>JAJPUD010003075.1:6005-25636 GCA_023553655.1 Myrmecobius fasciatus | reverse complement strand
CCAATTGTTCAGTGAAGAAAGCCATATACACCTAGAGAGAGGGATATGAAATGTGGACCACAACATAATATTTTCATGCTCTCTATTAATGTTTGTTTGCATTATGTTTCCCTTCTCAGATTTTTTTTCTTGTAGATCCAACTTTTCTTGCACAGCAAGATAACTGTAAATATATATATATATATATATATATATATATGTATATATATATATATATACACACATATTCTATTTCTCAAGTATTTTAACATAATTAACATGTAGTAGACTTCCTGCCATCTAGGAGAGGGGTGGGGGGTAGGAGGGAAAAATTTTAATGGAAAGCTTTGTAAGGGTCAATGTTGAAAAATTACCCATACATATGTTTTGCAAATAAAAAGCTTTAATAAAAAATCATCCTACTGATAGTTTCTTATAAAACAATAATATTCCATAACATTATATACCATATACCATAACTTATTCAACCATTCTCCAAGTGATGGGCATCCATTTAGTTTCGAGTTTCTTGCCACTACAAAAAGGGCCACAAAGATTTTTGCACATGTGGGTCCCTTTCCCTCCTTTAAGATCTCTTTGGGATCTTAAAGCCCAATAGAAACACTTCTGGGCCAAAGGATATACACAGTTTGATAACTTTTTGAGCATAGTTCCAAAAAGGCTGGGTCCATTCACAACTCCATTAACAATGTATTAGTGTCCAAGTTTTCCCACATCCCCTCCAACATTCATCATTATCTTTTTCTGTCATCTTAGCCAATCTGAGAGATTTGTAGTGATATCTCAAAGTTGTCTTAATTTGCATTTCTCTGATCAATAGTGATTTAGAGCACCTTTTTATATGACTAGAATTGGTTTCCATTTCAGTTTCTTCATTTGAAACTTGTCTGTTCATATCCTTTGACCATTTATCAATTGGAGAAAGGTTTGAATTCATATAAATTTGAGTCAGTTCTCTATATGTTTTAGAAATGAGACCTTTATCAGAACCCTTGAATCCCAATTCCTTTCTAATTTTGTCTATATTAGTCTTGTTTCTACAAAACCTTTTCAACTTAATATAATAAAAATTATCTGTATTGTGTTCAATAATGAGCTCCAGTTCTTCTTTAGTCACAAATTTCTGCCTTCTCCACAGATCTAAGAGGTTAAACTATCCCATGTTTTTCTAATTTGCTTACAATATCACTGTTTATGCCTAAATCATGAATCCACTCCAACCTTATCTTGTTATACATAGTTAGGTGTGGGTCAGTGTCTTATTTTTACAATACTAGTTTCAAATTTTCCTAGCAGTTTTTGCCAAATATTGAGGTTTTATCCCCAAAGCAGGGGTCTCTGGGTTTGCCAAACACTAAATTACTATAGTCTTGACTATTTTGTCCTATGAACCTAACCTATTCTACTAATCTACTACTCTATTTCTTAGCCAATACCAAATGGTCTTGATGACTGCTGCTTTATAATATAGTTTTGGGTCTGGCACAGCTAGGTCACTTTCACTGACATTTTTTCCCCATTAAATCCCTTGAAATTCTTGACCTTTTGTTCTTCCAGATGAACTTTGTTATTATTTTTTGCTGGATGTGTGAAATAATTTCTTGGGAGTTTGATTGATAGGGCACTAAATAAATAAATTTAGATATTATTGTCATTTTTATTATATTACCTCAACCTATCCAAGAGCACTTGATATTTTCCCAATTGATTAGATGTGGCTTTAGTTGTGTAGAAAATGTTTTGTAGTCGTATTCATATAGTTCCTGACTTTTCCTTGACAGATAGATTCCCAAATATTTTATACTATTGACAGGTATTTTAAATGGAATTTTTATTTGTACCTCTTGCTGCTGAACTTTGTTAGTAATATATAAAAATGCTGATGATTTTTTGCAAATTCATTTTGTATCCTGCAACTTTGCTAAAGTTGTGAATTATTTCTAGTAACTTTTTAGTTGATTCTCTAGGGTTCTCTAAGTAGACCATCATATCATTTGCAAAGAGTGATAATTTGGTTTCCTCATTATCTACTCTAATTCCTTTAATCTCTTTTTCTTCTCTCACTGCCAAAGCTAACATTTCTAATACAATATCAAATAGTAATGGTGATAGTAGGCAATCTTGTTTCACAACCAATCTTACTAGGAATGGTTCTAGTTTGCCCCCATTACATATAATGCTTGCTGATGGTTTTAAATAGATGATACTGATCATTTTAAGGAAAAATCCATTTATTCCTATACTCTCTTGTGTTTTTAATAGGAATGGGTGTTGGATTTTTGTCAAATGTTTTTCAGCATCTATTGAGATAATCATATGATTTTTGTTAGTTTTGGCTATTAATGTAGTCAAATATGTTAATAGTTTTACTAATATTAAACCAGCCCTGCATTACTAGTGTAAATCCTACTTGGTTGTGGTGTATTATCTGGACATGACTTTCTGTAATCTCTTTGCTAATATTTTATTTAAGATTTTTTGCATCAATCACATGTAAATCCCTCTGGCACTGGAGATTTTTTTCTTAGGGAGTTGATTAATAACTTCTTCCATTTCTTTTTCAAATGTGGGACTATTTAAGTAATTTATTTCCTCTTCTATTAATCTGAGATATCTATATTTTTGTAGGTTTATCCTCCATTTCACTTAAATTATCAAATTTATTGACATAAAGTAGAGTAAAATAACTCCTAACTATTGCTCTATTTTTTTCTTCGTTGGTGGAAAGTTCTCTCTTTTCATTTTTGAGACTAACAATTTTATTTTCTTTTTTCCTTTTTCTAATCAAATTAACTAAAGTTTATCTATTTTGCTGTTTTTTCCATAAAACCCCTTCTTAGTTTTATTTATTAATTCAATACTTTTCTTAATTTCAGTTTTATTAATCTCCCCTTTTATTTTCAGAATTTCAAACTTGGTATTTAATTGGGAGGCCCAATTCATTGGTGTTCTCTTTCTCTATTTTATGTAAATAAGCCTCTAGAGATATACAATTTCCTGCAAATTAAGACATCTCTGAGATACCACTACACACTTCTCAGAATGGCTAAGATAACAGGAAAAGATAATGACTAATGGTGGAGGGCATGTGGGAAAACTGTGACACTAATACATTGTTGGTGGAATTGTGAATAGATCCAGCCATTTTGGAGAGCAATTTGAAACTATGCTCAAAAAGTTATCAAACTGTGCATAACCTTTGCTCCAGCAGTTTTTCTACTGGAATTTTATTCCAAAAAAGATTTTAAAGGAGGGAAAGGGACCTATATGTGCAAAAATCTTTGTGGCAACCCTTTTTGCAGTGGCAAGAAACTGGAAACTGAGTGGATGCCCATTACTTGGAGAATGGCTGAATAAGTTATGGTATATAAATGCTATGGAATATTATTATTCTATAAGAAATGATCAGTAGGATGATTTTAGAGAGACTTGGAAAGATTTACATGAACTTATGTTGAGTGAAGTGAGCAGAACCAGGAGATCATTCTACACAGCCACAACAAGATTATACCATGATCAATTCTGATGCATGTGGCTCTTTTCAACAATGAGATGGTTCAGCCCTGTTCCAATGATCTTGTAAAGATACATCCAGAGAGAGGACTGTGGGAACTGAGGGTGGACCACAACATAGCATTTCACTCTTTTTGTTGTGGTTTGCTTAAATTTTGTTTTCTTTCTCATTTTTTCCTTTTTATCTGCTTTTTCTTATGCAGCAAGATAATTGTATAATATGCATATGTATATATTGAATGTAACATATATTTAAACATATTTAACATGTATTAGATTATTTGCCATCTAGGGGAGGGGATGGGAGGAAGGAGGAGAAGATTTGGAACACAAGATATTGTAAGGGTCAATGTTGAAAAATTATCCATACATAGGTTTTGAAAATAAAAAGCTTTAATTTTAAAAAAAAGATATAAAATTACCCCTAATAACTGCATCCCAAAAATTTTGTTATGTTGTGTCATTATCATTCTCTTGGATTAAGTTATTGATTTGTTGTTTCACCATTCATTCTTTAGGATTAGATTATTGAGTTTCCAATTAATTTTTGTTCTCTTTCCCCCTGGCCTTTTATTGCATGTGATTTTTATTGCATCATGATCTGAAAAAATGCATTTGCTATTTATGCCTTTCTGCATTTAATTTTGAGGTTTTTATGTCCTAATACATGGTCAATTTTTGTAAAAAATTTGAACCATCAAGAAAAAAGTATACCCCTTTTTTTCTCCATTCAATTTTCTCCGAAGATCTATCATACCTAATGTTTCTGAAATTATATTTATCTCCTTAACTTCTTTCTTATTTAATTTGTGGTTTGATTTACCTAGTTCTGAGAGAGCCTGGTGAAGATCTCCCACTAACATTGCTTTGCTGTCTATTTCTTCTTGCAGCTCTCTTAACTTCTCTAGGAATTTGGATACTATACCATTTGGTGCATATATGTTTAGCTTTGATATTGCTTCATTATCTACGGTACCCTTTAGCAAGATATAGTTTCCTTCCTTTTCTCTTTTACTTAGATCTATTTTTAGTTTTGCTTGATCTGAGATCAAGGGTTGTTTCTTCACATGAAACATAATAGATTCTTCTCCAGCCTTTTAACTTTACTCTGTGTGCTTTAATCACTCCATTTTAAATGTATTTCTTTTAAACAATATATTGTATGATTCTGGCTTTTAATCCAGTCTGCTATCCACTTCAGTTTTATGAAAGAATTCATCCTATCCACATTCACAGTTAAAATAACTAATTCTGTATTTCCTGCCATTTTATTTACTCCAAGTTAGGCTTTTCTCTTTCCTTTCCCCTTTCCCTCCTCCCCAGTATTTTGCTTTTGACCCACCTCCCTCAAATAGTCCTTTCACTTTACAGCCCTCCTCCTTTTCTTATACCTTTCCCCTATTGCTTCTGTTTTCCTTTTTATTAGCCTACCTCTTTCCTTTCCCCTTTTCCCTCTTACTTCCCTATAAGGTGAGAGAAGTTTCTCTGTGAAAACTAGTATGTCTGATATTCTCTCTTTGAGCCAAATGTGATGAGAGTAACATTCACACAATAATTTCTCTCAATTATAATGCCTTCTTTGCCTCTTCATGAGATGTAATTTCCTTCATTTTACCTCCATTTTCATCTTTTTTTCATTACAATCTCCTTTCCACCTCTAGTTTCTTTTTCATAATATCACAATAAAATGAAATTATACCTACACTCTCTAAGTATGCCCATAACAAAGAAATAGTTCTCAAGAGTTCTGTCATTTTTATCTTTTATTCTTCTCTTGAGTTCTGTATTTGGAGACCAAAATTTTTGTTCAGCTCTGGTCTTTTCATCAAAAATAAATGAAACTCACCTATATCATTGAATGTCTATCTTATTCCCTGAAAGATAATGCTCAGTTTAGCTGGATAGTTAATTCTTGGCTGCAATCCAAGTTCCTTTGCCTTTCAGAATATCAGACTCCATACCCCTTGATCTTTTAAAGTCAAAGCTCCTAAGTCTTGGGTAATACTGGTTGTATCTCTTTGATATTTGAATTCTTTTTGGCTGCCTGAAATATTTTTTTCATTGATCTGATAATTCTTAAATTTAGCTATGATATTGTGTGGAGTTTTCATTTGGGGATCTCTTACAGAAGGTGATTAGTGAATTCTTTCAATGGCTACTTTACCTTCTAGTTCTAGGATATCAGGACAGTTTTCCTTGATGATTTCCTGAAAGATTGTCTAGGTTCTTTTTTTCATCATGGTTTTCAGGAAGTCCAATAATCCTTAGATTGTCTCTCCTAGATGCATCTTTCCAGGTCAGTTGTTTTTCCAATGAGGTATTTCACATTTTCTTCTATTTTCTTCTTTTTTTTCTTTTTGGTTATGTTTGACTGATTTTTGAAGTCTCATTGAGTCATTCACTTCTGTTTGTTCAATTTTAATTTTTAGTGTATTATTTTCTTCCATTACCTTTTTAGTTCCTTTTGTATTTGGTCAACTGAATTTTTAAATGAATTGTTTTGCTCTTTGCATTTTTTTCCATTTCAGAAATTCTGTTTTTCAGTGAATAGGTTTCTTTTTCATATCTATTGTGTAAGAAGTTGCATGCTTTTTCCATTTCACTAAATCTATTTTGTAAAGAGTTTTCTTCAAATAATTTCTGTTTTTCCTTTTCCATACCTTCTTATTTCCTTTCCCCATTTTTCTTCTAACTCTCTTTTAAGATCATTTTTGAATTCTTTTAAGAGAGCCTTGTGAAATAGAGACCAGTTCATATCACCCTCTGGGGCTTGATCTGTAGCTGATTTGCCTATAGGTAACTTAAGGTTTGAAGTTTGTTCTCTCTCTCTCCATAAAAGCTGTCTATGGTCAGAGTTCTTTTTGCTTTTTTGCTCATTTTTAAGGGTTGAGGTCTACTCTTAAGGCAACTGAGGGGGGCAACTGCTTTAATTTGTCCTAGGGCAGTTCTGTGAACCGACTTCTGGTGCTGGGTAACCATGGCCAGATTTTGCCTTCTTCCAGGGCTCCATGGCTTACAATTTGCCTGTGTAATTGCTTTTGGGTGTCTGGAAGCAAATCTGCTAAACTACCTGCTTGCAACCAGAACAGAGTAGCCTAAGAGACTCACGGTAGATTCCTTGGTGTCTGGTCGCAGCAACGGTCTGGTTCCCTGTCTCAGGCACCCTGCACTATGGTCTGGGATCAACAATCTCTCACCCTGCCTGATTGAAACAGACCTATTCTGAAGTTCTTCCAAATCAGTAGTTAAGGAAATTTCTTTACCATTGTATATTTACTTCTTCTCTGCCTCATGTAGTCTTAAAAAGAATTAATTAAAAAGAGTTGTCCAGGGTCACACTACTTGATGCATCCTACTTGATTATACTGAATACCCCAATTGAAAATCTCAAACAATTTAGGTAAAAACAATATTCCAAACTCCCCCCCCCAAATATCTCATAAGTTTTTTGTTTGTTTATTTTTTTTGCTGGATGAATGTTTACACTACAAACCACTAGAGGGTAGTATGGGTCGTAACTTCTGAATTCCTTGGTAAGACAGCCATCCAATCTTGTAATATGGTAAAAATTATGAATTTTTGTCCTAACCACATCCAACCATGGTTTGAAATCCATCTTCCTTGCATGTATGCTCATCTTTATGGGATTTCCATTTGGTTCCTCATTTTAAATTCACAAAAAGTTATAGATAATTATGAAAAATGACTTCAAGTAATACAAGACCCCAATCAAGATTAATATTGTGCCTGTGATCAGAGAATTACCTCCTATGCCTTTTACTTTTAAAATATTTTAAATAGTATTAGTTTACTGTAAGAAAGAAAATATTAATATCATTCCATCTGAGCAAATCTCTTGCTGGAATTGACCTAGGGAAACATAGGATTTCATTCATGATAAGGATGTACTTTTGTTGAAAAATATCAAAACTATTGACATCAAGTTGTACGTTAGACATTCCTACAGTTGTTCCAGATGTATCACACTTGAACTAAATGGACCATGATTTGGTTTCTACATATCTCAAGGCAATCCTTTTAGGCTTGAACAGCAGAAGGAAGTTCAGAACTTGGTATATCCATTTCATCCTTTCTTCTTCTAGCCTGAATCAGTTAGTAAACTAACAAAAATTCTCGCCAGCATGAATCCATATTGGGTAAGCTTTTATATTCTTTTTTGGGTTATTCACACTGCCTGATCATCAATCAACATTTTTCTTGTTTTGCTGCAGATAATGATTTTTCATTGGAATTGGAAGTATTGATGAGAGCCAAATAATTAAAACTGCCTTCATCTCTCCAAAAATTTTCAATTCTTTTTGGTGAAAAGGATTTTCCTTGAAGTAGGAGTCAGGTAATTATCTCTTCTGAATGTGTCCCTGAATGGAACTGCCTAGTCAGATGACCTTGGAATAAGTTTTCCTTGGTCTATAATCAAATCCACAAATCTTCCAGTTGGCTTGGGAGTTTGGTGCAACAGATCCATCTGTGGTGGATCAGCCCTCCCTGGCTTAGCATATGTTCTAAGAATTGAATTTCCCCAATGAGAATTGTGCCTTCTTATCAACATGTTGTACTTAATTTAGTTCTTTTGCTTTTTCCTAATAGCCACATTCAGATTGCCTGCCAGGATCCAACTGTACTAGTCATGGGAGGCTCAAGCAAGGTTTGGCTGGTAGATTTAGAAAGAACAAATGTGATCAAATCAAGTTAAGTCAAATCAACATGCATTTATTAAATACCCACTGTGTGCCTGGTACTGTACTAAATGCTGAGAATACACACACAAAAAAAGCTGAGATGGGTGAATATTCCAGGTATAGGGACAGACATCAAAAACATAGAGAGTTGAGCAATGGGATTTCATATTTAAAGAACAGCAAGAAGGCCAATGTCCCTGGATCTCACGGTACATGCATGGGACTAAAGAAGGGGGAAGGGAGTTGGGGCTAGATTATAAAAAGCTTTAAAAGTTAAACAAAGGATTTCATATTTGATCCTAGAAGTAATAAGGAGCCAGTACACTGGGCTTTATTGAGTGGAAGTGTGGACAGGAGGTTTAGTTGACATGTGATCTATTCTGCAACAGAAATTCCCTAGAGTAACAGTACATCAGAGGGTACTTCTAAGGCATAGATCCTACCTTGGTTCTTAGAATAATCTTAAGAGATCAAAAGCAACCTTATGGGTTTAGGGGAAGTATCTTCAATATATTCTCCTGAGTCTGAATTAAAATGAATATAAATTCTAAACAACTACTCCTTACTACTGACACATCACCTTAGGTATTAGGCCTTGTGCTTGGCCACAATAAAGAAGAAGGTTTTAAGAAAATTAATTTGAGAACTGAGTAGAGAATAGACTGATGAAGAACAACTTGAAGGCTATTGCAATAATCCAGGTGTGAGGTGATGAAAGGCCTGTACCAAGATGGTGGCTGTGTCAAGAAAAGAAAAGGAAGTATAAAAGACATATTAAAAATCCTGATAGCAAAGTTCATTGTTTCCCCAGAAAATGTCATTTTGTCTGGATTTGATTCTCTTGCAGTGGTTTTTAACTTGTTTTTTTTTTGTTTGTTTTCAAACTATTCAAATGATTTCCCTCTATCTCTTACAGATGTGCTGCTGTCTTTTACAAGCTGGTGCTTTCTGTCATCAGCTTACTGGCTTTACAAGTCATGAAAGGCCTCCCAAATTACAAAGCTATAGGCCAGGGTAAAGGGTCTTATATTATTCATTTGAGCATGGGGCATGAAGGGAACTCATCTCAGTCTGAGTCTGAAAACAAAAGCAAGACAAAAGTTTCTTTGCTAGTATTTTGCATTGGCCAGATGGCTACTGACTAAAAAAGAAAGATTTGAGTTGCTACTTCTAGCTGCCTTTTTATAGCAGCTGGCCCTGGCATGACAACCCCTAAATCCCAAAGGTTACTCTTTAACCTCTCTTGAAAGAAAAAGGAGCTGATGTCTTTAATACAACCCCATCCTTTCCCTCTGTACCACTTTCATTAGAGACATAGTAAGTATAGTGAGGGAAAAGAGAAGGAGTCAGCCTAGAGTTTATATTGAGGGTTCCCCTTTGACTTGGATTGGCTCTTACCATGGGGAATTTCCAGGGAAGCTGGAAGGTTTTTAGTAATCTCCTTTCACTTGGATGGTTGTTCTCTCCTAGAGTCTAATATATATCCTCTGGGAACCCCCTGACTCGTTGCTGCTAGAGATTTACTTGGCCTTTGGAATGTCCTCTATTCTGTGACAGAAATTCTTTACAGTAGCAGCATCTCAGAACACCTAAGATACCAGTCCTCCCTTAATTCCTAGAATAATCTCTGGGGATCAAAGGCAACTTTATGAGTTTAGAGGAAATATCCACAATGCATTCTCCTGAATCTTAAAATTAAATGAATATAAATTACCATTGACACATCACCTTAAGGTATGAGGCCTATCCTTAGACACAAAATGATGGATGGCACTATGACCACAAGGACTTTAGAACTCTTGTGAGTCAAAAATCATATTACTGTAGATAACAAAATCAGTACTAAAAATATTTTGGCAGGTTAAAATTATGAGCTAATCCTAATAATATGAAATGCAATAATAAATGTTAGACAAATTGTATATTTGGGTTCAATTATCAACAATATAAATAAGAATGTAGGACACATGAGTAAATATTTCCCATGAAAAAAATCTGGAGGACATAAATGACTGCAAGCACTATGATCCAGAAGTGAAAAAGATCCATTCTTGGGCTGCATTAAGATTCACAGTATTCAATACAAGGAGAGACATGGTGTCTTGCCTGGAACAAACAATATCTGGAGTTCTGTTCAGTTTTGAAAGGCATATTTCAAGATGGGCATGTCCATAGTAGTCCTGCATACAAATTGGTTATCCAACTTGAATATGGGGGTGGACAAATCAAAAGACGAATCAAACAATCTAATAAGAAATAGGCGCATCAGTGGAAAAAGAAGTCTTAATTATTGAAAGTCAATAATTTTTTTTTTTGCTTTTTGCTGAGGCAATTGGGGTTAAGTGACTTGCCCAGGTCACACAGCTAGGGAATGTTAAGTGTCTGAGACCACATTTGAACTAAGGTCTTCCTGACTTCAGGGCTGGTGCTCTATCCACTGCGCCACCTAGCTGCCCCAAAAGTCAATAAATTCTTAACAAAATTTCCACTTCAGTGATGATGTTTTACCAATTTGTATGTTGCTAGTGGAACTCATAACTAAAAATATATTTGTGTCTTTATTTATATTATGTATTGTATTAATATTATGTATATTATATGTATGCAATACAAGAATTTTTTGTATGCTAGAATTTAGAGTGCTAGAATCTTGTGCTTAGCTTTTATGATACCAGTCTACTTAGTTGGAAGAATAATGTCAATTGCTAATGAGTCAAGCTATTTTTTCTGATTATATAGTGACATATATTCCAGGTTATATAGTGACACCTCCACTAAAAATTTAAAAGTCAGGAGAATTCTATTTTCCTTTTGGGAAGGTCATTTGAATGTATAATTAATTACAGGGATCCTGATTGACCCTGTGTTTTGGGTTTTTTTTTGGGGGGGAGGAAGTAGGAAGGGAGTGAACAAAAGATCTATAGGTTCCCTTTTATAAGCTAGCAAAAAAAAGGCAAAGTCCACTTCACATAAGAAGGAGCCAGTCAATTCATTGGGGGCATAGCTCCTATCAGTGAGACAATCTGGGAAATCATTCATGTCACTGGAGTCAAAAAGTAGTTTCTCACCTTCTGCTGGATTGTCCTCTTAAAAGTCTCAAAGGTTCACATCCTAGAAAGCTTACCAACTATACATGTTG
Organism: Myrmecobius fasciatus; assembly: GCA_023553655.1. Lineage (NCBI taxonomy): Eukaryota > Metazoa > Chordata > Mammalia > Dasyuromorphia > Myrmecobiidae > Myrmecobius > Myrmecobius fasciatus. The sequence goes on along the minus strand of JAJPUD010003075.1, from coordinate 14,284 downwards.
TGAATTATATGCCAGACCCTTGGACATAATAGTCTGCACCTTTAAACCTATAATAGTAACATACAACTTCTCCCCCAAATTAGTTATCTTTACCTGAAGCCCACTCCTCCTCACAGCCTTCCTGGTTACATAGGGAAAAATCTATAACCCTTTATCCAATCTATGTGTTCTTGTCTTTAAGGGACAGAATCTTTGTTGGTAAAATGAAAGGATCAGACCTCTGGTCTCTATAAATCCATGATTCCATGATAGCTGATGCTGGATTCAGCTCCTCCTCAATCATAATATTTTAATAGTTAGAGGACTTTAAGAGGCCTTCTAGTCATACCTCTTTCATCTTGCTTCAGCTAGAACACCTCTGGTAATGAAATCCCTTTGCCTTCAGGTACAGTTCATTCTTATTCTGCCCAGCTCTAGTTCTTGTATAGTTGATAATAGAGCAACACTCTCAAAAAAGGGAAAATGAAATCCAGCATGTATCATACCCATGGGGACATTATCAAGTTGGCTATAGAGCCAAATTTTCTTTTAGAGTCTGATCTTGGGCACACATCTATTCTAATCAATCCATGAGTTCTTTACCTATGAACCCTGAATCCCCTGGTCTCATATGGAGAGGCTTATTACCACAAGTCATTTCTCAAGGCTTCTAGTCCATTCTTCTGAAATTTAGGAACCATATTGAAAAGATAGCCTTTTAAACCTAAATTACATCATGTGACTCAAATTTCTTGTCTTTAAATGATCAGCTTTATAAACTTTCTATATAATAACAATTCTTTGGTTGTCAGAGGGCCTTCTAGAAATCCTCCAAAGAAAAAGGAGATATTTCCCCCCACTGTCTCTGCTTTAGTAGAATCTCTTGTTATTTCCCTCATCTTTACTATAATAGTGTAACCTCCCCAAAAAGCCCCCCATTGCTGGTTAAAAGATTGTGTCAGCTGAAGAGGGAGCAGTGCCATATTTCTATGTCAGGGAGTGATAGAATGTAATGGGATTGTAGGTTACTCATAATTAGATTCCCTTAGTGGTGATGTTTTCTTTTTCCTTTTGACGTTCCATATTTGTGCAACACAATGATTACTAGGATATGGTATTGGCAAGATTAATTCTGCAGCAATAAGAAGAATATCATGGGAGAACCTTCTTACCCCTGTGAGTTTACTGATATCCAACAAAACAGATCTCCAGTTTTGTAAGATGTCAAACAAGCACATATATAAACCCCCTAGTTGCTAAAATTACCATATTGCAGTGTTATTATTAGGCTTCAACCTCCCATTCCAGCTATGTAGAAAGCAATATCACACCCTCTGAAGCCACAGTGGCCACTGTTCATATGGCAAGATTCAAGTTCCATTCCCTCACTGTAAACCCACAGAAGACTCCAATATGTAGGTTGGGAAATCTGGATTATTATTTTATTGCCAGTGAAAAGCAACAAGATAGCTGCATTCTAAGTGAAAAATCTGCTAGGCTCAAATTAAAATATGAAATGTTTGTCAACAAATTTAATTCTACTCAATAAAGAACAAAATTATAACTAATAATACTTTGTTTTTTTTCCATTTTAGTGGCTTGCATATATTCATTTAAAGCCTCATGGTATACACAATTAAACATAGAAAAAAGGAATTCTAATCAAACCTGGAAAAAGTTCCATTACAGAACGACTTTAAATCTCTTCTAAAACAGATAGACAAATTTTGAAGGGGATATTGTATCTAAATCTAGGGCCAGCAAAATCTGCAGTAGAAATTTGGGAAGTGAAAATGATAATGAGAAATACAGATTTTGATAGAAATATCTGTTTCTCTAGTCTGGATCACACATCCAAATGCTGCAACCTGGTGTTATACTAAGTTAGCTTGTACAGAAGAAAATATCCAGGAACCAAACAGCAAAATGTAATAAGGAAATGAAAGATGGAAGAGCTAATTAACTTATATGTTGTAGGTTTATTTTCAACCAAACTGATGATTGTATTGATATTGGAAACTACCATTGAGACATCTTTTTCTATCTTTATAAGTATTTATATATTTTGCAGATTTTATCTGACTTGCCCAATGTCATGCAGAGAACATATGTGAGAAACAGTATTTAAATCCAGCACTTTCCGCTGGCCAGTTCCAAAGTCCCTTTTTTGGATTGTCTCTTTCAAATGGTTTACACACACACACATATGCACACTCACACACACACACAGACATATAAAGAAAGGAAAGGAGGAAGAAAAGAAGGAATGAAGAAAGAAAGAAGGAAGGAAGGAAAGAAGGAAAGAAGGAAGGAAGGAGGGAAGGAAGGAGGAAAGGAAGGAAGGAAAGAAAAAGGAAGGAAAAGGAGGGATGGAAGGAAACAAGGAAGAGAAGGAAGGAAGAGAAGGAAGAGAGGGAAGGAGGGAGGGAGGGAGTAAGAGATAAAGGAAAAGATAATAAACTGCATCCAGAGTCATCTCCAGTTGTCGGGATTTATATTTGACCACTGGATTCAGATAGTTCTGGAGGAGAAAGTGAAGCTGGTGACTTTGCACAGACCTGCCTCAGTTAAATTCAACTCGTTCACATGATGTTATATTCCTCTTTGACAATAAAGGACAAACAATAATAATAACATTGCCATTCTAATTGATTCTCTTCCTCAAGTCTCTTCTCTTTCCCATCTGTCCTAACCCCCAGCTTTCAAATTGATATTTATAATGCAAAGGTCTGTCCATGTCATTCTCTAGCTCAAGATGCTAGAAGGGCTCCCTAGTGCTTCTCGGCGTTGGAGAAAAGACAGTCATATTTTGGTTCCAGCAGCTCTTTTCAAAACTTATTACCCATGAATTGTCTTCATACCAAACTGACCATTTGTGTTCTTGGCACTTAATATTTCATCTCATCTTTCCTGTGCAGTAGAACATATTAATTGCTTCCTGAAATTTAGTCACTCTTCTCTACCTATAATCTCTTCCTTGCTTCCCTTTTCTCCCTCCCTCCTTCCTTCACTTCTTTCCTTTCTTCCTTCTTTGTTTCACTTTTCTCTTCCTCTTTTCCTCCCTTCCTCTGTTCTTCTTTTCTTCTTCCCTTCCACAGTCCCCCCCTTCCTTTTCTTCCCAAGATCATGTGACCAGTTTTTCTTTATACTCTCAGTTATTCATGCTTTCTCTATATTATTTTGCATTTACTTTGAATATATTGTCTACTTGTATTTAAATATGTTGTTTCCTCACACTAAAATATAAGTTCTTTGAGCTTTTGTTTCTGTCTTTATATGTAATTCTCATAACTAACTGGCATATTGGAGTCTGTGGAATGACCAGATGCATGCAATATGCACTCATGCATGAATAAAAGTGAATGATTATCTGTAATGCCACAGTTTCCCTGAATTGTTCTGCCTCAGTTTCCCTGGTGGCAACTCCCTCTTCCTTGCCCCATTGGGACTGAGAGAACAGGGGCCTCTGGCCACTCGCACATTCTAAAGAATCATAAAACTCCAGATGGCTTTTCTCAAATGCCTGGTTATCTTCTTCCTCAGACTCCGGTCTCCTGCTCAATCATCTTCTTGGATGATCCCCAACCTGTCAGAATTAAGAAGTTATGGTCCTTTATTGGAATTTCCACTCACCCAGTGTTCTGCCCCCCCTCCACCCCTTGCCTTTGTTTCCCTGATAGCTGGAGCCCTATAAAAGTCTCTGTAATTACTTGCTGGTTGCTGGATGCTTTGAGATAAGAGTTCCATCCAAGCCAACTAGTATGGCTAACCCAACTTCTCCATTATTAAAATATTAAAAACCCTAATCTCTGTCTTGCCTCAGTTTTTCTTGCATTACATATCCTAATTTTATAAAATGAGGGAAACATATTAGATAATCTTTAAAATTTTCTCATTTCTAAATTCAATAATGTTAAGACTTTTTATTATTGCTTTCTCTATATATTATCTTTAGAGAATGACAACCTGTCCTCTATGAAATACTTTGTACTATGAAAACAAGGTTCTACCACATTTCATTTTCTGTTATGCATGCTCATCATGTGTATTGATCAAAATTCAGAGAAGGATACATAGTTAATCATGAAAATGGTTGCTGCTAATTTTTCCATATAATTTTATGAAATGTAGCAGAGAATCATTTTTTGATATTTTGAAAAAATCTGTGATTTTATTTCTGAGTATATTCTCTCTCCTGTCCCACTGACATATCATTAACACTCCACAAACACTCCACATTTTAGTAGAAAAATTTTCCAGTGCTTTGTATATATAATTAATGCTTATTGATTTCTGTGGCCACTCTTCTGGCTATAAGCCTTGCAATATTTCTTACTGGCTCCTGGATGAGAAATACTTAGTTGTTGCTGGAGTTATGTCTAAACAAGAGCAAAAATCATATTGATAGATTCTACTAAGTGCTTTGCAAATATTATCTAATTTTTGCTTTGCAACATCCTTCAGAAATAGAGAATATTATTCTGCCCGTTTTATAAATGAATAAACTGAGGCAAGCATTTGTTTAGTGATTTGTCCAGAGTCACAGAACTAGTAAGTATGTCTGAGGCTAGATTTAAACTCAAGTTTTGATGACTTCAGATGTACTGTTCTATCTACTATGATACCTAGATGCTTTTCTAGATCTTTGCTGGCATAATTTTCAAGAACAACAAGTTATTCCAAGACTATGATATTACTGGAGTACTGATTTGAAAATAGCAAGCTCTAAACTCCTTTACAACATTTACTGATCTCTCACACTTCCTCATCAATAAAATAAATAAAATAAAAATAATAATTAAATAAAATATGATCCAGCTTATAGGCTTGTTAAGAGACTGAAATGAATGTGTACAAAACACTTTACATGTCTCAATGTGCTATATAAATATAAATTATTATTATGCAGAATCACACAAAGACTTATGATTTAGGAGTAGGAAGAGTCATCACTTACAATATTATGAGTCTTTTTAATATCATCAAATATTAGAGACAGAAAGGACTATAATCTAGAGATACTATAATTTAACAAACTCCTTTTACAAATAGAGAAACTAACATAAGGACTGAGAATTCAAAACCAGATATTCTGCCCTTAAGTTCAAGGACCCTACTTTTGTTATTCACCTATAATAAAGGCCCTGAGGAAATCCTTCTAAACACAAACCAGGAGAAGTAATTTTAGATCCAATGCAATCCCTTTGAGGAGAAGGTAGGTGATGAAGTGAATTGAGTCCTGGATTTGGAGTCAGGAAGACTTGAATTCAAATTTGGCCTCAGACACTTCCTAGATGTATGATTCTGGGCAAGTCACTTAACTCTATTGCCTCAGTGTCCTCATCTATAAAATGAGCTAGAAAAGGAAATGGCAAAGAACTCCAGTATCTCTGCTAACGAAACCCTAAATAGGGTCATGAAGAATTAGACACAACTGAAAATAACTTCTTTGAGTGGCTTACTTTGTCTCTCTGGGATCAAGCATTCTGTGATTTTTTTTTCAGTTTTGTCATTGTCTTAGAAATCTAAATCATACCTTATAGGTAACTTTTCTTTGAAATTCAAAAGCTCAGTTCTCCATAGTTTCTTCAGAATTGTTTGTTTGTTTGTTTGTTTTTTGAGCTCTATCATCAGCTTAGGAACTCAGTTGGAGGACCAATGAATTTGAAGTCACAGCATCTGGATCCTACCAGTATGACCTAGAAGTCCTTTAGCATATCTGAATCTCAGTTTCCTTAAATGCAAAATGAAGGGGGTAGACCAAGTGATTTTTAAAGTTTTCTTCCTGCTCTAAATCTAGAAACCTACATTGAGATTGTTGAACAATTCTCTAACTAGGGTCAGGGAAGCACTATGAAGAACCTTTTTTTTTTCACACATGATACATCATATTTATGGGTTCTTTGAAATGGTATATATACTCATTGCATGTAAGGGGGTAACTAGTGTTTAATATTAGTATTAATAGTCTAGTATTACTAAAATACATGGGAAACTATCACTACCAGCTACTTTCATACAGACAAGACATGTATTTTGATTTGGAGGATAGGAAAGTCATTCCACATTATTGCTACCATTCTAACACCTTTCCATAACCTATATATATTATATTGGCAACAGAAGAACAGAGTATATATTTATAATGCAATAAGCCAGGTCAGGATTAATTTTGGCATCTTTTATCCAATCATTTCAATGACACCCTTTTTAAAGCCAACAAACAGACTAGGAATAAAAAATCTGATTGTACTTTGTCTGATACTAATTACAGATAGTTCTGAAAAGTGAATTATTATTATTCTCATGTTCTTGTCCCAGAGATACAGAAAACCTTAAGTCACTATCACTGTCATGAAAAATGTGTATGACTACTTCAAAGCTGTCTTCATGATAATGTATTCAACAAAAGAGTGAAGGAATAGTGGGGAAGGAGAGAACTTAGCCCTTCATGAGACACACTGGCTGAATCATAATGAAGTATTTTCATCTTTTCTGCCTTATGCAATATGGTTTGCAAGAACTCTACTATTGGATCACACCGTGATACTCCTCAAAAGAATGAATCACAGCAAATACCGCCAACCAAGTAGTCATATCCAATTGTGTAGAGTGTCACCCTGGATCCATGTGCCCATCTCAGATTCTTACAAAATTAGTTGATATTTGCCCCTTCATTTCACCCCTTCTGGAGAAGGGCTACTTTTTTCTTTAGTCCAGGGTTTGGGGTAGATTGTCTTACCTGATAATGATTTAGCCAACACCCAACTTTGGAAAGCTCTATAAAACAGTAGAAAAGAGCACTAGTTCAGGACCTGAGAACATGGGTTCAAATACTAATTCGCACAGTGTGTGGTTGTGAAGAGTCAGGTAATTTCCTTGATCTGTGATTCTTTATCTGTAAAATGAAGAAATTGTACTAGTTGGTTTCTTGAGTCTCTTCAAATTCTGAATCTAGGATTCCATGATGCCTACTCTTGTCCTAATTCTGCTATAAAGAAAGAAAAGAAATGAAAACAAAGAAACACCAGTCCTTGCTTTCAAGGAGTCTGATTTAATGGAGGGAGAGAACATGCAATCAACTATTCATTGTGGGAAATTTAGTGTTGCATGTGAAGATAATGTCCTAGATATTCTTACATCCCACTTCATACTTAATAGTGTACTGCCCATAATGTAGACAGCAAGATAGTGGAGGAGAAGATGCTTGATACTTAGAGGCAGAAGACCTGGGTTTATGTTTTCAATGGGCAAGTCACTTTTTGCTCTCTCAGTCTGTTTCCTTATTTGTTATATGGGGGTAGATTCTCTTTGGGTTATCTATAGTATAAGATTTTTCATAAAGAATGAACTTTGGAAAACTTTAAGTATTTTATAAAGGTATCCTATATTCAGTTGAATAAATGAGTGTTTATTGTTTAGAAGATAAATCTCAGAAAATAAGATGTTATGCCAAATGAGCACAGATTCAAGTAACCTTTGGGGGAATTGGAGGAGGGCAAAAATAATCTTCTATTATCTAACTACAGTATTTTTTTAACATAAAAATACACCCACAAAACAATTTTATTGCTATACTATTTTTAAAGATATTTCATTTTAAAACATTGAAGACTTTCTAAATCTAAAGAGGAAAAATTGTATAAGTCATAAAAGGCTGGTATTTCTACCTGTCTCTTTTCTATTACCAGAGTAAAGAAAGAAGGAAACAAGCACTTATTAGGTGCTTACTATGTACCAAGTACTATGTTAAATCCTGTACAAATATCTCATTTGATCCTCCCAACAACCTTGGAAGGTAGGTGTGTACTTTTTTTTTTGTTTTAATCATCTTGATTTATAGTTAACGAAACTGAGACAGACTATTAAGCAACTTATTCAAAGTTTTATTGTTATTCAATTGTATCTAACTGACCTTGTGCACACCAATACTGTCCATGAGGTTTTCTTGGCAAAGATACAGGAGTTAAGTGTTTTACCCAGGGTCATATTGCTAATAAATAGCTTAATCTGGATTTGAATTCAAGTCTTCCTGACCCCAGGTTCAGCACTCTACCCTGTTGCTGTTAGTAAATGTCTGAGACCATATATGAACTCAAGTCTTTGTGATTCCAGATTCAGTAATCTACCTACCCATTGTACCATTTAGCTGCTTCTTCCAGAAGCTATCTGCTAACTTCTTAAACTCACATTGAGTGGACATTGCCTTGTAAGCAGTCTGGGGGAGTTTAATGGTTAATGATGAAGTAGATTCACATGATGATATAGTGCCAGATTGAATATCAGGAAGTCCAAATGAA
>JAJPUD010003074.1:240215-269009 GCA_023553655.1 Myrmecobius fasciatus | reverse complement strand
AGAGAGAGAGAGAGAGAGAGAGAGAGAGAGAGAGAGAGAGAGAGATGGAGACAGACAGAAAGAGAGAGAGAGAGAAACTGAAAGAAAAAGATGGAAACAGACACAGTGAACAAGATAGATAGATTAGATAGATAGATAGATAGATAGATAGATAGATAGATAGATAGATAAATAAATAAATAGATAGATAGATAGGTGATAGATACTTTAAGTATGTAGGTCATTAGATAGATACATACATTCCTTCTTTCTTCATCCCATCAAGATTGGTCTTCATCTATCACATGGACTCAATCATCAGGCTTTGGGGGTTAATTGATCAATTGGTTCAGCTAAAGTTTTGGTTTGGTTTGGTTTTATCTTGGTGTGCACACCTCCCCCCAAAGAGTAGCTAAAGAAGTCTTCTCTTTCTTAAAGGAAGGAAAGAGAGCCACATGTGCAAAAATGTTTATGGCAGCCCTTTTCATAGGGACAAGAAACTGGAAACTGAATGGATGCCCATCAGTTGGAGAATTATGGTATATGAATGTTATGGAATATTATTGTTCTATAAGAAACAACCAGCAGGACGATTTCAGAGAGGCCTGGAGAGACTTGCATGAACTGATGCTGAGTGAAATCAGCAGAACCAAGAGATCATTGTACATGGCAACAACAAGACTATACAATGATAAATTCTGATGGACATGGCTTTTTCCAACAATGAGACAACTAAGGCCAGTTCCAATGATCTTGTGATGAAGAGAGCCATCTACACCCAGAGAGAGGACTGTGGGAACAGAATGTGGGTCAAACATAACATTTTCACTCTTTTTGTTGTTCGCTTGCATTTTGTTTACTTATTAGTTTTCTTTCCTTTTGATCTGATTATTCTTGTGCAGCAAGATAATTGTATAAATATGTTTACATATATTGTATTTAACATATATTTTAACATGCATAACATATATTGGATTGCTTGCTATCTAGGGGAAGAGATGGGGAAAAGGAGGGGAAAATCTGAAACACAAAGCTATATGCAAGGGTCAATGTTGAAAAATTATCAGTTCATATGTTTTGAAAATAAAAAGCTTTAAAATTTTTTAAAAAGAGAGAAACCTTTTCTTTGTTTGAATGTATTCTCCTTATCAAAGTTGCCTTCTTGCTTCATGGTCCCACCCTAAATATACCTGCATTGTGGAGCATTCCAAAAGGCACTGAGAGTTTGCATGACATAGTAGATAGAGGGCTAGAGTTGGTGTCAGAAACACCTGTGTATAAATCACTTCTTATTAGCATGATTATAGACAATCCACTTAGACTTCTATGAGACTCAATTTTCTTATCTGAACAATGGGGACAATAATGGCACTTACTTCACAGAGCTGTTGTGAAAGCCAAATGAGTTAATGTCTGCAAAGAATTTTGAAAACCTTAAAGCACTGTAATGTGAGTTATTATTACTATTCATCTTCCAGTGCCCCTAGAAAGTTATTTGAGACTTTAAGTTATATAGATGCTGCGTATTTGCAATAAATGGAGCTAGTTTTCAAACTAAACATTAAATATATTGATAAGATCATAAATCTGCATTCTTCCCTCCCTAAGGCATGAAAAATTATACCTTAGAGCATTTTTAACAATCATGTGGAGTAAGAATAACCTCTATGTTTTGATGATTCCACAAATAAAATCCTTGTAGGTCAAGATTGACTTGAACAAGATCAAAACACAGAATTTCAGAGTTAGAAAAACCTCAAAGACCATCTAGTGAGTTCAACCTCAGGTGACCAACAATTTCCTCTACAACAGATCCAATAATTTTAGTCACTTGGGTTCTGCCTGAAGAGGATGGTAACTCCAGGGTATTGGTATATCTAAAATGTAATTTTTTATATATTCACTTGATCACTTATACTTTACATATATAAAGGGAACAGAATAAGTATTTATTTTTTACAAATATCATCTCATTTGATTCTCGCAGCAACCCTTTGAGGTAGGTGTCATTATAATACCCATTTTCCAGCTGAGGAAACTGAGGCAAACAAAAGCTAAGAGACTGTTCCAGTCTACAGCTGGTAAAGTGTTTGGGGTCACATTTTGAATTTAGAATTTTCTGATTTTGGACCCAGTGCTCTATCCTTTTCCAGTGATTTTTAAAAGCAATAGAGATGGAGCATGCTATCAGCAACTGGCAGCATGTCACTGGAAATCAGCAGGTGTGCCAGACATACCAAAGGTTGGCAGCTCCTGATGGATGGCATCTATGGAATCCAAGGGGCTTCAAAAAAGGGGGGTGGGCTGATTCAGCTGCCAAGAGAAGGGCACTCCAGATGGGGCTACTGCCTTTTATTCCTCTCATTGTTCAGAGATGGGGAGGAGGTACAGAATTCTCCCATGTTTCCTTTTCTCTCCCTAAAGGACCTATCTGCCTTGAGGATTAGGAACAGCAGCCTATCAGCATCAGGAGAAAGGTACAGCCAGCCCTACAATAGGGATTCTATCTTGTTTCTTTATTCTCCTTTGCAAAGAGCAAAATAAATCCTAATGAGCTATAAAAAAAAAGACAGGAGGCCAGCCCCCCTGTTGACAAGGAGGTACCAGAAAGGTGCCTAACATCCAGGTTGAATTTAAATTTCAAAAGATTGCTCTGTGGGCCTCTGGAAGGCGAGTCGTGGTGTTCAGGCTGCCAGAGGCTCTGTTCTGCTAGAGACAATCCGAGTGAGTGATTGCACCTGGCAATTCTTCCTGGGAGACAACCCAGCCTTGAAATGGAGGAAACATTGGTGCAGCATCCTTGGTCACAGCCAGTCCTAGACATGGTGAAGGGTGGGCTGATACGGTGTTGAAGCCTGATAAAGTTGGCTAAAGTCTGCCAGGTCCAAAGGTTCTAGAACCCTGGCTGATCTTGGGGAATTCAGAGACAAAGTCTCCCTTCAATTCAGCAAATGCCTGATGAGCATTTTGTGAGAGGGGGGGAAGAGCAGAAATGCCCTCCTCAGGCAGGATTCTTCCTCACTGGCCAGGTCTACTGGATTCTGGCATCTTCAGCTTGGGAGGGAAAGCTCTTCCCAGGATGTCTAAACATAGAGAGAGCTAGGATGTCTAACCCTACCTAATTAAGGGCCTAGGGTTGGGAATATATGCAAAAGTAGATCAAGGAACACCCCAGAGGACAGCTGGAGCTGGTCAGGAACAGCTGGACCAGAATCAGAGACAGTTTAGCCACTGAAGATTCCTGCCCAGCCCTTATAAACAGTCAGTGTCCAATCCCTGCTACCCAGATGGTAATTGGGGGTGAGAGGGTGAGACACAGGTGGGAGGCAGCTGTACTAGGGTTTGGGAGAAGGGCAAGGGTAAGCCCCAAGAGGGGGAGGGATTTCATATAATGCAGAGGACCAGGTTTGAGGACCAGCAAAGGAAGGAAACATGTTCTGTTTCCAAGCTGCCATTCTGTTAAACGAAAGTCCATTTGTCCCTCTCTAGCTATAGATCTAGTAATATGCCTTCTTTCTTTCCCTAGCCCCTGCCTCTCTAGGACCTCCAAGAGCAAACCTTCAGCTTTTTTTACTCTCTGAAAATTTGGTTACCAATTCCAAGCCCAGCTCCTCCAGCTTCCTAGATAAAGCAGATGATGTAGTTTTTCTTTTTTTTTCTGTCCTACTGATTCCAGACTTGCTATATAATCTTTCTTTTAGGTTTTCTGATGTATTTTGTTTTTTATAGCAGCAACATTTTCTGATATGCCCCCCTACTTACTAAATCTTCCCTGTAACCAAGATAAAGTTAAATGAAAATCAAGGCAGCAACACTTTGATAGCATACACACCTTCTGCACCTATAACCAAGGACCCAATGGTCCCAGAGGAGAAAGTGAGACAACTGACCTTGAATAGTTCTCCCTCATTTAAATTGATTCACTTACATGTCATGGCATCACCTCCCTGATATTATGGTCCTATTCAAGAAATAAGGACAAAAGAAACAACCATCACCTAAATGTAAAGGTAAGGAAAGTGTTTATCAAGTGCTTAGCATAGTGCCTGGCACTTAAGTTGGTGCTTAATAAATGCTTATTGATTGACGAACTGATTATCATCTCTCTGTTGGTGCTTATTGATTGGCCAACTGATTATAATCTGTCCATTGGTTCTTAATAAATCCTTATTGGTTGACCAACTAATTATCATTTCTCTGGTGATTAATAAATGCTTATTGATTGACTAAATGATTACTTGCCTGTTGGTGCTTAATAAATGCTTGTTGTTGGCCAACTAATTATCATCTGTTGGTACTTAATAGATGCTTATTGATTGGCCAACTGATTATCATCTGTCTAAGCAAGATGAGCTAGTACAACTAATCAGTTAGGCAACCTGTGAATATGACCTTTATTTATTTATATTGTTGTTGAGTCATTTCAGTTCAGTCTGATCCTTTGTGAACCCATTTGACAGACACTAGACTAGTTTGCCATTTCCTTCTCTAGTTCATTTTACAGATGCAGAAACTGAAGTAAACAGGGTTAAGCCCAGGATCACACTTTGAGGCTAGATTTGAACTCAGGCTTTCTGACTTCAGGCTTTATATTCTATCCACTATGAAATCTAGATCTTTTTTATGTATGTCTTTTTATGTTTATTTATACTACTATAGTGATTTATACAACCTTTTCTCAGGACTGTGATGCTAATTTTAGTTGACAACACAGAATGGTGTAAAAACAACTTGTTTTTTAAGGAGGAGTCTTAAAAAAGTATTCTGTCGTCAGGAGGACCTGAGTTCAAATCTGGTCTCAGACACTTAACATTCCCTAGCTGTGTAACCCTAGGCAAGTCACTTAACCCCAATTGCCTCAGCAAAAAGCAGAAAAAAAAGTATTCTGTCCTTCACTAGAAGTCATAGAATTGTAGAAGTAAAGGGTGTCCCCAATATCTTAGTGCAGTTTATTAAAGCTTGGAGACATTCTGTAGTTAAGCTCCATTTTCTTTATCTTCCCTATAGTTCATTGACTAAAAGCCTTCTTAATCTTGCCTGGGATCAGCCAGCCCCTAGTCTTGTCTAAGTTGAATGATGGACCAAGCTCCTGGGAGTTTCTCAAGGCTGTGGCTAGGTTTCTCATCCTTCTTAGAACCTGTTCTCCAATCTTATTTCCGTGTCAGTTCCCATTTGAAATTTTATTCTTGTCTCTCCCCACGCCTCAGCCTTCCCAATTCCCTGCACTATTCTAGAGAGACTACTACTGCTGTGTTCTTACTCTCACAATGTAGGGATGTTGGGGGGGGGAAGAAAATCAACTCACCCAGATGTGGAGTTCTTGATTCTTAGCAGGTATTCCTTGTCTGCTTCTTACACTCACAGACACATGCAGACCTTCTTCCATGGGCTTTACATTTGTAGATCTTATAAGATGACTTTTGAGGCAGCTAATAACATATCAGATAGAGTGCTAGACTTAGATTCAGGAAGACAAGTTCAAATCCAATCTCAGATATTTCCTGGCTGTGTGACCCTGAGCAAATCACTTACCCTTGTTTGCCTCAGTTTCCTCATCTGTAAAATGAACTAGAGAATAAATGGCAAACCAATTTTAGGATGCTCCCTCCCCACAGGACCACAGTGTGATGTTTGAACTTATATCGGGGGTCTGCCTATAAAGATCAATCCAGAAAAGTAATAATGAGCCAATGTGGAGAAGTGACAACTACTACTGTCCTGAATTACAAAATGGGTATAATTATAGCACCCAACAAAATTGTTGTGAGGATCAAATGATTTACTATTTCTGGGGAAAAGTGATTAGCACAGTTCCTGGCACATAGAAAATATATAAATACTTACTGCCTTCCCTGCTTTCTCCTACCAGGCAGCTAATTAAATGTGACTGCTTGGTTTCATTGGTAATCGTAGTGAGGAGCGTTCTGGTGGAGGTTCCTAGGTTATTCCCCAATCCCTCAAAGCCACCCTGAGAATAAAGAAGCAATAGAGCAGCTGAGCTCTGGTGACAGACTGCCAACATGATGGAGCTGGCAGAGGAAGTCCAAAAAGAGTGCCACAAGAGAATCGTAAACATGGATCCAAAAGAGATTTCAGACATTATCCATCCCTCTTATTTTACAGATGAGGATCGGGTACAGAATTTGCACCTAAAGCCTCTGATTCCATCACACCACACTTATTCAGTTGACCTTGAGTAAAGGGTTCGGAGCCACTGAAAGCTTTGGAGCAGGGAATAAAAGCAATGCATTAGGAAAATTACTTGGTCACTGGTGTGAGGGATGGATTGGGGATGTGATACATTAGAAGCAGGAAGACCACTTAGCAGGCTATTATAGCAGCTAGGTCAGAAACATGGGCCCGAAGAGGGGTGTTTTGCTCTGTGTGGGTGTTGCCACTATGTCTCTGGGCCCTACTGACCTCAAAATTATTCCATGGCCATCTTCATATAATTCCTCTTCTAATGTTAATCCACAAAGATGTTAACCACTATGAGGCGGTTGAACAACTCCTGGCTTCTGGTGCCCAGGATCACAGAGAATAAAGGCAGCAATCCCAAACAAATTGCTCAATCACACTGAATCATCTGTAATCCATGGTATAGGGCCAGTTGATGGTGTAGTGGATAGAACATCCTGATTGGACTCTGGAGTCAGGAGGATCTGAGTTTAAATCTGGTCCCAGACACTTACCAGTTGTGTGACCCTGGATATTTCACTTTACCCTGTTTGCCTCAGTTTCCTCATCTGTAAAAATGAGCTAGAGAAGGAAATGACAAACCAGTCCAGTATTTCTGCCAAGAAAACCCCAAAAGGAAGTCAAGAAGAATCAGACACGACTGAAGCAGCTAAACTTGTATGTTTGTATTAAGTTATATATTCATAGGAGCTATCCTCTAACCTATTATCAGTTGCTGAATACTTGAATATAGGACACAAAGCCATCATCCCTTTGCTAAGTTCTCTGCTTCAAGAGCTGCCTGGATGAAGAAACAAGACCTGCCTGATGTCTTCTGTTTAAAACTGAAATCTAATCTGGGAAGACAAAGACAAATTACCTGGGGACCCTTAATTCTAACAGTCCTGTCACAGCAGTCATCCTGAAAGTAGAGCACCAGCAGCAGCATCTCCCCAAGATACCTGAGCTCACAGGCTTTTTCAAGTTGATCCAAACAAAGAATAAACAGAGAATAAGCAAAGAAATTTCAAATCTTTTCTTCTTTCCTTCTCTTCTTTCTTCATTGTTTTGTATCATAGTTCTACCTCAAGTTCATACTTTTTTGTACAATATTTCAATGATTCATTGATCTTTGCAAGCTACATTTTTCCTCTCACAACTATCCTAAGAATAAGTCAGCATAAGCATATTGCCTATATTTTATAGTTCAACAGAATCAAGATTGGAACCCAGGCTAAATTCCATGTTCTTTCCCAAGTGCTTGCAACACAAAGCCAATTTTGCCTCTGGGGAAGAGGATCTTTGTTCTTTTCCTGTTGGGTAAATGGTCAGTCTTGAGCCAAGCTTGGTCTATAACAAGTGCTTTTCCTGGTCCTCTTAGAAGCTCATGTCTTTTTCTTTCAGAGTTCTCTTCTATGCCCTGAATAAGTCTTGATTTATCTGGATATGTGTATGTTATCTCCTCTGTTAGGATATACATTTCTCTTTTTTTTTCCTTTCTCTGCATTCTGGTTCTTAGCACAATGCTTGATGCAAAGTAAGTGACCAATAAATGCCTGTTGACTTACTGATTTATGCACCCCTGTTTAAGCTAGACTTGGTCCCCAAAATTATTTTGAAATAGATTTTGTATCAGATATTATTATCTAATATGAATTGTTTTGTATTAGATACCAATGTAGTAACCATAGAAGTAACATCCATATACTTTAACTTCTTGTGTATAGTACAACAAAACATATCCTCAAGAAAAAAATTAGTTTTTGCTGATCCCCAATATCATGCAAATGCTTTAGGATTGTCTCTCCTTGTCTGGATTTCTTTAGGACTCATCCATACCTCTTGACATATATGGCCTATGTCTAGTGAGCTAGAAAACGTATTATTTTGCCTCAGTACTTGTCTTAAGAATGGTTATATCTTCAGGGTCCATCCTTTATCAAATAAGTCCTATCTTATTATTCTCTCTGTGACTGATGCTATTCCCCACCCCTCTCCTGGGAGAGCTGCCATATACTAGACCAAATGAAAAATAGAACAATCCAGTCATTGATGCCAAGGTGTGAATAGAATAATTGACAAGACTAATATACCAGGAAAAAGTCATTTCACGCTAAGATGTTGAGGGCAATTTAAAAGGCAGAAATCCAAAACACTGTTCCAGATCAGAAACCAAGGGGAGACAGCTAATGAACCATCCAGTGTAGGCAGGAAGTACTCAAGCATGGCAGGATTTGTTTGCTTAAAGCTCTGTTACTCTTGCTCTGTTTTTATTAACCCTTACTGTTCATGCCAGTCTCACAGAAGAAGCCTATGAATGAATAAAATATCTGTATACATATGTTGAGCCAATTTTTAGGATCATTGGCTTTCACTACTAATACCTTGCATTTGTGTCAGTTAGATACCTGCTACTGAAAAACATCATCCATATCCTCCATCTGCCTAGGTAGTTGGTAGCACACTCTCATAATATCATTTCTTCTCTTCTTTCTTTTATTTTTTCTCAAATATTTATACCACAATTCTAAGCTCAGATTTATAGATTTATAATATAACCATTTTTGCAACATGCCATTCTCCCTCTGTTTTCAATGATTCTTTCTTTTAAACAAAATAAATCCTTTGATAGTTTTAAATAGTCTTAAGCCTGTGCCCTCCCATCTCAGAGATACATATGAAACTTTATCTGCCTTCATGTGTTAAAATTTCAAGTTTCCTTTTCCACCCATACTTTTTATTGGTATATAAACATCTCAGGGTGCTGAGTAACTGCTATTCATCTGTTTCGGACTTATGAAATTCAGAAAGATAAGATCTAAAACTTGCATATTAAACAAATCATCTATAAAAATGAAGTGTTAATGATGTACATTCCTAATCTTATTTTATTAGAAGAACATGAAAATTCATGAGGTATGAAATTGCCATCTGTGACAATTTGCGAATGTATCTTTTGTACTAAGACACAGAAAGCATGAGAAGCCAGAGGTTATAATGACACCATCCAAAAGAAATAGCATAAACAAGGAGAATGAAACCTGGGGCAGGGATTGCCAGGATCAAGGCTGAGGAAGCCATTTCTAGGATGCCTTCCCCACCCTTACCAAACTAGGACCACAGGGTGATAAATTTGAGCTTCCATCCAGGGTCTGGCTTTAAAAGTCAGCCCAGGCAAGTAAGAATGAGCCAATGTGGTATTGTTAATTCTTGGAAACCAGGAATTATCACAAAGAAATATGCTCTAGAGAGAGAGAGATGAATCGAAACAGGGTCCATGAAGAAAATTGTCTGTCATTCCTCAGTATTCTGCTTCACATGATCTCTTCTTATCTACTTCTTATCTCCAGACTATCATATAACTTTTTAAATCCCTCACATATGTCAACCCAAACACCCTTCCTATTCTTAAAGGACCTCTTTGATTCTCTAACCCATTTTGGAGTTTGTGAGGATGTAAAAAGTAGAAAACATATATTGGATTTAAGGACTTTGGGAAAGGAATGGTATACCTTTATGCATGATGTTGTCTTGTTGTCTTGTCCATACCTCCTCCTATTCCAATTCAATAGGATAGTGGTCCTGGCTATTGCTGGGCATTTCTTTGACCACAAATCCTTCCAGACAATTAATAGTGCCAGAATTACTGATGGAATAAATGGGTATCGGTAGGTGCACGTGGGTTTTTCCAAGTAATGGCTAGTAGAATACTGGGATGATATGTCTGGAGATTGGATGAAGGACTTGAAAGGATACTAGGTTTATCATTTGGATTGTAAAGAAAGGTCTAATGTCACTATCTTTTAGTTGCCAAAAGATTTCAGTTAGAACAGAGTTTCCACATTGACAACCAAAGTGAAATTTAATTCAATCAACATCTACTAGGTATCAGGTATCAGAAACATAAAGACAAAATTTATATCTTCCCTGGTTTCGAGGAGAGAACATTATAATAGGAGTGGGTAGGAAATACAACATGTACACATCTAAAATATGTACACCAAAAATGATTTCAATAGGAAGAGAACACTCATAACAGACACAAATAGGTAAAGCCTTATATAGGAAGTAATACCTGAACTGTGTTTTAAAGAAATTTAGGGATTAATCCTACAAGGTAGAAGTGAGGAAGGGGGACCTCTCAGATGTGGGGTACCACCACTGTAAAGGCGAGAGATGAAAGTTAATGAACAGTGAATTAATGGGCCACTTTGTTTAGAAGTGAAAGGATCTAGTTTGTGGACTCTTGAAGCAGTCTATGCAATATTTAAATCTAACTGGGCAACTTCCAAATCTTTGAGGTCAATAGGAAGGATAGTGGTGGGAACAGGAAAATCCGAGGGTGAAATTCATAGTTTAAGAGAACAAATAATTTGAAGTGGAGAGAATTGTGAATAGAATTATTAAAAGAAAATGTAGTAGTGGGGAGTAAAGTGGCTCAATTATTGTAATGATAGGGAATAGAGCAACAGAAGTATGGAAAGAATATGAGATTCGTTCACATTGGCCCACTGGGCCCATTGATCTATCCTCAATTTTTTTCTCTCTTTTCTCATGCTCTGGTGATTTCATCTTCCCACATGGCTTCAATTAACACCTCCGTCAGGCAACTCCCAAAACCCTATATTAAATTCCAGTTTGCCTCTTAAGTTCCAGTTCCATAATAACAAAAGCCCATTTAACAGCTCCAACTACATGAACCACCAACACCCCAAGTTCAAAATATGCCAAACTCATAATTTAAGAACAGCATATTCTTTCCTAAGCGTACTTCCCTCAAATTCTCTTTTTTTTTTTTTACCAATGACACCATCACCTTTGCAGTCACCCTGATTTGATGTCTGAACTATCCATGAATGGTAAGGGAGGGCAGAGCAAATCACTTACTAAGTCCCATTGGCTCTGCTTCCCTAATATCTCTCTTATGTGTCTCATCCTGTCTTCGCCTTACTTCTGGGCTTTATCTTTGTCCTACAGTACTCTAAGCCTTCTATAGGAAAGACTGCTTAAGTGATCTTATTTCCCTTTAATCTATTTTGTATACAATCTGCCAAAGTGATATTCTCAGATTTAAATATGTCATTGTTCAAAAGTCTTCAGTGGCTCCCTATTCCTTCCAAGATAAAATGCAAATTCTTTCCACAAACCTTTGCATCCTTATTTCATGCACTTTACATTCCAGAGAACATGTTCAGTTAGTTGGTCCTCAACTTCATAATTCACTATACTGCCTCTCGTAATTTTAATTAGGGCTTCCTTTATTCTTCCTTGGTATATATTTTTACTTTCTCCTAATCTCCTCCTTTGGAAATCCTTCTTAGTTCAGATGAGAACTTCTACCTACAGCTGTCCTTGATTCACCCCATCTCCATTACTAAGTAAGGGGATCTTCCCCTTCTTTTCTCTCCCAGAACACTTTGATCTTGTCCTCCATGCTAATCCTATTTTACTTTTTGTGTATATGTCATTTCTCCCCATTAAATTTAATATACTTTGAGGATGAGATGGGGTTTTTTTCATTCTTCTATTTCTATCCTCAGAGTCTGCATTCTATAGGGGGAGAGGGTAAATATTGGATAATTGCAAAGTCATTTTGAGGAGGACAAAAACATTAGTAATTTTAGAGGATCAAGAAAAACTTGACAAAAGACATTGATGACTAAAATGTACCTTGAGGGAAGATAAGAATTCTGAGAAGGCAGGCATGACGGAAACACAATCTAGGAAAGGAGAATGGCTTCTACAAAAAATGGAGGGCAGAGCTTATTATTACTATTTCTACTACATTATTATTATTTATATACACTATATATATTTACACTCTAAATATATGTTTACTTATATTTCTATTACTATTATTTCTACAATTACCACTGTAAGAATAACAACTACTACTATACTACACTTACCTTTACTACTACTGTTACTACTATACTACTACTATTATTATAATAAATGCTACAACTACTATTACCATTTACTATTACTACTATTATTACTATAACTACTGCTATTATTAATACTATTACAACTATCATACTACTAGTAATAGCATTGCTACTTCTACTATAAGTACCACTATACCATTAATAATAATACTTTAAAAATAGCAGCTCGTATTTAAATAGCATTTGAAAGTTTGCAAAGTGCTTTGTATATGTTATCTAGTTTGATCTTCACAACAACTCTTGGAGGGAGATACTATTATTATCCCCATTTTACAGATGAAGGAACTGAGGCTGAGAGAGGTTAAATGACACAGCTAATAAGTGTCAAAGGCAGGATTTGAAGTTAGGTTTTCCTGATTTCAAGTTCATTACTCTATTAGCTATACTATCATTCAAAAACAGTGAACTTCCACATAGGGCATTTAAAAATTGAACCTGTGCTTATGTATTATATCTTACCAAGATTGTAAGCTCCATGAAGGCAGAAACCATAGCTTATTTAAACTTCGAATCTTTCCCCACACTGAACACAGCATTCAATAGATAGTTTTTAAATATTTGTAAAATGATACTTTTAATGCTAATGGTTTGCCCCATGGAATAACTTTTTTTGAACTAGAGATTTTCCAATTAGGCTTTAAAAGTAAAGATGGTATATTGTTTTTTTTGATGGCTCACTCTCTCAGTCTTAGGTATCCCAAGTTATAGCACTGAGCTTCATGCCATTTGCAATGTGTATATGATGGAGTGATAAAAATGATTCACAGAATAGTCTTGTAGTTATTATTGTTAAAGGATGGCGCATGGCTTTCTTATTTATTTTGTTTCTTTTCTGAGTTGGAAGGGAAATAAATGGTTACCTAGTCCAAGTTGTGAATCAACAGGGATCCCCTCCAACATCCCTAAAGATGGTCATCTAGCTTTTCTTTGATCTCTGATCAAAGTATCCTGTCCATACCACTTTTGGACAACTCTATTGTTAGAAAGTTTTTCCTTATATAAAGCCAAAATGTTCCCTGAATTGCTAAAACTAAATCTAATCCTTTTCCCACCTAACATTTTGTCAGATCCTCAAAGATCTCTCTCTCTCTCTCTCTCTCTCTCTCTCTCTCTCTCTCTCTCTCTCTCTCTCTCTCTCTCTCTTTCTCTCTCTCTCTCTCTCTCTCTCTCTCTCTCTCTCTTTCTCTCTCTCTCTCTCTCTCTCTCTCTCTCTCTCACACACACACACACACACACACACACACACACATGCTGCTACTTTCAAGTCTTTTCTTCAACTGAAGCACTCCCATTTCATTTCAATGAAATTTATGTTTTTCTCTTTCCTGATTACCTTGATCAGAATCTCCAGTTTGATGTTTTTTTCCTAAAATGTAAAGCCCAGAATTTAAAGTAATACTCCAGATTTTGTCTGACCATTTTTGAGTACAGTAATATTATCCTCTCTCCTATTTTTAATTCTATGTCTCCACAGTGAGATTGTATATGTTTTTTTTCTGTAATATCATTTTGTTTATTTATATTAACCTTTCGCTCCACTATACAACCCCACAGAGTTCTTCATATTGCTTATTATATATCCATGCTTCCTAGAAGTAGAGTTGATTTTTTGAATTCAATTGTAAAAGTGTATACTTATTCCTGATACATTTCATTTTATTAGATTTACTTTATAGTTTTAGATTTTTCAAGCCTTTCACATTGACTATCACATTAACTATTCTTTCTAGTTCTGTGTTCTCTTCGTAGTTGATAAATTCATTGTATATTCCTCTTTCTGTCAAGTGTGAGCTTCAGTTGCACATCTGCAGAGTATTGGGCTTGGAATAAGGAAGACTCATTTTCATGAGTTCAAATCCAGCCTCAGACACCCTTACTATCTCTGTGACACTGAATAAGTCACTGGACTCCATTTGACTTAGTTCCTCACCTATAAAATAATCTGGAGAAGGAAGTGGCAAAACACTTTAGTATCTTTGCCAAAAAAAAAAAAAAACCTTCAAATGAGGTCACAATGATTCAGACAGAACTCAAACAATTGTACAACAAAGACTTTGAATTGGCTATTTCAAACTCGACATTCTGTAGGCATTTTGCCTCAACATATCAAAAACTGAACTTCTTATCTTTTCCCTAAAATCTACCTCCCTTCAAGACCACCCTATTTCACCAGAGGGCCACCTCTATCTTCTAGTCATTAAGGATATCAACTTTGGAATTATTCTCAACTCCTTATCCCGGATTTAATATCTGCCAAAACTTAGCATTTTTACAGCAATTTTCAATTGTATTTCCTACTGTATTGCTATTTTCAGCAATATTTCTCATATAAGTTCAATTATCTCTACTTACATGACCACCACTCTACTGAGGTCCTTATCATCTCATCTACTGCAATAGCTTCCTCAAGCCTCAAGTCTCTCTCCCTCAAATCCATCTGCTCTCCACACGTTGCCAAAGTGACACTTTAGGGATAGATCTACTCGTGACATTCCCCCACTCATAAATTCCAGTAGCTTCCTTTGCTACCAGATAAAGTAGAAGTTCTTCTACTTAGGTTTAAAAACCCTTCAAAGCTTATCCCCAACTTCCTTTCCAAATTTATATGTTACATCTCCTCCTGCACTACATGGTCCATTCCCATTGGCCTTTTTTCTATTATGTACTATGATTCTCCCCTCTCTACCTATTTTCACCTTATTTCCTTAAAAATTCAGCTTAGTGAATAAGTTTTACGTCATGACGTTCCCAATCTTATCCCCATCAAGTCCAACCTGGCAAAATAAGTAAATGAACAAATAAGTAAATAAATAACATATTTATTTAATACATACTCCATATCAACACATTATTATTGTTTCTTTTGTATCCCCAGAACTTAGCACAGTGCCAGGCACATAGTAGGCACTTAATAAATTTTTATTGATCAATTGATTGACTTATTTATTATGTGTGATTTTAGCTTATCAGCTCATTGAGGGCAAGACATTTCATTATTACCTTTGAATCATCAGCAACTAGAATAATGCCTGATACTTAGCAGCTGTTTAATCAAATTGATCCCTCCCCTTAGGAATTCTTTCTAGGATCCTTCTGGTGATATTATATCTAGGATTAGGAAAAGTAGGTGATGGCTGCCAGCTTTGATAAAACTTAAGAGGCTTTCCATTACATAATGGGAAGACAGCATACCTCTGGCTTGCTGTCAGGTGACTATATGGCCAGTTCAGTATTCCCAAACAAGATGGCCACCATTTGTTTTCTTCCTCCTCTGTCCAGTTCCAGATAAAATTTATGATTCCTCATCATTCCTGGAAATACAAGAATCTTTTACATCTTCCTTTGGTCCAACTCTACTCTCCACAGAAAAATCCTTCATTCCACTGACCAGTCCCAATGGTTCTTTCATTCTTTCTTTGTATCAACTTCTTTCGATTTCCCTGCACCAACTGCCTGACTCAGACTATAGTTCTCATCCAACATTTCTAGATTTTTTTCTTTTTTTTCCCTTTGAAGTATTTCTTCCATTCTCCCAAGAAACACTTGATAGTCCCTTTTAGTCTTCAGATTAGAAGGCCAGTTCTCCAAATCTTTCACTCTTTCCTCCAGTCGCAGCACTTGGCATGGACAAAAATAGGAACACAGCACACAGCAAACACTTGCAATATTCCCCTCGTCCTCCATACCAGCTGGAACCCCAAACCTCAGTTCAGTCTCACTTTCATTTCTGGCACTTGTGTTTCACTGCCACCATGAAGTGCTTGTTTTTTCTGCCTGTTTCCCATCATGGGGTTTCTAGGTGAGGATTTATGTTCAGCAGGCTCTCCTACCTTTTCCTAAGGCTTCCCTTCTCTTTGTTTTCCAAAAAAGGATGCTAGTTTGTTCAGCTGCCCTTGCTCTGTAATTAGCAGATTCCTGCCAAAGCCCTGATGCCAGCTGAAAGTGCCCTCAGCTGTTGTTTACAAGAGAACATGCAAAGAAATCCAACTCTCCACACTTTTTACCTCATTTTTTCTTACTTTTCTCTCATTACAAATCAAGTTTCAAACTGTTTTTTCTTGCCTCTTGGCTGTTTTATACAATGACCAGGGATAAGCAGTAGTGACCAGTAGATAGAGAGGGGGATACCAAGGAAAATTTACCTGGGTATGCTAGATCTGAGCTGAATTTAAGAGTCAGGTCATTCCCCAGGAGATTAGTCCCTGTGTGACTCAGAGAATTAAACAAATCCTATTACTTATTAATTCACTGTGCAAAGTTAATGTGTTTCATTTGGGCCTACCCAGTCAGTGCCAGTCCAATCTAATCCAATCAAAAAACAACCCATGTGTGATGCACTTGCATTGTGAAAATGCGCTGTTCTAGGTGCTGAGGATATCTACATGAAGCATCCTCTGAAGGTGCTGGGGGAGGGATGTGGGGAAGGAGAAGGGAGAAAATGTAACATAAACAGGACAAGTCCATGAAGTTGGACCCCGTGTGCATATATGTTCCCAGGAGAACACAGACATTTGGACATGGGTTCTATTATTGTCATCTATGGGCAGCTTGAAAGAATGATAAAATTAGACTGAGCTGGCCCCATTACTTAAGGGAATAGCTACTGATGAAAATTATCTCCAGACTAAGATAACATATCTTTTGTCTGAGAGTATGTCTCTGAGGATCCTCTATTACCATCCTCAAGAAACAATGTCCAGGCAGGGAATAAAGCATTATTCCCACAACTGTCATTTTTGTTTGGCTTACCGTGTTAGAATTTGTCAAAAAAAAATATGATTTTAAAAAATGAAGTCTTCTGGGAAGTCTTTCTTTAGCAAAGGTGAGAAGAAATAGATTCAGTAGTGCCATATTCCATCTTCATGTTAACTGCTTTTAAAAATAAAGGGAAAAACATCTAGATAAAGGGGAAATGGAAAGAAGGGACTTGATTTTTTTACCACCCTGTGTCAAAGGCAGATTATTAGACCCCTGACAATCAGAAGCAGGTGCTTTAAAGGAAATGGTCCCTTATTAGGCATATGACACTGACATCTTCAGCAGCAGTAACACCAACCTGCATCAAAGAATTTTGAAATTAAGGCAATTTAGTGAAAGTTAAACAGCTTTTCAAAAAAGTCTAACTCTTGACTCAGTCATATTTCTTAGCGTAATGCTATGTGTTAACACATTGGAAAAAAGGAGGAATTGTTTAAGCATCTGCTTTTTTATAATCCAGTGAGTATAGAGATTTTTAAATTTTATAAAAATATATTTTAACAGCTGCATTTCAATATAATTGATTTCCTTTGTCATCATATACAGACTTTAATTCTATGCATATAAAGACTTTATTCTAAGGAAACCAGAGACAATATTAAATACTGCCAAAGGTGGCAATGATATCTTCTAAAAAAATTAAACACCCTTGAATTAGAGAATGAAAGAAGACTAAATCAAGAATGGGTTCAACAAGGAAGTTTCTTATTTTTATTATTTTTTTGTTCATTCTCCATTGGCCTCCAAGTAAATTCATAGGATCATCAGATCAAACAGTAATCATATCTCCAGTAATATCTGAGGAGTCCAAGACAAAAGGTTCATCCTTCTGCCCTGACCACTAGAAAATGATATCTGTTTTTCTTGTTTTTATTACGTATTTTCCTTTAAAGGCAGCACACAACAAGGATCATAATGGAGCTAAGAGTCTAGAGACTATGGATTCCAATTCTATCTCTACCCGATAAATGACTTTTAATAAGTCATAACTCTTCCAGGGACCTCAGTTTCCTCATTTGTAGGATAAAGAGAATGGATGAAATTCTCTGGAAGTTTCCTTTCACTTCCAAAATTGGACAACTTTTGATAGACCATAGACTTTTGATTATAAAAATGGCACTAGTTTATGAGCCAAGGGGCTGTTCACAGAGTTTTTCATTCTCAGAAGTGAGGCTGGAACCCAGGTTCTATATAGACTCAGTATTTTCTTCACAAAATTGGTGAGGTAATGATTATTTATGAGACTTTAATTGCTGCCCCTTCTTCCTCTTGGTCTATGTCTAGTTATTAGTAAATGACTGGTAGCATAGTATCTGGTATATAGCAGACACATTAAAAATGCTTAGTGATTAATTGTTTGGTACCTAGGTTTTCCACACAGGTAGTGACAATTCAGACAATGTTTCCTAAGTTCTGCCTTATTGTTTCAGGTGTACCTGGACCAGATCCCATAGCATCCTGATAAATAAAAGATTAGTTGGTTGTTTTTTATTTGGGGAAAGGGGGTGAGTTGTTTAATTTCTAGCAAATAAATCAGCTCTGGAGTAGATGTTGGCATCTAAGTCTTTCCAAAATCCATTTTCACACCTCTTGGTTTCATTTACAGGCAGACTGATAACATAGAATACTGGGCCTGGAATTAGGAAAACCTGAGTTAAAATCTAGCTTCAGGTATGCACTGTGACCATAGACAAGTCACTTAAATTCTGTCTGCCTCAGTTTCTTCATTTTTAAAATGATAATAACAGCATCTATCCTCACCCCCAGGATTATTTTGAAGATCAAATGAGGTTAGCACAGTATCTGACACATAATATTACCATATTTATTATTAATTATACTACTTATTATTATTATTAGAATTCCCTACCCTTGATAGATATCTTTTCAACAAGTTTTATAAATGAACTCTTGTTATCCATTTAGTTTATTTTTTGTTGTGAATTTAATAATAATCTTCCACAAAACAAACATTCCAATATACAAAGTACAAAAAAAAGATTAGATATCAATCCATAAACATGTTATATGCAAGGTTGTTTTTTCTAAGGAGATCATTGTCTTTGGATAGTAGAGTACAGTAAGGGGGTAAAGAATAAGAACTCTGAAAAGGTAGGAAGGGGATACATTGTGAACTAATTTTAAAAAACTAAGAAGATTTTATATTTTATCCTAGAGGTAACAGGAAGCCACTGGAGCTTATTGAATGAAGGAGGTGTAACATGTTCATACCTGACTTTTAAGGTGACTTTGATAACCTAAAAGTATAATGGAGGGAGACACTTTGGCAGACTAACCAATCAGCAGGCCATTGCATTAGTTCATGTATAATAAGATGAGAGCCTACATTAGAGTATCAGCAGTGTCGAAAGAAAAAATAAATAAATAGAAATATTGTGAATTGTAAACATTAGAGATTGTGATATTAGTAGATATCGTATTATTATTAGATTTTATTAGATATTATTAAATACTACGAATAGAACTTGGTAACAATGAGTAGAAAGAGAAAGTAAGCTTGTAAAGTGACTGGGTAGAGGGATGGTGGTATTTTTATGACACAATAATAGCCTATTACATTCTTATTTTACATCAATTGGTTCTGTCATTCCTCAGTTGATGGGCACTCATCTTTGTTTCAAGTTCTTAACTACAACAAATTTTTTTTCTATAAATATTATCTTCATGGATCCTTTCCTTCTGTCTTTGACCTCCCTGTGGCTTGTGCCCAATAATCATATTGATGGATCAAAAGAGATGTTTAATTTAGTGACTCTTTTTTAGTGAGGTTACAATTTTTTCTCACCCACTTTTTAAACATTGACTTGGGAGGAAGAATGTAGGATGTGTTCAAGGGGAAGTGAGTAATCCAATTTGCCTACAGCCTATGGAATATAGAAGAATCAATGAGTTTAGACTGTAAGGGCAAAGTGACACCAGATTATGGTCTGAAGAAAACAAAACTCTGTTTGGTAGACAATAGGGAGCCATTGGGTTGTATAAATCACCATCTTCCTGATAGTCCTGTGAGGTAACTGGCACACATATCATTATTTCCCACCCTAGAGATGAGGAAACTGAGGTCAAAGAGAGGTTGTCTCTTGACTATCTTCATTCTGTCAATAAATCATAAAATAAGGATTTAGCAGCAGAAACTGGAGTCTGGTACTCTTCTATCACAACACAATGACTTTCCCTACCTACTCCCTAAGAAAGAGCCTGCTAAATTCTTTTCAAATTTTTTTCAGTGACTGAAAATCTATTTTTTCTTCTTCTCAAATTCCCTCTCCCACCAACAACAGAGAAGAAAAAGAAAATCATTGTAACAAATATATATATATATATGTGTGTGTATATATATATGTATATATATGTGTGTGTATATATATATATATATATATATATATAGTCAAACAAACAAATTCCTACACTGGCCCTGTCCAGAAAAGTTTATCTCATTTTGCACCTTCATTCCATCCCTCTTCTGTCAGAAGGTAGGTAGCATGCTTCATCACTGGTGTTTAGGAATTGTGTTCACATAGTGCCTCTTGTCACAGTCAAAAAAAATAACCCAGAATGAATGGGAAAGTTGGTGTTTCTTTCGAGAAATCAATTCATTGCATAGACAAAAAATTACCTAGTTTTCCTCTGAGTTCCTAAAGTATTTATTTACTATCCACCCTTCTGTTCTTTATATATTGGCACCCATTTCTTTCTCCAATGTTTTTTCCTATTTCTTTTATGCATTTTAGTCAAACTAATTTGTGTAACCCATGTAGAGCCAGAAAATAATAGTAAAGGGGAAACAAGCACTAGGATAGAAGTTTGTGGAAGCACACAAATGCCTATAGTTGCCAATAATTTATGTCTATTTAAGAAGATCAGGTTTTCCTATGTCACTGGTATGTATGAAAAGTATAGTGATAAAAACTAGTACTAGAGAGGCAGGAGCTGGGTTTAAATCTTGCCTTTGTAAAATCTAAGTGTGATCTCTGGTTCTCAGTTTCCTCAGGCTAGATGGCCTTGAAGTTCCTTCTGAGTCTAGATGTATAGTTACATGAGGGTGTAAGAAGCAAAAGCTTATGCTTGTTCTCAGAGTAGCTGAAATAGTATAGAAAACAATGAGTGAAAAGAGAAAGAGAGCCATTAAAGAAATCTCAATATGGTTCTATGAAGATGTGTCAAGAGCTTTGGAGTTCTGGTGGTTTATAAATGGGGTGAGTCAGAGATGGTGAGACAACATAGTGGATGTGAAGGAATCAATGTGAGCAAAAGTAATTATAGGAGAGGAGCTTTATATCCAAGAGTTTCCCTTATACAGTAATACCAGGATTGGGGTAAAGAGCATTCTCTTCAAACTTGGTAGAGCCAAGTAACTTCTTTGAAACTTAAATTCCTCATCTGTCAAAAATTAGGTATTTTCCTTGCTCTAAATTAAAAATCAAAAATCTGTTATTGATTTCCTCAAGGTCATGTGACTAATAATTTGACCTTTCTGGGACTTAAAAACATTGGAAGGGAACTTGAATTATCTAATGCAATCAACTGGCCTTACAGATGATGAAAAAACTCTCTTATTCTAGGACTGAAAGAGCTTTCTGATATCCTGGAGCCTTCAGAAAGTAACAAAGAAATATATACAATATCTGGAGCCTTCAGAAAGTAACAAAGAAATATATAATCTGTGCTACAGAATTGATATTTTTAATTTATATAGAACAGATTCCACATCAGATAGCTACATGATACATGGATAAGCACTAGGTTTCAAATTGTGAATACTCATCTTCATAAATTCAAATCCAGCCTCCAAGACTTACTAGCTGTGTTAAGTAACTTCACTTTGTTTTCTTCAGTTTTTCATCTTTAAAAATGAGTTGGAAAACAAAATGGTAAACGACCATATCTTCGTCAAAAAAAAAAACAACTCAAATAAGGTCACAAAGAGTCATATACAACTGAACACAACAAAGATTCCATTTTGAAAGCTTCTCTCACAAATTTCGCTCTTTGGATCATGTTCCCACCCAGAGTTTCCTCTGGAGATTTGGTCTATGTCAGGTTTACACACTCACACACAAACAAATACACACACACAAGCTTGAAGATTCCCCCAGCTAACAATAAACAAACTACATGCACATATATATATTCTATATATGTACATATGACATATCTTATGTATATATAATATGGTTTTCTATATATATATACATATATATATATATATGATTTTATTTCACCCAACACAAAAAATAAAGCAATTATCCCAAACCATGCCAGACTTATATGAGTTATGTAGGTCCAAAGTATTAACTATCTAGTGACCCCAAAGTGTTTTTTCCTTTTAAGAGGGATCACACTAGTATAAATTTTGAAGCCTATAGGACCCCAGAAAAGAGAGCTAAATGTTTAGCCAAGGTGATCAGCTTAGCTCTTATCTGAGTGGCTGAAAGTTTCCTTCAGAGCAATGCTATAAGTCTGGGGGTGACTGTATAGTCCTTAAATAAGTATCATATGAAGGTAGGGAAAGAGAAGAGAGAAAAGTGGAGAAGAAAAAAGGGGAGGGGAGATATACTTTCTAAGAACCCTATATGCTAAAGGTACCCTACAAATGCTAGAATAGTGTTCTAATCCCCTGGGGAAGGTAGAAGGTAGAAAGATGAATTGTTTGACTGTTAATGAGCTTTGTTCTGAATCCTTTATGATGTTTAACAATTTTTATTGGTCTAAATGAAACCTGTCCTGTAATCCATATGTATATATATATATATGTATATACTTACACATGAGCCAAATTCAGATTTTTCTCAGGGGAAAGCTCAAAGGTAGGAACAAGCCAAAGAGTATATATTTCTATGAGAATTCAGGCCATTGGGGAAAGTCTTAACACCCTCTGAGAGAGATATTAGCTTGACTTACATTTGAAAGGACTGAAAACTTGGGTCAGATCTGAAAAAGCTTCTCTTCCCAGATTTGTTAGTTTTGAAAACTGACTTCCAAGCCCTATCAGCTGCCTGCCCCCCCACCTATTCCTTGGGTGGGCCCTCTGGGAGCCACAGACCTTCTGAAGGAGAACATCTCAAGCTGAAGTCAGAATTGCTCAACTTTTGTAAAAGCTGACACAGCTGTAAGCCCTGAACTCACACACAATGTCGCAGGCACGGAAGTCATGCAGTGGGAAGATGTCAAATCTAGCAGAAAATTTATTGAGAAGAATAATGATCACTAAGAAGAAAGAACATTGGGAAAGCAAATGGAAAAGATTTTGTGGTGATTTCACAAGCAGTAATGTCCTAAATCAGACCTCTACACCACCACCCCTAAATTTTTCTCTAAAGCCAAGCTGTGAAATGCCATCACTCTCAACTCATTACAGACATCTTCAGGAGCAAGAACGTCATTTCTTGTCTCACAGTCTCTCCTCCTTCCCTGACTCTTCCTCTCTACTCTCCCACCCAAGCCTCTCTGCATGTCAAAAGGTCTGGATCAAGCTGACAACTAGAGCAAAATAATCTGAAAGTCTATTTATTAATCCTGGTACTAGATAGTTAGCTTTCAAAAACAAATGGGGGTATGAGAGAATAACCAATTCTGTACAAACTACACTCAATAAATATCCTGCTCTCTCCAAATGGACACACACACACTCACACACACAAACTCCTACTCCTACCATTATTATTACAACTATTACTATTATTACTACTACTACTATAACTACTACTACCACTACTATTATTACTACTATTACTACAACTACTACTACCTAATACTATTACTACTACTATCGCCACCACTACTACTACTACTACTATTACAATTATTACTACAACTACTACTACTACTACTACAACTACCACTACCTACTACTACTACTACTACTACTACTACTACTACTACTATTACTTCTAATACTACTACAACTACTACTACTACTACTACTACTATTACTACCACTACTACTACTACTTCTACTACAACTACTAATACTACTACTACTACTACTACCACCACCACTACTACTACTACTACTATTACTATTACTATTACTACAACTACTACTACTATTACTTCTACTACTACTACCATTACTACTACTACTACTACTACTACTACTACTACTACTACTACTACTACTACTATTACAACAACTACTACTACTATCACAACAACAACAACAACTACTACTACTACTACTATTACTTCTACTACTACTACTGCTACTACTACCATCACCACCACCTCATTCATGGAAAAAAAAACAGTATAGTTATTTTATAAAATATAACTGAAAAAATCCTGGACTAATAATAATTGTAACTGACATTTAAATAGCACTTCATATTTACAAAGTACCTTTACATGTTGTTAACTCATTGTTTTCTTACAACAAACTGGGAAGAAGTCACACAAGAGTTCCTACCATGTATACAGATGAAAACCAAAATAGAGTTTAAATCTTGTATCATCCCACTTCCTAAGATGTAATCACCCTGAGGACAATAACAGTTCTCCAGGTGCTGTAGTAAGTGCAAGTATTATCTTATTTTAACATCATAACAGTCTTGGCAAGGGGAAAGGAATAAGCATTAATAAAGTGCCGACTATATGCCAGAAATGGTGCTAAACACTTTTTACAAATATTATCTTATTTGATCCCTACAGCAACCCTTCAAAATAGGTGCTATTAATACCCCCAAGGCCTAAGGTCACACAGCTACTAATTGTTGAAGATGAGATTTGAATATTTCTTCTGACTCCAGATCCAGCATATCACCTATCTATCTCTCCCTATCGAGGATAACAGGTGACAAATGGATTTAGGGCTATAAACTTCTCTGGAATCAGTTGTTTGTAACCATATTTCTATGTTAGCTTGACAGGCTAAATCACCAAAGTTCATTTTGAAAACTCACTGGGTCAGAAGTACTCTACATAGAACCTACTGCACTTTTTGTATGAAAAAAATGCATTGAGTTCCACTCAAGACCCACAAGAACACAGTGTTCTCCTCTCCCATCAGGGGGTTAAGAGCTCCCCATTATCTCATTTCCTTGAACTGCTAAACAGATGGAAATTCAGATTCCCCCCACCTCCCAGCCAGCCCCAGTGGGCAGAATTCTAGAAGGACAGGCACTAGAGAGGAAAATATATCAAGACATTTTTGTGTTGAGGGAGAGAGAGAGAGAAAAAAAAAACATGTCTAAGTGGGGCAGTTCAGGGCTCACTTTGAAATGTGATTCATGTTTTTATAAATTCATGTTATTATCTCTTGTACTATCCCATAGGCTTCACATGTGCAGGGGACTATGTCTTATATAACTTTGTACAAGCTTCACAGGATCGACTCATAGTCCTCTTTTCCCCCCAATTTAAAGAAAAATTAAACTAAATACAACAAAAGACAAAAACAGAATAGAAAAAGAAAGACAGTAAAGGAAACTGAAACAAAACAAAACATTGTCATGTGCCCAGTAGAACATCAGGGAGGATTCAAAATATATAACAATAAATTTCCATTTCAAGAAAACCTGTATAATAATAGGAGAGATTATATTCATGAGTGTCCATCTTTCCTTTGCTTCCTTGTAGGTTATTCTTTTATTCTCTGCTGTACACTTTTTACTTTATTCTTTTTTTCCCCTTTCATCCCTCCTCCCTAACTCATAGTACTATTTAAAAAAAAAAGGATGAATGAATAATGAGTACTGTAATCTGCTTAGAGGTTACGATAGGAAAGAAAAAGGATACATACAAATATCTAGATGTCAAAAGGAGGATTCTATTGCCTAATGGACTCATCAGATTGGGACATATCATAGGGAAATACAATTGTTGTACAAACTTGCTTTTTTGTACATACATACATATATACATATATCACAAGGTGATATTTGGACTCAAATGAATAGAATGTAATTGAGGCAGAGTTACACAAAGTTATCAGTCTCACTCTCTCTTCCTAAGTCATCAAAGTCCAGTGGCAAGACCAAAGTACAAACAATTGGTGATGGCTCAGGATGCCCTGGATGAACTTGGTTATCTGTGTGTCTAACCAAGCTCTGAGCACTCCATAGTTCCTGCTTCAGCCACCCTTATCCATTCTTATCTGCCCACACAGCAGACAGTAGAAGAACGGAGTAGGGAGAAAAAAATAAATGGATTTGGTGTCAGAAATCCAGAATTCAAATCCTGAAACTACGTTTTCCTACTTTTTAGGCTTTGGTAGGCTTCAATTTCCTTATCTATAAAATTAAGGGATTGAACCAGATCATCTCTAAGATCACTTTCTGTTCTAAATCCTAGGAAACTTCAAGTTCAGGCAGTCCAACAACAACGAGGAGGTTCAGCTGTAAACAATAGAATGTTTCAGTGAGCAGATGGAGTATGACATCAGGGGAGTCTAGTAACAGACCAAGGTCCTAGTCTTGTGTCTCTATCACAGAGGTCCAGTACACAACCGAAGGCAAACTTTGTGATCAACAAGCAAAGGAGATATGCTCAAGGAGAGATGCAGTAACCATGGAGGGAAACCCAGTCAGATGCATGCTGTTATTTATATAATACGAAGAGTAAAGTAAAAAAGTAAAGTGCTTCATGTAGATTATTTTATTTGATCTTGACAGGAACACTGAAAGGTATGTTATTATCATTATTCCCATTTTACAGATAAAAGAAACTGAGACTGAGAAAGATTGACTTACCCAGGGTTATATCTCATCATCACTGAAGCAGTCTGGTCACACTTGCCCCTTATCTCAAAGGGAAGACAAGAAGATACATAGACTCGAAAAATCAAAGTGACTAATAAATCGAAAAAAAAATCCTTTTATGTACCAATGTATTGTTCTATCTCTGGCCCATTTGATGTTTTCCTTCATGGAAAATAGTATGATATGTTGAAAAAAATCTCTGACTCTAGAGTCCAGGAGCCTGGATTTAGATACTTTGTGATCTTGGATGTATAATTTTTTTTCTGAGGCAATTGGGATTAGGTGACTTGCTCAGGTCACACAGCTAGGAAGTGCTGAATGTCTGAGTTCAGATTTGAACTCAGGTGTTCCTGATTCCAGAGCCAGTACTTTATTCACTGCACCATCTAGTTGCCCCTTGGATATGTTTAACCTCCACAAGCCTTGAACTAATGGAACTGAAGAACTTTTCAGTTTTAGCTAGGTGATCCTTCTATTCCATTTCCCATCTCTGAATTTTTGCCCAAGCTGTTCTCCCATATCTTGCCCCTTAGAATTTTGAATTCTCTTCAAAGCTCATTTCAAGTCCTACCAATAAGATATTGGTGCCTTTATATTCACCATACATACATCTTGCATTTACTTTGGCCTGTGTGTGTGTGTGTGTGTGTGTGTGTGTGTGTGTGTGTGTGTGTGTGATTCAGAATAGTGCAATCCCAGTCAACTCAATTCAAATCCTATATTGTTACATCCATGGGCTGGATGACCTGTCCTAAAGTAGGACAAAGAATAGAAGGGTGATTAAGTCTCAAACTAGCATACGTACTCACTGTTTCTTCTGTTTCTGTCTCAATAAATTATAACCAGGTGGATTCATTGGGAGCATGTGCTGTGTTTTTCTTCTCTAAATCCAGAGTCCCACCACTGCATTCATCATCATCATCATCACCATTATCACTGTTAAGAGGTTCCAGCTGTGGGGGTTGGAGGGGCAAGTCATTACACCAAGAGATTTCAAGTAATATGAACGCCCACCCAGAAGAGGCACTTCATTTAATTTTCCAGGCAAAATGAGCCTGGCAAAAGTAAATGAAGTTTTCTCCCAGGTTTCAGCCCAAAGAAAACTAGCAAAGCAAGCTGCCTTCACATCGTATTATAGCAAAAACCAAAAGATACAGGTCATGCGAATTGAAACACAAAACAAAACAACCTAATCGCTGTCACCAAGCACTGAGTCTGTCTTCAGCAGAAAGGGAAGAAACCTGGTAAACAGTGGGATTTAATTTAATTCAATCTGACAAACAGGTATTAAGCATTTACCATGTTCCAGAACTGGGATAAACCCTCAGGATATAATTTAAAAAACAGGATGTTCCCTGCAAGTCCTCAGGGAGCTTCTATTCTCTTTGAGAAAGAAGGTCATGAAGAAAAATCGAGAACTGCTGAGATATAGCAGGAAAGCAAAATACAATTTCCTGGTGGTGTCATCATGAAGAACAGTCCAATCTTGACCTGGGACAGACCCAGCCTTCTTATGTTTTCAGATGAGAATCTAATGCTCAAGGACACTAAGTGGCTTCCC
Source organism: Myrmecobius fasciatus (assembly GCA_023553655.1). NCBI lineage: Eukaryota > Metazoa > Chordata > Mammalia > Dasyuromorphia > Myrmecobiidae > Myrmecobius > Myrmecobius fasciatus. Next base: position 240,870 of record JAJPUD010003074.1, on the reverse strand, counting down.
AAGGTCACAGCACAATAGGATTGGAATCTAAGTCCTCTGAATCCTAATTCACAGCTTCTTCACCAATATCACACTACTGCCTTGTTAACAAGCCCTAGTCCATTCCACTTCCCATACTGCATCTCCAAGGAGCTCCCTTCAATTCCATTTACTACATTTCCATCCAATTCAATTCATATTCATATTAACTGAATTCCAATTCAAATCAACAAATATTTTAACCACCTACATTTATTATAAATGTGTGATTTGTATTGTACTTCATATTGAGGATATAGGATGAAAATTTAAAACAGGCATTGCCCTCAAGAGTCTTATATTCTTCTGGGAGTTACAACATGGATCAAGGTTAAGTAAACAAGAAAATTTGAAAAGAAAGAGAGCCAGCCTATCTCTTATCCATCCATTAATCTATCTGTCTGTCTGTCTGCCTGCTTCTATCTATATCTGTATATTTGTATCTGTACATCTACCAGATGTATTTTTTATCTGCCTGTCTATATTCATCCTTCCTTCCTTCCTTCCTTGCTTGCTTGATTCCTTCCTTCCTTGCTTGCTTCCTTCTTTGCTTGCTTGCTTGCTTCCTTCTTTCCTTCCTTCCATCCATAATCTATCTATCTATCTATCTATCTATCTATCTATCTATCTATCTATC
>JAJPUD010003074.1:183511-238679 GCA_023553655.1 Myrmecobius fasciatus | reverse complement strand
GGAAGGAGGGAAGGAAGGAGGGAAAGTCACTACCCTCATAGCCTACAACCTATCCCATGTACAGAGACCAGTATTAGAGGAGATTAGAAAACTGACATCTAAATGGACCAGGATCAAGTACTAAGAGGTAGGATGTAGCACACCCACTATGAGTGATTGGGAGGCAGAGAGGACACTGGGATCTGAGGTAGTCCGTAAAGGCTTCCAAATGACTTGGACTGGGACTTAATGGAGGAGGAGGACCAAAGGGATGCAGGTAGAAGTCGGGCTACATGGGTGGAGCCCAACACCAGGATCTGCAGCTGCTATATCAGACCTCAGTGGGCATCCATGGCTCCCTGGAAGAACTTCTCGGTCCCTGAACTGGGATGGCTGCACAGATTTCACGTGTGACTGCAGCAGGGCAAAACTGTCTCTGAACATGAAATGATAATGATCAGATGCCTGTCTCAGGGACAGAAGCACTTTTTTCACTGCAATAGCAGCACTCCAAGTGCCCAAAGCACAGCTATAAATAACCAATTACAGCTTCCCTCATTCAAATTACGGATTCCTTTTGCCCCAAGTCTCTTACCCATTTGGCAAGATAGCAGATTGACTTTAATTAACAGTTTTACTTCATCGGCTGCATGCTTACAGGTTCTCTGAATAAAAGACAAGCTCCTGGATTGCTGTTTAGGTTTTTTTTATTTTAATCCCCCTCTCTCTCCCTTCCCTCATAACCTCATTCCCATGCTAGTGATGTTGGAAGAGAGAGAAAGGTTCTACAGCCTGACCGAGATAGGACCTAAATATTGCTATCAGGAAAAGCAGTTGGAAAGGAACAGGAGGCTTCGATCACAACTGTTTTCTGAAAATGATAGTGTGCTGGGTACCAATCTTAATTTCACAACTAAGTGGGCCATGGAAAAATAAAGGCCTGCTAACTGCCTGAAAGAAACAAACCTCTCACTTCATTCTTCCTTCCAGAAAACAAGAAAAAGGCAGAAAAATCTAGCCCGTCGAGCCGACAAGCCCCTGTGGTGGAGTTTCACACACTCCTGATATTTTCAGCTTTGCTGCAGCCCCAATCTGTCAGGTCAAGATTTAGGAACATTTGTTGAAGCTCCTCCCTCCACTTAAAAAAGTATTTTTTTCCTTCCCTTTTCTGTGTTCTAACAATCCCCCCAGAGAGCAACAAAAATTTGCTGGGAAATTGTAGCTCAAAAACACCAGAGGCCTCCTTGGGAGACAAGGGTATTTGAATTCTAAAAAAGGACAATTGGGGTTGGACGAGCAGGGATACCTCACCTCCCAGTGCCCCAATTGGTTTGACCTAACATGTTAGGACAGCTAGGTGCAGTAGAGCACTGGGATTGGAATCAGGAAGACTCATATTCATGAGTTCAAATCCAGCCTCAGACAACTTGTTAGCTATGTGATCCTGGGCAAGTCACTTAACCTAGTTTGCCTCAGTTTCTTCATCTATAAAATAAGCTGAAGAAGGAAATAACAAACCACTTGAGTATCTCTGCCAAGAAAACCCCCAAATGGGATCACAGAGAGTCACACACAACTGAAAAACAATAACATGACATTAGAGAAAATATCTTATGGTACATTGGTTCTAGAGGAACAATGTTGTGAGCAAAGAACTTTTCATATGTTAGGGTTCTATATTAATATGAATTAGTATTCATCATCTTGTTCAAAAGAATTCTGAGAGAAATAGTCCATAGAAAAGTTGCTCTTCTGGTATTATCCATTCATATTTCATTTCCTGAAAACAGTTACAAGGATGGATAAAATCACTTATTTTAAAGTGAATAAAAGAATGCAGGTGTGAACTCCTCTTCTGTAGACTGACTAAAAGTTCTTCAGGCAGCTCAGTAGCAGGCAGGATGATGGGGATAATATGTACTTAATCCTACTGCCACATGGTTCTGATTTGTCACTGCTGAGTCCCTATACTTTGAAAGGCATTATTCATTGCATGTAGTTTGGAGATTTTGTGCATTTGGTATAGAGACATATATTAAAAATGGTATCAGATGGCAGAGAGAAGCCAGTCATTTGCCTGAGCGCTCTTGTTTCCCTTAGAAGCAATCTTAAATCAAGTCTCTAAATGGATTCTGAAATAACAGAACTCACAAAAAGATAAAGTGAAAAAAATTTCCAACCCAAGACACTAAAAGGACATCAGGAAAGGTCTCATTTAGGTAAAAGGGGAGCACAACCCAGCTCTGATGGAGTCTACTTAACAGCAAGCCAGCTGTGAGGACTCCAGACCTAATGAAGAAGGGAAATTGCAAGCCCCAGAACTGCAGCACAGGTACAACTAGACCAAGCTGCCTCAGAGCAGTGGGCACGTCACAAGTACTTAAAGCCATGACATGAAAATCCAGTAACCAGATCTCTAGCCCTCAAGTTTGTGATAGTGCCCCCTGGGCCCCAGGAGCAGAGCTTAACTTTAAAAGTCACGAAATTGGCTTAAAAATGAGTAGGGAACAGAAAAGAGCTACTATGGTGACAGAAAAGATCAAAATAAAATCGGAAGATAATTTTATCAAATATCTACATGTGAAGACTCAAAGGGAAATATGACTTGATCTGAAGGCCCCAAATTCCTCTTGGATGACCTTAAAAAGATTTCAAAAATAAACTAGGAGAGGTAAAAGAAACAATAGAAAAAGAGAGTTATTCAGGAGAATTATGGAAAAAAAAGATCAAGAGTTTGGAAAAGAAGGCACAAAAATAAATGAAGAAAACAAAAATAAAATAAAATTAACCAAATGGGAGGCAAAATCCACTGAAGAAAACAATTTCTTTAAAAGTAGAATTGGCTAAATGAAAAAGGAGTTACAAATGCTCAATGAAGGAAATAATTCCTTAAAAATTAGAATTGGACACATGAAACTAATGATTCTTTGAGACATCAAAAATTAAACAAAATTAAAAGAATGAAAAAATGAAATAAAATGTAAATTACCTCACTGGGGAAAAAACTGACTTAGAAATTAGATCCAAAAAAGGACAATTTAAGAATTATTGGACTACCTGAAGGTCATGATCAAAAAAATATTCTGGACAGTGTCTTTTAGAAAAATGTCAAGGAAAACCACCCTGGTATCCTAGAACCAGAGGATAAAATAATTATTGAAAGAATCTACTGATCATCTCCTGAACGAGATCCCAAAGTGAAAATTCCAAGGACAATTGTAGCCAAATTCCAGAATTAGCACAATTAGCAGAAGCAGAAAATATTGCAAACAGACAGAAAGAAGCAATGCAAATATCAAGGAGCCACAGTGAGGATTACCAGGATTTAGCAGTTTCTACATTAAAGGATCAGTGGCCTTAGAATATGATATTCCAGAAGGCAAAGGAGTTTGGATTACAACCAAGAATCAACTATCCAGGAAAATTGAGCATAATCTTTTAGGAAAAAAAGATGGCTATCCAATGATATAGGAGATTTTCAAATTTTCCTGATGATGACCAGAGCTAAACAGAATCTTCAAATCTTCAAATACTAGTCTCAAAAGATGCATAAAAATAAACAGAAAAAGTGGAAAACATGTTATTCAATAAAATTATTATATCTTTATATATCCCTACATGGGAAGATGGTACTTATAATTCTTGAGAACTATATTTCTATTAGGTCAAATAGAGTAATATACATTTTCAGAGGGTATGGGCATAAGATGTCTTTGATTTGATGATATAAAAGAAATATTAAATAACACAAAAAAAGGTTTTGCTGGTAGAAGAGGAAAGGGGGAAGCATAATAGAATAAATCACATCATATGAAGAGGTGCAAAATACCTACTACCATACAGTAAAAGAAGATAGGGTGTGAAAATTGTTTGAACCTTACTCTTATTGGATTTGGCTCAAAGAGGGAATATTATTTGCACTCAGTTTGATATAGAAATTTCTTACCCTATAGGGAAACAGGAGAGGAAAGAGAAAAGAAAAGGAAATGGGGAGGGGATGATAGAAGGAAGAGTAGAATAAGAGAGGTGATAGTTAGGTGGAACATGGTGAAAGAGAAAAAAGTATAAACAAGGAAAAACAGGATGGAAAAATCTACAGGTAGTAATCATAACTTTGAATATGAATGGGATGAATTCTCCCATAAAACAGAAACAGAACACAGAGTGGATTAAAAAACAGAATCCTACAATGTGTTATTGAAGCAGAGAGATACACACAGAGTAAAGGAAAAGGCCGGAGCAGAATATATTATATCTAGCTGAAATTTTAAAAGATCAAAGGTAACAATCATGAATTCAAACAAAGCAAAAGCAAAAATAAATCTGATTAAAAGAGGTAAGGAAACTACATATATTTAAAAGGTGCCATAGACAATGAAGTAACATCAATACAAAACACATGGACACTAAGTGGTATACCCTTCAGATTCTTAGAGGAGAAGTTGAAGGAATAAATAGCAAAACTATATCAGTGGGCATCTCAACCTCCTACTCTTAGAACTAAATAAATCTAACAACAAAATAAACAAGAAAGAAGTGAAGGAAATGAGTTGAATTTTAGAAAAGTTAAATTTGATAGACCTCTGGAGAAAACTGAATGGAGATAGAAAGGAAAATGCCTTCTCTCAGCAGTACATGACACCTACACAAAAAATGGTTATGTATTTAAAAAAACAGAATCAAATGCAGAAAATCATAGTAAATGTCTCCTATTGAGGTCATGATCAAAATTTCATGTAATAAAGAGCCATAGAAAGACTAAAAATAATTGGAAACTAAATCATCTAATGCTAAAGAATGAATAATCAAACAACAAATCATAGAAACAATAATTTCACAAGTGAGAAAAATAATAATGAGACAACATACCAAAATATATGGTTTGCAGCTGAAGCAGTACTTAAGGAAAATTTTGTATCTCTAAATGTTTATATGAATGAAATAAAGAAAGAGAAGATCAATTGATTGGGCATGCAACTAAAAAAGCTAGAAAATGAACCAATTAAATATCCCCAATTAAATACCAAATAAGAAAATTTTCAAATTAAAGGATAAATCAATAAAATTGAAAGTAAGAAAACTAGTTAACTAATAAAACCAAGAGCTGTTCTTATAGGAGGAAAACAAGAAAGTATAAAAACAATTGGTTAATTTGGTTAGAAAAAAGAAAGAAAAAACTAAACTACCAGGATCCAAAATGAAGTATGAATTCACCACCAATTAGGGAAAAATCAAAGCAATAATTAGGAGGTATTTTGCCTAACTCTATGTCAATAAATTTGACAATCTAGGTGAAATGGATGAATATTTACAAAAATATAAATTTCCAGATTAACAGAAGAGAAAATAAAATATTTAAATAATTTCATTTTAGAAAGAGAAATTTAACAAGCCATCCATGAACTCTCTAAGAAAAAATACCCAGGGCCAGATGGAATTACAAGTGAATTTAACCAAACCTTTAAAGAATAATTAATCCAATACTATATAAACTATTTGGAAAAATACATGGAATCCTACAAAATTCCTTTTATAAGACAAATATGGTGCTGATACCTAAAGCAGGATGAAACAAAGAAAGAAAATTATAGACTAATTTCTTTAAATAACATTTATAAAAAATGTTAAATGAAACAGTTAACAAAGAAATCACAGCAATTTATTATCAAGATAGTACAGTACACTATGACTAAATAGGATTTATACCAGGAATGTAGAAATTGTTCAATATTAGGAAAACTCTTGGCATAACTGACCATATCAATAACAAAGCTAATAGAAAATATATCATTATCTCAATAGATGCAGAAAAACCTTTGAGAAAATATAGTACCCATTCCTTTTAAAATACTGGAGAACATAGGAATAAATGGAGTTTTCCTTAAAATAATAAGTAGTATCTATCTAAAACCATCAGCAAGCATTATACATAATGGGGATGAGCTAGTAGCCCTCTCAGTAAAATCTGGGATGAAACAAGGATGTCTATTACCATTATTATAACTCATTATGGTATTAGAAATGTTAACTTTACTAATAAGATAAGCAAAGGAAGTGGATTAGAATAGATAAGTAAGACACAAAACTATCACTCTTTGCAGGTATTATGGTGTACTTAGAGAATTCTAGAGAATCAACTAAAAACTACTTGAAACAACAACTTTCGCAAAGTTATACAATATGAAATAAACCCATATAAATCATCAGCATTTCTGTATATGACCAACGGAACCCAGAAGCAAGAAATAGAAAAAGGAATTTCTATTTAAAACAATTGTAGACAATATGAAATATTTGTGAGTCGACTTGCAAGACAAACCCAGGAACTATATGAACACATTTATAGAACATTTTGTAAATCCTGATCTAAACAATTGGAAAATATCAATTACTCATGACTAAGCAGAGCTAATATAATAAAAAGGACAATTCTACCTAAATTAATGGACTCATTCAGTGCCATAATAATCAAACTATCCCAAAATATTTTATAGAGCTAAAAAAAACAGATTTAATCTGGAAGAACAAAAAGTCAAAGACATTAATGGAGAGGAAATGGAAAGGAAGGTAACCTAGGTATGCCAGTTCTAAAATTATATTATCAAGTGATAATCATCAAAACTACTTGGTGCTGGGTAAGAAAAAGAATGGAAGATCACTGGAAGAGGTTAGGTACACAAGACACAATAATAAATGACTATAGCAATCTGTTGTTTGATAAATCCAAAGACACCAGCTTCTGGGATAAGAATTCACTATTTCACAAAGACTGCTGAGAAAACTTGAAAAATAGTATGGCAGAAAATAGGCAGAGACCAATATCTCATACCCTATATCAATATAAGGTCAAAAAGGATATGTGATTTAGACATTAAAGAAATTAGGAATAATTTATCTGTCAGATCTATGGAGAAGGAAAGAATTTATAATCCCAAAAAGGAGAAAAAGAACATTATGAAATGCAAAATGAATAATTTTGATTGCATTAAATTTAAAAGGGTTTTCCACAGACAAGACCAATCCAACCAAGGTGAAAAGGAATGAAGAAAGCTGGGAAACAAAAGACATCATTTCTAAAATATATAGAGAACTGAATTAAATTTATAAGAATACAAGTCATTCCCAAATTGATAAATGGTCAAAGGATATGAACAGGCAGTTTTGAGATGAAGAAATTAAATCTATCAATACTCATTGTAAAAAATGCTCTAAATCATTATTGACTAGAGAAATGCAAATTAGAACACCTCTGAGGTACCACCTCATACTTATCAGATGGGCTAATATGACAGAAAAGAAAAATGATAAATATTGGAGAAGATGTAGAAAAATTGGAACACTAATGCATTCTTGGTGGAGTTGTGAACTGATCTATTCATTCTGGAGAGCAATTTGAAACTATGTCTAAAGACTATAAAACTGTGCCAATAGACCAAGCAATACCACTGCTAGGCCTATATCCCAAAGAGATCAAAGAAAAGGGAAAAGTAGCTATGTGCACAAAAATATTAATAGGAGTTCTTTTTATGGTGACAATGAATTGGAAATTGAAGGGATGTCCATCAACTGGGGAATGGCTGAATAAGTTGTAATATATAAATATAATGGAATATTATTGTGACAGAAGAAATGATGAGCAGGATGATTTCAGAATAGCCTGGAAAAACTTATATGAACTTACATGAACTGATGCTAAGTGAAGTGAACAGAACCAGGAAACCATTGTGCAGAGTAACAGCAATGTTGTGTGATGATCAACTATTATAGACTTAGCTCTTCTCAGCAATTCAATGATCCAAGACAATTCCAAGGGACTCTTAATGGAAAATGCTGACCACATCCAGAAAAAGGACTATTAAGTCTAAATGCACACTGTAAGCATAATATTTCCACTGTTTTTGCTTTTTGTTTGTTTCTCATGGTTTTTTTTCCCTTTTGTTCTTTTAGAACATGACCAATGGGGGAAGAAGTTTAACATGATTGTAAATGTATAACCTATACCAGATTACTTGCTATCTTGAGGATGGGGGAAGGAATGGAGGGAGGGAGAAAAATTTGGAGCTCAAAAATCTTACAAAGATGAATGCTGAAAATTATCTTTACATGTAATTGGAAAATAAATATTATTAAGTTAAAATGGTCTCAAAAATTTTTATTGTTCAAGGTTGTGCCTCAGATATTTGGGAAAATGATTTTATGGTAATGATGCTATAGTTTCAGTATAGTTTATGTATTGAATTATCAAGAATATTTTTAAATCTGTATTTATTGTAGGATTTGTCATTTCCAATGTATGAGTATGTAAGTACAGCCACCAAGTCATATCTTTCTTTTTAGATATTCTTACAGTTCAGGTGTTTCAATTTCATTCAACCATATGTCACCCCATTTAGAATTTCTTGACCGGGAGTTTGTTTTCCATTTCCTTCTCCAGCTCATTTTACAAATGAAGGAACTGAGGCAAACAAGATTAAGTGACTTGTCTAGGATCACAGCTAGTAATTATCTGAAGTCAGATTTGAACTCAGGAAGATGACCTTCCTGACTGCAGGTAGACCAATCTATTTCTTAACCTACCTGCCCTACAGCTTCAGAAGGTGCTGTTTTCAACCTTCACTAATCTGTTGCAATTATTACCAATCTCTTATATAATCTATATTGATTAACAAGTCCTTGGTTGATTGCTGTCCTTTGTTCTTGAAGAGGACCAAAATGACAACACTCTCTTAGAGTCAAGTGGCAGTGTGTCCAACTGTGACTGATCAGACCAAGATGAGTTCGGAATGCTCTGCCACAGGTCAGACACAAATAGTCAATAAGGATACTTGGGATGGATTCTCTTACTTTGTGCATCTCATATTTTTTCTGAGCTAATTCAATTCTCCTTTACTTATAGAGCACAGCAATTTCTCTGATGAAGGCATATCATGCTGGACCATCCTGTGCTATTGTCTTCCAAGTCATACAATTGATTCTAAAGTTCTTAAAAAAGACCTTGAGAATATCCTCGTATTGCTTTCCCTGATCACCTTGTGAGCATTTACCCTGTATGAGTTCTCCATAAAATAGCCTTTTTGGCAAGCATACATTTGGCATTCGAACAATATGGCCAGCCCAGCAGAGTTGTGCTCTCTTCAGTAGGGTTTGAATGTTTGGCAGTTTAGTTTGAGAAAGGACCTCATTTTCCAGATTATATGGCAAGAGGAGGTTGTCTCTGGAGTTTAAGGTTGTCTTCATTGAACATCTCTATAAAAATAAAGGTGATAGATTGTCCTGTGACAATCTCTCTCATAGTCATTTCTAGCAAGATTCTTTCATATACAAAATGTAGATCTGACCAAGACTTTTGATACTGTTAGTTGCAAGGGCTTAGGGAAAATGTGTCAAATTTTGGCTGCCCATAGAAGTTCATCAGCATGATGCACTAAGTTGATGATGTCATGCTTGCCTGCAGTCTGGGCAATGGACAGTGTTCTTGATCTTTCCCAGTCAGACATGGCTCACTGACTAAAAATATATGTGTGTACACATATGCATACATATATGTATCTTTGTACATGCATATATACATGTGTGTGTACACACACTACACATAGGGAAGAGAGATGGCAATTAAAGAAAATGCTAGTTTAGAGTAAAAGCTAATTGGTAAGATTTTCTATGGAAGAATGGTGGAAATGAAGGAGCAAAATTACCCAGTCAAACCATGAGAAACATCAGAAACATCCAGAAAGTTTGCAGAAAACCAATTAAGCAAAATCACCCAGAAACCATTTAAGCAACAAACTAGAGAGAAGAAATTGGAAGGACATTAAACATGAAAAATGGAAAAATCTGACATTCCTGCCAATCATGGAGAAGCCCTCATCTTCATTTTTAAAAATTACTTGGTTTTTTTTCTGATTATACATGTACATTAACTTTTTTTTTTTGCTGAGGCAATTGGGGTTAAGTGACTTGCCTAGGGTCGTACAGGTAGGACATGTTAAGTGTCTGAGGTCAGATTTGAACTCAGGTCCTCCTGACTTCAGGGCTGGTTTTCTATCCACTGTGCCAACTTGTTGCCCCATATAGTAACTTTTAAAATACACATTTCTTTATGAATCATGTTGGAAGAGAAAAATAAGAACAAAAGGGGAAAATCACAAGAGGAAAAAAAACAGAAAAAAGGGTGAATATAACATGTCTTGATGTACATTCAAGCTCCATAGTTCTCTTTCTAGCTGAAGATTGTGTTTTCCACTCAAAGTTTATTGGGATTTTCTTGGATCACTGAACTGCTGAGAAGAACCAAGTTTTTCATAGTTGATCACCACACAATCTTATTACTGTATGCAATGTATTCCTGGTTCTGCTTGTTTTGCTTGGGATTAGTTCATGTAAATCTTTCTAGGCCTTTCTAAAATCAGCTTGTTCATCAATTTTCATAGAACAATTCCATTACTTTCATACACTATAACTTATTCAGCCAATCCCCAATTGATGGGCATCTATTCATTTTCAATTCATTGCCAACACAAAAAGAACTACTATAAACATGTTTGCATATGTGGGTCCTTTTTCTTAATTTATGATTTCCTTGGGATGCAGTCCCAAGTGGGTCATACCCTTTGACAGTGGGTCAAAGGGTATGCACAGTATTTTTGCCCTTTGGGCACAGTTCCAATTGCATTCCAAAATGGTTGGATCATTTCATATCCCCACCAACAAAGTGTTAATGACCCAGTTTTCCTACGTCCCCTCCAACATTTATTATTATTTTTTTCCTGTCATCTTAGCCAATCTGAGAAGTATGAATTGGTACCTCAGAGTTGTTTTCATTTGCATTTCTCTAATCAATAGTGATTTAGAGTATTTTTTCACATAACTATAAATAATTTTAGTTCCATCATCTGAAAATTGTCTTTTCATATCCTTTGGCCATTTATCAATTAGGAAATGGCATATTGTTATAAATTTGACACAATTCTTTATATATTTTAGAAATGAGGCCTTTATCAGAAACACTGGTTATAAAAATTTTTCCCAACTTTGTACTTCCCTTTTAATCTTACTTGTGTTGATTTTGTTTCTGCAAAACTCTTTTAATTTAACATAATTAAAGTTGTCCATTTTACATTTCATAATGTTTTCTAGGTCTTCTTTGCTCATAAATTCCTCTGTGCTCCAAAAGTCTGATAGGTAAACTATCCCTTGCTCTCCTAATTTGCTTATGGTATCATCTCCTTTATGCCCAAATCATGTACCCATTTTAACCTTATTTCAATATGGGATGTGAAATGTAGGTCTATGTTGAATTTCTGACAAATTATTTTCCTGTTTTCTTACCAGGTTTTGTGAAATAGTGAGCTCTTATCCTAGAAGGTGGAGTTTCAGGGCTTTACCAAATACTGGATTACTATAGTCATGGATTATTGTATTATGTGTATTTAATCTATTCCACTGATCTACCACTCTATTTCTTAGTCAGTGGTATATGGTTTTGATGACTGCTGCTTTATAATACAGTTTTAAGTCTGATACTGCTAGGCCACTATCCTTTGTAATTTTTCCATTAATTCTCTTGATATTCTTGCCCTTTTGTTCTTGCAGATGAATTTTGTTTATATTTTTTCAAGCTTTATAAAGTAATATTTTGGCATTTTTATTGACATGGCACTGAACAAGTAGACCAATTTAGGTAGAACTGTCATTTTTATTATATTAGTTCAGCCTACCCATGAGCATATGATATTTTTCTAATGGTTTAGATCTGGCTTTATTTGTGTGAAAAGTGTTTTGTAATTCTGTTTCATATAATTCCTGAGTTTGTCTTGGCAGGTAGACGCCCAAATATTTTATTTTTTCTACAGTTATTTTAAACAAAATTTCTCTTTTTATCTCTTGCTGCTAGACTTTTTCAGTAATATATAGAAATGCTGATGATTTGTGTGGATTTATTTTATATCCTTCAACTTTGCTAAAGTTGTTAATTGTTTCAGGTAAGTTTTTGGATGATTTTCTAAGATTCTCTAAGCATATCATCATATCATCTTCAAAGAATGATAGTTTTTCTCCTTTCATTGTTTATTCTAATTCCTTTCATTTCTTTTTCTTTTCTTATGCTAAAGCCAACTTTTCCAGGACAATATTTAATAATAGTGGTGATAATGAAGCGCTCATCTTTAGACTTTACCATTGTAGCCCTGCTATGTACACACTCACTCACACACACACACACACACACACACACACATATATATATAATACATATATATATATGTATATATAATATGTATATATACATATCCTGATTGTCACAGGTTGGTGAGCATTGGGGGGATGAACCAGAATGGCATGAGTGTAGAGAAATAAATAGATATGAGAAGTAGAATTAAGAGTTGTTGATGATGGATGGTATATAAAGTATGAGAGAGGAGAAAGTTCCATTTGATTTTCTCCAAGTCCCACTTGGAATTTGATAGTATCCTCCACAGATATAGGTAAATTTAGAGGAAATAGAGGTAGGCTTAAAAGAAAAATATATAAAAGAATATCAAAAGAAAATGTCTGGCAGTTGGAGATGAATGGTTGGACTTTAAGAGATATTCAGGCTGGGTATATAGATCATGGAGTCATGTACATAGAGATGCGAATTGAACCAAGAGGAGATGATGATATCAACAGGGGGAAAAGAGTAGAAAGAGAAGACAAAATGATCTGATACAGAGACTTAAGGGACACTTTTACCTAAGGGAAGATAAATGATGAACCAGCAAAGAAATAGCAGTGAGATGGCAGAAATAAACTCCTTAGAGAACCATTTCAGGGAAATTAAGATAAGAAAGAGCATCCAACAGTTTAAAAGCCATAGAAATATCAAGGAAGCTAAAAGGTATTGGATTGAGCAGTTATGAGCATTGGTAGTCTTTGAACAAACCATACAAATGGATCATTAGGTGAACTAATGAGGTACTGAAGGATGAATGAGTTGTGAGGGAGAGTGAAGTCACTGGAAGCAGATAAGTAGTTCTAAGAGTTAAGCAACAAGGGCAAAGAGAATAAAGATCAATCAGTGAACCAGGACTATTAATCTCCTTCTGTGTGCTAGTACTAGGTAGTTTGGGGAACCAATGATAAGATAATAGTTGGATAGAGAATGTCAGGCAGCTTTAACCTACAACTAAATAACTAGACATGGAAATACTTAGTATTAATAGATGTAACCTGGATGAAAAGCCAAGAAAAGAAACTGGCCAGGAGTGGCCATAAAGATAGAAAAAAATGTCACAAAAAATAAATAAAAGAATGTCAGGAGAACAAAGTAATCAAAAGTTTCAAAACTGCAGAAAGGTCAAGAAGGATGAGAATTGAGAAAAGACCATTTGACCTTGGGAGATTAGTGATGACGTTGAAAAGTGCACTTTTTTTTTTGCTTAGGCAATTGAGGTTAAGTGACTTGCCCAGGGTCACACAGCTAGGGAATGTTCAGTGTCTGAGATCAGATTTGAACTCAGGTCCTCCTGACTTCGGGACTGGTCCTCTATCCACTGTGCTACCTAGCTGCCCCTGAAAAGTTCGCTTTTAGAAATTGACTTTAGTCCTTTGCTGGTGGCCTCTGGACAGAATGTGAGTTCCTTGAGATTAAGAAATGTTTCATTTTCTCTCTTGGTATCCCTGGTGTTGACCTTAGTGACTGATGTAGAAGACATGCAATAAACATTTTATGAAGTATGGATTAATGGAAAAGATTTGAAATTAAAGGGCTTGGATTCAAATAGCAGTCCTGTCATGGGCTTCCTATATGATGTTGGTCAAGTCACTTAAATTTTCTAGGTTTTAGTTTCTGTATTTGTAAACTAAGGTGGCTGTATTAGACTGTCTTGGAAGCTCCTTTCAGTTTCAAATCTGAGATGTGTAAATGGAATTGAATGCATGGCGTTCACAATGAGTAACTGTTTCTCTCTATTAGCTCAGAACACCTTTTCCTCAGCTTAGTCTACTCCTTTCTTTCCCTCACTAAAAAAGTAACTACCATTTGCCAAAAACCAAATTAGCATTCCAGTCAAACACAGTTGGTCCCTGAATTGCTCACCTCAGACTTCTCTTGAATGTGAAATGGACAAACAAGAGAAACTACTTTCAGGATTTTCTCTGCACTTAGAAGGAGGGATAGAAAGTGAATAGCACTTTCTCTCAACTTAGCTTCTTGTATTGTTGTGGAGAGAAAGTTGGATGAACCAGGTGTGATTTTCCCTTGGTTTACTAAACTGTCACAGATAAAGGGACAGGACTGAGCTTAGTGCTTTTTTTTTTTAATTAAAACTTTTTATTTGCAAAACATATGTGTGGATAATTCTTCAACATTGACCCTTACAAAGCTTTCTGTTACAAATTTTTCCCCCTACTCCCCACCCCTCCCCGAGATGGCAGGAAATCCACTACATGTTAATTATGTTAAAATACCTGACAAGTCGAATATATGTATACATATTTCCACACTTATCATTGTTGTGCAAGAAAAATTGGATCTACAAGAAAGAAAAATCAGAGAAAGGAAACCCAATGCAAGCAAACATTAATCTAGAGTATGAAAATAGTATGTTGTCCACATTTCACATCCCTCTCTCTGGATGTATATGGCTTTCTTCATTGAACAATTGGAACTGGTTTGAAGCATTTCATTGTTGAAGAGAGCCATATCCATCAGAACTGATCATCATATAGTATTGTTGTTGCTGTGTATAATGATCTCCTGATTCTGCTCGTTTCGCTCAGCATCAGTTCATGCAAGTTTCTCCAGGCCTCTCTGAAATCGTCCTGCTGGTCATTTCTTATAGAACAATAATATTCCATAACATTCATATACCATAATTTGTTCAGGCATTCTCCAATTGATGGGCATCCATTCAGCTTCCAGTTTCTAGCCACTACAAAAAAGGGCTGCCATAAACATTCTTGCACATGTGAGGCCCTTTCCTTCCTTTATGATTTCTTTGGGATATATGCCCAATAGAAACACTGCTGGGTCAAAGGGTATGCACAGTTTGATAACTTTTTGAGCATAGTTCCAAATTGCTCTCCAGAATGGCTAGATCTGTTCATAATTCTACCATCAATGTGTCAGTTTTCCCACATCCCCTACAACATTTGTCATTATCTTTTCCTGTCATTTTAGCCAATTTGACAGGTGTGTAGTGGTACCTCAGTGGTACCTTTCATTTGCATTTCTCTGATCAAAAGTGATTTGGAGCACCTTTTCATATGACTATAAATAGTTTTAATTTCATTGTCTGAAAATTGTCTGTTCACATCCTTTGACCATTTATCGATTGGAGAATGGCTTGAATTCTTATAAATATGAGACAATTCTCTATATATTTTAGAAATGAGGCCTTTATCAGAACACAAATATAAAGATAATTTCCCAATTTATTGCTTCCCTCCTAATCTTGTCTGCATTAGTTTTGTTTGTACAAAAACTTTTTAACTTAATATAGTCAAAATTATCTATCTGGTTTTCAAATTATCTATCTGGTGTTCAATTGCTTAGTGCTTTTATAAGCAGGAATGATCTCATAGCATGATAAGTCCCTTCTTAATGGATGCACTAAATATCGGCATCTAGTAATATCTACTGAATTGAAGAACAGTTTATGAAGACCTGAGTTCAAATCTAGCTTCAGACATTTGCTAGCTTTGTGTTTCTAGGTAAGTCACTTAACCTCTGTCTGCCTCAGTTTCCAAAACTGCAAAATAGGTATACAAATAGCACCTATGTCCCACATTTGTTGTGAAGATCAAATGACATAATATTTGTAAAATGCTTAGTACAGTGTCTGGCACATAGTAGGCACTGTATAAATATTAGTGAGGAGGATCATGAGAATGATGTTTGAAAATACTTTATGAATATCTGTAATAAAATAAAAAGAGCCCTGGACTTGGCTTTAAAAGATCTGGGTTCAAATGTTTTGCCTTTCAGATATTCTTTTTTTATGTGTGAAACAATCCCTGCATTATCCACTTCCTAGGGTTGTCATGAGGATTAAATATGATGTATATGTGTGCACACATGAAGTTCCATGCAACTCCACATCAAATGCAGAAATCTCTCCACTCCATTTCATTCAGTCAAGTTAATGCTTCAAGGCTCCATGATCTCATTTAACAGAGGGGTTCTTTTTTTTGTCTTTTGACACAGACACTATTTCCCTCAGCCTTAGCAGAGAGTTTCATGAATTCCTAGGATCAATCAAAATGTACCAACCATGAACAATCTTCTGGTGATCAAGCTTCTCCAAATGAACTGGTAGGTTCTTGAATGACAAACCTATCATCAGTAGGTAGGGATTCAAAACATTTTTCATCTTAGTAATACCAACAAAAATCTGGTTTTTGTTATATTTCTTTTCTTTTCACAAAATTTCAGAGTTGGGAAGGATCTCAGATACCATCTAGTCTAATCCAATTCTAAACAAGAATCAAACCCTCCATGTCATATTCAACAGTTGGCAATCTAACCTTTGTTTGAAGACTTTCAATGAGGGTAATTATCTCCCAAGGGAACCCATCTAATTTGGGGGCAGCTCTCATTATTAGTAAAGTTTCTGTACTTGTTTATTTTCCCTTGGCTCCAAAGCTATTTGGCTTCTTTAGAGCTTGTATCTATTGCTTCAAGGTCTACCCTTTGGGACTACCCTCCATGTGATAATTCTTCTAAAGTTTTTAATACTAAGAAAATTATCATTTTGCCAAAATCCAAGAGTTCTTCATTTGGTGTTTATGGGCCACCAAGGAAATACATAGATTCCAAGTAGTCTGTAAATGTGGTTGGGAGTAAAATTACATATTTATTTCAATATAATTGGTTTGTAATCCTATGCATTTTATTTTATGCATTAAAAGCCATTCTGAGAAGAAGTCAATAAGTTTTACCAAACTGCCAAAGGTGACATAAAATAAAGGTCAAGTACCTTTGCTCTGAGTCTTTCTCCAAATTAACTACATCCATTTCCTTCAACCAGTCCTCCCCTGTAATAAGTTAGGTTTAGAAATGCATTTCTCCTGCTAATCATGGTTTATTCTTGCCTCAAGGAAGTCTATTATTGCTGATGGATGCAAATGGGCACCAAGGAGTCTGGACTAATATCTTTATACCACCAAGCTCTCCTTCAAGGATGTCTTGTTTACTTACAAAGAAGTCTGATCCGCTATCTCTAGCCTTGCAGACGGACTCAAAAAACAGGAGGAAAAGAGTGGATCATTGCTAGTCCCTTATATCCAATTTTCAATCAATCATATTGACATGTAGAACAGAAAGATTTAAATAATTTTCCTAAACTTACATAACTAGCAAATATCCAAGCTGGAATTTGAATTAGGATCTTCTGGACTCCAAGTGTAATGACCTAGCCAAATTACCTCAATGCCCATTGTCTTGGAGATGAGATTATGAAGCTAGTGCTCAGTTCTATCCATGGGCTCTCAGTCTCTGAACACTCACTGATCCAGAAAACAAACCTAAATTCTCTCACCATCCAGAATTTGGAGAGACTAGCTCAGAAAGTTGCTATCTTTGCCCTCACAAGGACTTTGAAGTATTACAGAACTCAGGAGCAAAAGGGACCTGACTTTTCCCCAATTCCATGGCAGGCAAACCACCATCTCTAACTTCTCTAAATTTCATGATTCAGAGTGACAGTCTTCTAGAGCTAAATAAAGGTATTTACCATTTTCCCCAGTACCTCTCTGTTGCTCTCTCTGAATACTTATCTTTATCTAGCTTAGCCTTACCTCCTCCACAATACTGAATAACCCCCCCTGCTTTCCCCTTCTAATGAACTCTTGGAAACCTCAGTCTCTTAGGAAAACTTCCCTTTGTCCTAGATTTCTTTACCCCATATTCTTTCCATTTTCTGGCATTTGTGGATAACTGGTTCTCTCTGGTACATATTACATCTCTGTACACTCTTTCTCATGCTGTTTATCTTTTCTCACATGCCCTAAGATGCATTAAACCATTTATTTTTACTCCCTGAAGTGACTTCCATAACCCTACAATCATCATTCTGCATGAATTATTATCATTTGATGCTAATGCAATATGCATGTATTTCTTCATCCAATCACTCTCAAGTTTTAGCTTACTCTTCCTCCCTTGTAAAGGAGTTGAGAACCTTGTCCACAGCCCTCCTCTCCATCTCTCCTCCACCTTCCTACCTTGCTACAACCTTCCTACTTGAGTCCTTCAATGTGCTTATTAACATTCCCTTGAATTCCCAGTGCCCCCAGATTATAATCTTCATCTTTATCATATTATCTTCATCTCCTACATCTCAATTCAACTCAACCACTCACAGAGATAATTATAAATTAATTCTTTTAACTATAACCATGTTACCACCTGATCTTAAAGCCCCAAATGCTCTTTTTCCAATCACAATCTCTTACTCTTTCATTTTTCTGCCTTATTCTTCCCAAACCTCCTCTTCATTATCACTGACATCACCAGTGACTTCTATATTTTGCTGTTCACTTGATCCATCAGCTCTGTTCTGGCTTCCTGGGATCGTAGACCTAAAGTTGAAAGATATCTTATACCCTATCTAACCCAACCTCCTCATAATATTGATTAGGAAGCTGAAATCCAGACAAGTCATGACCTACCCAAGTTGACACAGGAAGTAACTCTCAGGGTTTGAACCAAAATCTTCTATCTCTATTTTTGCACCATACCATCTTGCCTGTACTTTTCTCTCTTCACCATGCTTACAATATAGTTATAGAAAACAAGTTCAATAGTTGTTCCCCTGCAATGCCTCAGTTTCCCTGAATTGTAACACCTCAGTTTCCCTGAATTATTATGCTATACCCTGAATAAAATTATTATGGCCACCCTCTTTCTCCTTACTCCATTAAGCTCTGGTCACTCTCACATTCCAATGAGTCATAAAACTCCAGATGGCTTATCTCAAATGTCTGAATATTGCTCACTATCTCTCATCCCAGACTCTCAGTCTCCTGCTCCCATGTTCTTGACTCCCAACCTGTCAGAACTCAAGTTATGAGCCTTCCTGAAATTATGACTTAACCAGTGCTCTTCTCCCTTGCCTTTGTTTCCCTCATAACTGAAGCCTTATAAAAGGTCTGTGTTTTAATTGTTAGTGGGCAGACATCTTTGGGGCAAGAGTCCTATCCCACCAGCTAGCCCAAATTCTCCACTATTAAAATATTAAAAATCTAATCTCTGTCTTGCCTCATTTTCTCCAGCATTACACCTCAATCACCATAAGATTTTTTTGTTAAATGCATTACATGGAGGATAATTTGCTGATAAAAATGACTGATTGCAATTGAGTGTGTATTTCTTCTAATTTAGTATAAACTTTAAGACAGCAATATAACCATTGGTTCCCTTTCTATAAAAAAGAAGAATTTAGTCCCTTATATACATAAATCTTAACTCCTGAATTCCTTGCCTAAGTGACTGTCCTTCCACCATTCACAATCTTTCCAATTTTCAATGCTGAATAATCCCCAACATCTGCAATCTAATGACCTTATTGCCAAGCTGTTGGGAACACTGGAGCAATTCTTGCTGTCCTGTGAACTGGGTCCACTACACATTTATGTTAATTTGGCTCTTATTACCGTAAACAATCCTTTTATTGTTCCATGATTGACCCTATAACACTCCTGGAAGAAGCTATTCCATAATGTTCCTATCTCCTAAAGTCTATCAGATCATGCACACATTCACTGTCATTCCAAATCCTAATAGCCGATTACTGAAAAAATTCAATATCATCTATAACAAGCACCTGCTCTCTCTCTCCTTCCTTCCCTCCCTCCCTCCTTCCTTCCCCCTCTCTCTTTCTTTCTCTTTTTCTCTCTTTCTGTATGTATCTATCTTTCTCTTTATCTATTTATCTCTTTCATCTCTTTTTCTCTCTGTCTCTATCTCTCTCTGTCTCTGTTTCTCTCTGTGTCTGTCTCTGTGTGTCACTCTCTCTCTCTCTCTCTCTCTCTCTCTCTCTGTCTGTCTGTCTGTCTGTCTCTATGTCTCTATCCTATCTCTCTGTCTGCCTGTATGCCTCTGTATCTGTTTCTTTCTATCTCTTAGTCTATGTGTCTGTCTATGTCTATGTCTCTCTCTCTCTCTATCTTATAACTCTCCTTTCCTTCACTACCTCTTGACTTTCATTCCTAGAAAGTCAAATACTCTCACTGCCTCCATCTTCTCCCTATCTACTTACTTCTTAAGCCTTTGGAATGTTTTATTTTTTCCTCTATGCTACTGAAGTAAACTGCTCTCTCAAAGATTTCTAGTGAGTGCTTAACTGATAAATACAATGACATTTTCTCAACTTTCATCTTTCCTGAACTTTCTACTACTTTTTTATGCTGATGAACATCTAATATCATCTTTTCCCTTGGCTTCCATGACAATTTTCTCTTTGTTTCAGCTCTTCTACCTCTCTAAATGATCTTCCTCTCTCTCCCCTTTACTAGTTCATCACCCATCTCCTGCACCCTAAGCACTAATGCTCCCAGGTCTTTTTCTTGAGCCCTCATTTCTTTATTTTACCTTCTTTGGTGATCTCATCAACTCCCAAATATACAATTATTTTATCTATCTAGACCATTGCCAAAACTTTACATCTAGCCTTAATCTCTCTTCTAAATGACAGTTCCATATCTGATGCAAATATCTATGTGGGTGCCTTTTCGGCATCTCAAACTTCAAAGATCCAAAATGGAACTGATCACCTTCTCTGATAAACCTTTCATCCTCCAAAATGTCCTTTTTATTGTTGAGGGTTTCACTTTTCCCCTAGCTATCTAGATTCATAATTCCAGATTCATCCTGGGATTTGATTCTCTCTAAACTATCTATAATAAATTAACTACCAAGTTTTCTTATTTCTATCCCTCCATTTCCTTCACTAAAATCCCAATCATATCTTTCTTTTTTTTCATTTTATTAAAGCCAATCATCTCTTTTTCAAATCCTTATCAACTTCATCCTTGGATTATTATAATAATCTATTTTGTTTCCCTGTGTTCTGCTTCTCTCCTTTCCAATCTATCTTCCTCAAAGCTATTAAAATAATATTCTTAAGGCACTTGTTTGACAACATCACTCTTTTGTTCAAAAGTTTTTGATGATTTTTCATTGCAAATAGGATAAAATATAAACTCTTTAACCTGACATTTTAGATTCTTCATGCTCATGCTTAGAGGCATTGAGTCAGAGGATTTGAGTTTGAATCCCATCTTGAACAAATCATTCTTCATACTTCATACTTTCAGTATCCATCCTATTTTGTCAAATGAGTGGATTGAACTACACAATTTCTAAAATCCCATCTAACTATAGATCTGTTATCTATGAAAATCAGGTTCCAACCTATTTTTCAGCCTTATTTCATGCTACTCCCATTAATAAACTAATTCAATCATGTCAGTCTACTATCACCAAGCTCAGCATTCTATCCCCCACCTCAACTTTAGCACAAAGTTTTCCCCTTGCTTGAAAGGCATTTCTTCTTAGTTTTTACAACTCAGATTCCTTTTTTTTTTCTTTTTTTTGCCAAGGCAATTGCTGTTAAGTGACTTGCTTAGGGTCACACAGCTAGGAAGTGTTAAGTATCTGAGGTCAAATTTGAATTCAGGTCCTCCTGACTTCAGGGCTGGTGCTTCCTCATTTTCCTTCAATTTAAAGCTCAGGTGCCACCACTTCTATAAAAATTCTCTTCCTTCCCAATTGTTGATAGTCTCTCCCTCCTCCAATTCTCTTGTATTTTTCAATCTGTGTATGTATTATACCTCCACCCTACTCCACTGCACACCACCCTAACAGAATGCAAGCTTCTTAAGGGTAGTATCGGTTTTGTTTTTATCTTTATATCATGAAAGCCAATTATGTGTCCTTCACATACTGGGCACTTAATAAATGTTTGCCTAATTAAATTGAAATTGTAGACAAGCTCTATAGAGTATTAATCATTTGAATTTTTGACATTTATTAGAACCTACTGCAAACAAGGCATTGTGGTCCTTATACAAGAATAAAAACAATAAAAAAAAAGTGCTTTCACTTCTGCAGAAAATAACTGAATCATAATGTTCAGGAGAGTTTGCTAGTCCTAAAACAAGAGTAATATCAGGTGACTTCTCTGACTTCTCCTGTGAGAATCAAGGGCATGTAAAGGGCATGAGCATCTTCAGATTTCTCCTTCTACTATCTCCACCCCTTCTCAAGCACAGGGGATCTAGGAATGCATCTAGGAGTTCAAGTAAGCTGTCTGAACAGAATTTACACATAGATCCATCTTGATGACCTTAGAGTGAAGCAGCAATAGAACCCTCTGCTGGTGTTACTAAAAACTGGTGGTGCTCAATGAGTAAGACCTTGATGGCGTTCAATTCAACAACCATTTATTAATCATTTCACTCCCCATTGGAGAAACAAATACCAAGTGAAAACCAGTTCCTACCCTCAAGGAGCTTATATTCTATTTGATGATTAACAAGTAAGTAGATAAGTAAATGCAAGACAATTTGAAGATGGAAAAAGTGCTTAAAATTAATAAGGAAACAATTGGTAGAAGATGAGCTGAGCTTATAAAGAAGACTAAAAATTCTTAGAGGCTAGTAAAGAGGAAGTATATTTCAAAATTTGAGGGATACTCTGAGCAAAGGCACAGAGTTTTTTACTTTAAAAAAATAGTAATAGGAGGATTCTGGGAAGATGGTGGAGTAGGTTGGTAAATTTCAAGATCTACTGATTTCCCCTTGAAATAGAACAAATTTGCACTTCAGGGTGAGCATGGACTCCTGAAAAATCAAGAATAATTGGGGCAAAACTGGGATCCTCCTGATACAACCTGAGATTATGAAAGCCAGATGTGCTGTTGAGACTCGGTCCTGGGTGGGAAGGAACCAGCACCTGACAAGTGCAGAAGCAGTGGAGCAGGAACACTACTGGCTGCAGGCACTTGTAGAAGAGTGGAGCTCTGTGAATGGATCCAGCCATTTTGGAGAACAATTTGGAGCTATGCTCAAAAAGTTATCAAACTGTGCATATCCTTTGACCCAGCAGCATTTCTATTGGACTTATATCCCAAAGAAATCATAAAGGAAGGAAAAGACCCCACATGTGAAAGAATGTTTGTGGCAGCCCTTTTTGTAGTGGCTAGAAACTGGAAACTGAATAGCTGCCCTTCAATTGGAGAGTGGCTGAATAAATTATGGTATATGAATATTATGGAATATTATTGTTCTATAAGAAACGACCAGCAGGACAATTTCAGAGAGACCTGGAGAGACTTGCATGAACTGATGCTGAGTGAAATAAGCAGAACCAGGAGATCATTATATACCGCAACAACAATACTATATGACGATCAATTCTGATGGACATGGCTCTCTTCAACAATGAAATGTTTCAAACCACTTCCAATTGTTCACTGAAGGAAGCCATATACACCCAGAGAGAGGGATGTGAAATGTGGACCACAACATAACATTCTCATACTCTTGATTGATGTTTGCTTACATTGTGTTTCCTTTATCTGATATATCTTTCATGTAGATACGATTTTTCTTTCACAACAATGATAAGTGTGGAAATATGTATACATGTATTCAATCTGTCAAGTATTTTAACATAATTAACATGTAGTGGATATCCTGCCATCTAGGGGAGGGGTGAGGAGTTGGGGGGGAAAAATTTGTAACAGAAAGCTATGTAAGGGTTAAAGTTGAAGAATTACCCATACATATGTTTTGCAGATAAAATAAAATTAAAAAAAAAGAAGAGTGGAGCTCTTTATTTGGGGTTCCTGGTCAGAGTAGAGAACTAAAAAGAAGGCTCCATTCCCTCACCCCAGGATTGGAGGTGGAAACGAATCAGCAAAGAAGAAAGAACCCCACCATTGAAACATGTTATGGAGACAGGGAAGAACAGGGTTCATCTTCAGAGGAGGACACTTTTATTTAAAAAAAAAAAAAAAGCTTCTACTCCCAATTAATATAAAATGACTTCCTCCCCAGAGAGAATTTATAGAAGAATTCAAAAAAGAATTCAAAAATCAAATGAAAGACATTGAAGAAAAACTAAAAAAAATTTTAAAAAGACCATCCAAGAAAAACAAGAAGCATATGAAAAAAAGACAACTAGAAAAAGAGGTACAGAGTTTCAAAGATGAAAATAATTATTTGAAAATTAGAATTGCACAAGGGGAAGCCAGTGAAGCTATGAGAGACCAAGGAATAGCAAAACAAATTATCAAGAATGAGAAAGTAGAACAGAAAGACATAAGAAATATCTTATGACAAATGACAGATCTGGCGAACAGATCAAAAAGAGAAAATATAAGCATAATTGGGCTGCCAGAAAATTTTGACCAAAAACAGAACCTTGACACAGTAATATGGGAAATAATCCAAGAAAATTGTCCTAGAATGATAGAACATGAGGGGAAAATCGAAATAGAAAAATCCACCACCTCAAAGAGATCCTATGTGGAAAACACACAGGAATATTATTGCCAAATTTTGAAAACCCCAGATCAAAGAGAAAATTTTGCAAGAAACAAGAAAAAAACAATTCAAATACACTGAAGCTTCAATAAGAATTGTACAAGACTTTAAAAATTAAGTTATAATAAAAGACCATAGGTCTTGGAATCATATCTATCAACAATCAAAAGGACTAGATCTACGACCAAAGATATCATAAATAGCAAAATTATCTAAAATTCTGAAAGAGAAATAATGGATATTTAATGAACTTGCAGATTTTTAGGACTTTCTATCAACCAAACCTGAACTTAACAGAAAATATAACATATAAGAGCCAATATGAAAGATCAATTTTAAGGAACTTTACAGGGACAAACTGCTTAAATATGGACAAATTATTTGTGTGTATATATAAATATATATACAAGTATACATGGATGTATACAAGATTCATATCAACAATAAGATACCTGAAAAGAAAGATTGGCAGAATTGAGGTAAAAATAGTAATCATGTTATACTAATGAGGTTCAGAGAAAGAATAGACACAGAGCCATTCGAGGGGAGAGGAGGGCTTGTAGTTGTGAAAATCTATTCATTTCAGGAATGGGTTCAATAGGCAACACTACAGAAGTTTATCAAGCCATTCCCCAGTTGATGGACATCCCCTCAATTTCCAATTTTTTTTGTCCTGAGAAGAGAGCTGCTATGAATATTTTTGTATATATAGGTTATTTTCCTTTTTTTAGAACCACTTTTGATCTTCATAACTGGTAGTAGTGTTGTTTTATCAACAGATATGCATAAATTTATAGCCCTTTGGGGACAGATCATTTTGATGATTTATCAATAGGAGCCCTTATTTTTTATAAATTTTACTCAGTTCCTTCTGTTTCTGAGAAATGAGACTTTATCAGAGAAAATTGCTTTGGAATTCTTTTTACAATTATTGTTGCTAACTCCATTTATTCTCTTTCTCCTTTCACCCTGTCCTTCCTCAAAAGTGTTTTGCTACTGATAACTCCCTCCCTTAATACCCTCTCTTTTATCATCCTCTCCCCTTTCCTAGATTCCATTCACATCTTATTTTCCTGTAGGATAAGATAGATTTCTATATTCATATTGAGTATGTATGTTATTTCCTCTTTGAACCAATTCTGATGAGAAGGTTCATTCACTTCCCTTCTCCTTCCCCTCTTTCTCTCTACTATAAAAACTTTTTCTTGTCTCTTTTTTATGGCAGATAATTTGTACCATTTCTCTTCCTCCCTTTCCCTTTCTCCCAGTACATTCCTCTCTCACCTCTTAATTTCATCATTAAAAAAAAGATATCATCCCTTTATATTTAACTCACTCCTATGCCCTCTCTATATATATAATATAATATACATATACATATATGTGTGCGTGTGTATATATATATATATACTTTTTCTAACTGCCATAATAAGAAAGTTCTAATGAATTGCAAGTATCATCCTCCCATGTAGAAATGTGAAAATATAAATCCTATTAACTTCCTTATGATAGCTCTTTCCTGATTACTTCCTTATAGTTCTCCAGAATCCTGTATTTGAAAATCAAATTTTCTCTGGTCTTTCCATTATGAATGCTTGAAAATCCTCTATCTCATTGAATGACCAATTTTTTCTCTGAAGGATTATACTCAGTTTTGATGAGTAGGTGATTCTTAGTTGTAATCCCAGTTCCATTGCTCTCTGGAATATCATATTCAAAGCCCTCCAATCCTTTAAAGGAGAAGCTGCTAAATCTTGTGTTATCCTGACTGCAGTTCTACTATACTTGAATTATTTTTTTCTGGATGCTTACAATATTTTCTTCTTGACCTGGGAGCTCCAGAATTTGGCAATAATATTCCTGGGAGTTTGCATTTTGGGATCTCTTTTAGGGATGATCAGTGGATTCTTTATATTCTATTTTATCCTATTGTCCTAGAATATTAGGACAGTTTTTCTTGATAATTTCTTAAAAGATGATTTTCAGGCTCTTTTTTTATTCATGACTTTCAGGTAAAACAATAATTTTTAAATTGTCTCTCCTGGATCTATTTTCTGGGTCAGTTATTTCTCCAATGAGATATTTCACTTTTTTCTATTTTTGTTGTTTTGCTTTATTGTATATTGATTTCTCATAAAATCATTAGTTTCCATGTTCTCAATTATAATTTTTAAGGAATTATTTTCTCCAGTGAACTTTTGTACCTCCTTTTACAAGTGGCCAGTTTTGCTTTTTAAGGCATTCTTCTCCTCCTTAGCTTTTTGTATTTCATTTGCATTACTTTCAATTCTTTTTCTAATTTTTCCTCTATCTCTCATACTTGATTTTCACAATCTTTTGATCTCATCCATGGCCTGAGCTCAATTCTGATTTTGTTTGGAGGCTTTGGATATAAGAATTTTGATTTTGTTATCATCTTCTGCATATGTTTTGATCTTCCTAGTCACCATAATAACTTTCAATGGTCAGAATTTTTTTCTACTGGCTGCTCATTTTCCTAGCCTATTACTCTGCTTTTAACTCTGTTAAAATAGGACTCTGTTTCCAGAGTGGAGGGTGCACTGTCCCCAGCTTCAGGAGTTCTGTGCAGCTGTTTTAAGAGGTCCTTCTAGGAATCTGACCACAAGCACTATTTTCAGCCCTGGAGCTGTTAGGAGTGTCCCTAGCTGTAAATGTTGTAACTGTAAGATCTA
Source organism: Myrmecobius fasciatus (assembly GCA_023553655.1). Classification (NCBI taxonomy): domain Eukaryota; kingdom Metazoa; phylum Chordata; class Mammalia; order Dasyuromorphia; family Myrmecobiidae; genus Myrmecobius; species Myrmecobius fasciatus. The sequence goes on along the minus strand of JAJPUD010003074.1, from coordinate 211,479 downwards.
AGTGTGCTAAAGCAACAGAGCCCTGGTTTACTGATATCAAAGCTAGGGCTAGGACTCTGTTGGCATGGCCTGCACTGAGACTGCATGCTGTACTCCCACTCTGGTGACACAGATCTTTTCTGCTGAGATTCTAAGTTGCCTTCAGCTGGAAAATGTTCTACTCAATCTTTTTGGGTGTTCTGACCCTTTAAAATTTGTTTAGAGTCATTATTTAAAGGAATTTGGAGAAGTTTGGGGGAGAGATTGGGTGAGAGATTCTGTTACTCTGTCATCTTCAATTTGCATTTCTCTAGTCAATAGTGATTTAAAGAATTTTTTCATATGATTAGAATTGGCTTTAATTTCTTTGTCTGAAAATTGTCTGTTCATATTATTTGTATGTCAGGATTTTAATGAATGAGTTATTGTTTGATGTTGTCTTTTATTCTCAAAGAGGACCAATGACATCAGAAAGGTAATGGGTGCTATAAGTGGAAAGAATGGTACATATATAATAGACACAGCAATAATATGCAGCATGTAACAGATGCTACGAAGAAAGAATATTACAAAATGTGATCAGTGATTGAAAATGAGGGTTATAGGATGAATGGATGATTTGATCCTGAGTGTGTGAATCTTAGTGACTGGAAGGTTGGTGGAGACTTCAATGGAAACAGAGAGGTTTGGAAGAAAGAAGGAGGAAGGAAGGAGGAAGATAATGACTTTATCAGTGAGATATACAGGTGGAGATGTTCAGCAGTCAATTGAAGATATAAGACTATAATTCATGCTCTAATGCTGGATATTTAGATTTAAGGCACTACCCTCCAAATGTGATTTAATCATATACCTAGAGCTCAGGGAAAGTAAATAAAGGAACAATTGAAGTTCCTAAGCCTCTACTATAACAATAAAAGATACATTAAGAGGTAATTTGATGCTATGGCTAGCATATTAGATTTGGAATCAGGAATATCTGAGTTTGAATCTCATCTCAGGAGTTTCTTGGTAAATCCTTTTATTTGTCTGAGCTTTAATTTTTCCATCTGTAAAAAGGAAGTAATAGTATCTATGTTACAAGGTTGTTGTGAGGATTCAATAAGAATTTCATATAGAGATAGATAGACAGATGGATACATTAAAAAGATATATGTGTATACATATATAATATATTGATATATAAATATATATACATATATCATAAACCTTAAAGCACTTTCTAAATGGGAAACATTATTGTTGTTGTTAGTATTATAAATTATATGTTGAAGAAAAAAAAATGTTATGAGAACAGTTAGTTCCAAAGAAGGGAAAAGTATTATAAATAGATAACAAAAAAATAGATTAATATTCTGAGCATCATTTTGGTATTTGATCATAACAGCTTAATGGAGAATTTAGAATAATGGATGATGATTGGAGTGATCTTGATAATATTCTTGGGGGAGGGATGTCCAGCACTAACATGGACAAATAAGAAGGCTGTCAAAAAGAGTCAAGCTGAGGTTTGTCACCATAGTTGAAAATCAAGTCAATGATGCTGAGTTTTGTTTAGTTTGGATGGAAGATGGGAGCTTGGAATCTTCTCTCAGACTGATGCAAGCTTCATGCATAACAATGAGTTGTGTTTAAATGGCCTTACTGTATTTTGACTCCAGGAAAAGACATCAGGCTGAGATGAAGGCAGCAGCATATTACCAAGCCAGGATTGGAAGGAAGTTAGATCCAAGGCAGGGGTTGTGACTGGAATTTCGAGTGTGTGCAGGAGACAGTTCAAACTCATGGAAAGTGGAGGGTTAGCTGCAGCCATGGATGAAGGCCAGGCAAACCGTTAGGAGCCAGAAATCAAAACCAGGCAGTAAGTCCAAGCCAGATAGCTAGTCAAGAGAGCAGAAGCAGACACACTACCACAGCGACCAGTAGGCTTGAAACTGGGGCAAGGCCTGCCTCAGACAAGGAACCTTTGTGTTCTTTCTAGTACAGTAGGAGCCCATGACTGACTCTTCAGGGAATGTCCATAATAACTCAATTTATTATCTTCTCCCCTTCTGCCTACCAAGAAAGATCCTTGGGTCTTCCACCCATGTGTAAATGGTTTCCAAATCTCTATCTGCCTATATACCATCTGTATGGGGCTATCCTCCCAATACTTCATGCTCAATATGTCCAAAATCATACTCATTTTTTCTTCAAACTAATTTTTCTTTCTGACCATAATTCTTAGCTGTAGCACCACCATTCACAAAGTCTTTTATGGTCAAAATATTGGAATTATCTTTGGCTTTCTCTTCTTATAGTTTCTTTCCACTCATCCACTATTTCATAGAACTGTAGATATAGAACTAGAAGAGACCTCAGCAGTTTCACAGCCTAATCCCCTTATTTTACCAGTCAGGAAATCTTCCCAAGAAGGGTAAGTGATTTTCCCAGTCACATAAGTATAATGTCTTCAAGCTGGTACTGAATCCAAGAGAGACAGCCCTCTTTATCTGTGAAGAGTAGGGACTATGCATTTTCCAAATTTTTTATCTGCTTCCATTGAGGAGCATTTAACCATATACATAATTGGTGTCTTTAATTGAACAGAAAGCCAAACACATTCTGGCTCAAAGTAAGGAAAAACTTTCTAACATTTTTGGGAGGGTTGGATCAGGAGAAGGAGGGGAATAGGCCTGTGGCATCAGGAGAGAGCTTCCCAGGTGGAAACTATCTATTATCCAAGAAGAGGAACAGGTGAACTATAACTTGGAATCTTAACAAAGTCATTGGGGCACTGAGTTCAGTGACTTACTCAGGGTTGCACAGCTAGCTACAGTTATCCCTTCCACACTGTGACTTTCTCTTCATAGTTTTGATATATCAGAGGTTGGGATAAGAAATTAAACTTTTGGGGAAATTAAAATGTGTGGGAGCCACAAATGACACATGAGCACCAGCAAATTACAGAAAAAGTTTAGTAACTCAGAAATATATAAAATATATGTATGATACTATAAACACCCCATAAAAGAAAAAGAAAAAATTCAAACCTCTTCTCTGGGTATGAAGGGAGGGCTAAAAAAATTTTACACAATTTTTCCATATCACAGGAGTGCCATGCTCCTAACCCCAGCAATGTAGAAGGGATAACTGTTAGAGGTAGTTGATGATCTAGGTATTCCTGATTCTAAGGTGAACTTTCCATTCATTATTTCAGGCTGTCTTTTGCTAACAATTATAGCTGTCCAAAAGTATGATGGGTTAGTTGTAGACTATTTCTCTTATGATTGATCTTCAAGGAGATACTGGAGAACCCTTTATCTAAGATGTTATAGGGAAGATGTCTACTTAGGCTTGGATTTGAAGGGAGGAGCTCTGGAGTCCTTTCCAAACTTGGACATTCTGTAATTCTTTGCTTCATCCAATAAACATTTGCTAAATGCTGAATTCCCTGCTCAAACCTGTGCTAAAACCTTTAGAAAGTTAACATCTGACCCCTTACAGTCTAGTTGGGGAAACAAAATGAGCATATAGGAAATTAAATTACAGCTCCACAGGATCAAAGGACCACGAGACTAGTAGAATAGGAGGTCCTTCAGTATAGGTCATGGCCTGTGATCTTTGCATCCCCACTGCCTAGCACAAAGTTTAAAATAAGTATTCAATAAATGCTCATTGAATAAATATCGAATGACTTCAAATCGGATGCCCCACCAGAATTGTTTGTCCTTGAAAGCTGAAGTATATATCAGAGACACATCCTTGGAAAAGCTACAGACCTAGTTGTAGGCCAGGCAGGAAGTCTAGCCCAGGACTTTCCCAGTCCTTTTCCATTTCCTACCACCAGATATAAACTGTCTGAAATCAGGCCATGATTTTACATAAAAAATATTTTATAGGCTTAATGGAATCTCTCAATGAATGAAGCCAAATATAACCTAATTAGAACTCCTAGAAACCAGCTTCTGAATCTAAAACCAATTTATAATAGACTGCCTCTTCTATCTACTGTGTGTGATTCACTGTGATTAGGATCATGAGAGAGACAGACATAAGAAATGAGCACTGACAACTGAATGCCTCAGAAACCTATCTCCAAAGGGTTAATAATAATAATAATAGTTAAAATTTATATTGTGCTTACTATGTACCAGGCACTGTGCTAATATAAATATTATTTCATTTGATCCTTACTACATTCCTGGAGATAGTTGTTATTATTATCCCTATTTTACAGTTGAGGAAATTGAGGCAAATAGAGGTAAAGTGGTTTGTCCAGGATCACACAGCTTATAAGTATCGAAGGCTATATCTGAACTCAAGTCTTCCTAAGTCCAAGTCCAGTGTTCTATTTTCTGGGATCCTCATTCTCTTCTTTCCACTCTCCCATCCCCAGAACATAAATTCTCTAGAGATCATCTCATTTTTTTTTGTCTCTCCAGTGCCAAGTATCATTCCTGGTTCATTGTAGGTACATAATAAATGCCAGTTGATATGTTAATTCATTAAACAGTAACAGATCATATGTGCTTATATATATATGTGTGTATATACATATATGTACACATACATATATTTTTTTTCATTTGATTCTGCCAGTTTGGACATTGCTTAATGAGGTATCTCAGACTCACTATGTCATTTTTCTTTGAAAATGTTTAGAAATCTTCATATTATACCTTTCTCTCCATTTCTCCCACTCGCTAATCTGCATTAAATTAAATGAACTGTCACCTATGACAACAGGTACCCTTTTCCTAAGACTGCTTCCTTGGGATACAATGAAGTCAATCTTATCAGATCTAAGATTGTAGACTTCCCTCTCTCCCTTTTTAAAGACCAGCTGTCAGGGGGACATTTCAGGAAAGATCCTGGGCATTATAAAGCCTTCTAACTTCCTTGTGATTATTATAATCCATCTCCATGCACATCTTTTTTTCCCCCAGTGATGGCATTAAAATCAAGTCAAGGTGATTCCTTCCTTTTTCATGATTAAGGTTGTTCTAATGAGCATTAATAACCGACCTTTATCAAGCCAGAGAAGGAAATCAAGCTCAAGTTCCAGCCCTGAGCCTAGAACTAAATGTTTGATGTCAGCTTACTCTATCCTAAGGATAGGGGAATGCAAATCAATAGATAACTTGCATTTACATAGTGTTTTAAGGTTCACAATGTGCTTCCCAAATATTATGTCATTGGATTCTCACAATAACCTTGGGAAGTACTTATTGCCCAATAGTTATTGGGACAATAACTATTAGTTATTAACACCATTTTGCAGATGAGACTGAGAGTAGTGACATACTATCATAGCTAGTTAATTGACCAAATTGAAGTAGAATCAGGTCTTCCTAACTCTAATGCTCTATCCCCATCTGTCAATCAATATTAATGGTAATAATTATTAAAAACAATAAAATAATTAATATAATGATATATTATTATAATAGAATGAGAAGAGACTTCTTGATTTCTATACCCATCAGTGAATGAGCTACAAACCAGTTTAGCCTGGAATGGACAAGACTCAAAGTGAAATCTGGCAGTGAACTTGATCCAGTTATCCCTAATCAGCTGAACTTCTGGAAACCACACATAAAGACATTCCACAGGCCAGGCTATGTTCATTTGTTGATGCATGCTATCATTTTTTAAAGATTTCTCTTTTTCAAAAAAAATGGTCATTTACAGAGTATTGTTTGGAAATTATCACAATGCAGGTCCTCAAACTTAAAACGCTTTATATTCCTGGGAAAGACTCTGTAAATTAAAATTAGGTAAAATCAGTCTGATTTTTATAGGGAAAAAATTTAAATGAGATATTGGTCAGTATTGCAATCTTCTATTCCATCAATCTTGAACTAAAACACATCACAGGGAGATGTCTGCTTTCATAGAGTCCAAGGAGAAGATGGATCCTCATAGGGAGGTAAAGTTCACCAAATGCTCCTGTATGCAGATAAAGGGGGAAAGGATGAGAATAAACATTTGTATAATACTTCTTATGTGCCATGTCATGCTAAATACTTTTAATAAACATTATATTATTTGATGCTCACAAAAATGCTGCAAAATAGGTATTATTGTTATCCCTATTTTAGAGATGACTTGCTAATTGCATCAATCCTCTAAATGAGATTCATAATCACTCAAAAAAGCTCAGACTATCCAAACAGGAAAAACCAAGTGGACAAAAGATGTTTATTGTCCAAAATAGGATATACAGTTGATTGAACATCCCATAGAGTTGGTCCAAAGATTTCAGTAAGATAGTATCGATGGAAATTAACTGAGTCCAGAATAGAATAGGATGAAAAGAGCTGGAACGATTACATTTGGGAAATTGTATAGGGATTTCAAGTATTCCATACTTTTCCCCAGGGGGAAAAATAACCTATTTCCTAGGAACCAAATTCTTCCACAATGTTATATGAATTTAAATCATTGTATACCCAGCCTCAAAATTATGAATTGCCCAAAAGACAATGGAAAGACATACAATAAAGGAAATAGTTGAAAAGATGTCACCACTTAAATGTTTGACCAGAAAAAGAGATGAATCAATCATGGGGCAGGATGGGGAAAAAGCAACATATGCAATAGTATGAGACCTGGAGGAAATTTCTATGTGACTGGGAAGCATACTCACAGACAGTTATGTACAGACAAGTCACTCCAGATTCAAGATATTTTGTGATTCCACTTTCATTTAAAGCCATTACTTATCAACTCCTTCCCATACTCATAGGTTTACTCTTATTATTTAGTCAAGGGGCATAATTAGTTCAAGCAAAGGGCATTTAATGAAATAGCATAGTAAGAAAAACAACAATAGAATACTTTTCTCATAAGCCTAAATAAAATGTGCATGCTTTCACAAATACACATGTACCATCAGTAGGAAGAGTGATCATGCTAAGAGAATATATGTGAAGGAATAACCCAAGCCTTTTTGTAATGTCATCAATTACTATCCCTGGACCATATCCTTGCTGAATGTGTTATATAGTGTCCCAGATTTGTGTTATGTGCAGGTCTTTGCTCTTGCACGTTTCACAGTGTCACAATAGTTTTGCTGGTCCTTTGATTATATCTCCTTTGACCCATGATAGCAAAACTTTTCTCTGCTACCAAATTCTGAGCTTTAGCTGAAGTCCTCAAGTGAGATGCTACCTCTTTTTCATAAGCTAAGGAAGAGGTTGAAATCTCTCCCTTATCTCTTTTAATCTAAATCCCCAAAAGCTTAAACTTCAGGGATTTTTGGTAAAGAGGAGCCAATCCCTTCACACAACTGAGCATTAGACCACTAAAAAATCCTCGCCTGCTTTCTGTCCATTAGGAAAGGTCCAACAGCCCCCAGAATCTTAACTTATACAGCTTCCCTCTCCAAAACAAGAGTCTAACCTTTCAGGAGCCATTTTTTTTTCCCAACACAGAAGAATCAACTGCCTAATTAGGACTAAAGTGATTTAACTGGTATTTAAATCTCTATGGTCTTGTGACCAGGGGCAGCAGATAAAAAGCAACTTGGAGTTAGAAAGTACTCTTTACCTCCCACCAATTCCTGATTACAAATCATTGAAAATCATTTTTTGTGGGCCAGCTATCTTTCAATACATTCTGAGAACCTTGACTTTTACTCAACCCTATTCCTCCACCAATGAATATTTGGGTCACCTGTAAAAACAAAACTGAATTAGAAATGCAAAAACAGAAAAATAATCTAGGTGGAACCACATCAAGGCATTATCCTCCAAGTCTAATGCTTTGTTCCAAATTCCTCCCTTTATTTCGTACATGTGACTAGCAACAAGTCTCTTGGGCTTTCAGCTGCCCTAGTGGTTGTTGATTGACAGATTAATGTGTTATCCTTCCCAGAAGCATTTACATTTTAAAGAAATGGTGTAATGGAAAAGAGAATAGACTGGGATTTGGAATACTTTTGTCCTTACCCCAGCTTTGCCACTAACTAGCTGGACCACATTGTATAGATCACTTCTCTATTTGCCCTAGTTTCCTCATTTATAAAATGATAGATGATCTCCAAGAGACAGAAAGGAACCTTTGATACATTTGACAGAGCTGAAAAAATATCAGGTGAGTCACTAATTCTTTCTGTTCCTTAGTTTGTTTCCTCATCTGTAAAATGGGGATAATAATAGAATAATAGACATACAGTCCCCAAACTGGGCAAGATCTCAGAAGCCATTCTTGTTTTACATTGGATTAGGAAACTGAGACCCAATGATGTTAAGTGATTTATTCAAGCTCATATAACTCATAAAGGTAGTTAGCATCAACACTTTTAATTCCATAGACAAATATATGCATAGGTATGTATTGTGTGTATATGTGCATACATATACACATATAAACACAAAAATATAAAATATAAATATAAACAAATACTATATAAATATAAGTAAATATGTTTAATTAAACTATATATAAATAATATAATTTAAATATGGCAAACAATGAAATATTATACTATACTATACTATACTATACTATACTATACTATACTATACTATACTAAAATTTATACAATATTAATATTATTCATTAAATCTTTATGAATATGAATTTATATAAACTATATGTATACAGTGTGATTATACACAATCACAGAGTATATAATGTTTTGTATATAATATACAATACACTGTATGTAATGCACAATCTACAGAATATATAATGTTATATACAATGAGATTATATATAAGATTAATTTATAATATAATAGATGATATGTCATATGTATATAATAAATGCAATACATATAATATACAACATATAGTTACATTGTATATATAACATGTAAGTTTTATATATATATGTATATTTATATTGTATATTCCTTGTATTATATTATATATAGCATATAATATATTACATGTATTATATATTATATATATGTAATCATGTATGTTATAGTTTCATTATATAGATATAATCTGGTATTGTATGTAATCATCTATTATACATTCTATATTGATAAAAGCCCATATGTGTGTATAGATATATAGATATAGATATAAATATACATGTAAAATACCCCAACTTTGAAAGCATAATATAAATGTCAGTTGTCATTCTTGTTAGCATTTTAGTTGCTATTTTTAGATGTTGGATATAATGCTGAGCCCCCAAAAATGTCCTATAAGAGTGCATTTTCAGGCATTGGGGAAATACAGGTGAAGTGATGTGGTTGCCCTAGGAACAAGGCACAGGCCTTCTGCAATCACACCAGCCTAGACATCGCTTCTTCTGACTCCTTTACCAGTTAATCCTCACAGAGGTTATTGCTGATACTTGTTCTGCATCTGAGTGGCAGGAGGAGGGTACAGTAATTTGTGAATGGGACATTTCCTTTCTCACAGTATCAAGCAGCGGTAAAAAGAACTTAATCAAGAGCCAGGAGCCTTGGATTCCAATCCTGATGTCTTCTGACTGCCTGTGAGACTATGGGCAAATCCTTTGACCCCTGTGAGGTTCAGTTTTCTAAAAATTACTAGAATTTCCAAAGTTCTTCATCTATTTGGATGAAAATAATCCCCTATATCCAGCTGGGGAAGCCAGTGGACCCATTTCTCAGAATCATATTTGTAAATGTATAAAGTAAATAGAAATCTGTTATATTGACATATATTTTCCATCCAGAGTCATGCATCCCCAAGGTCTCTGGAGCCCAGATTAAATGCCTGTGGACTTCCCCCTACTGAAATCTCTGCTCCTGAGATTCCACCAGAACCCTAAAGAAATCACCCTGTCCTGTGGAGCAGGGAGCTGGGCTCCTTTAGCTGCTGTGAGCCAAAGCCTGCTCCACGCGGGCCCCCCTTGGACTTCAAAGTGTCCCTGGACTGCAGGGCATTTCTGGTTTGCTCTTAATCTAAATGTCAAGCTTCCCCATCAAAGATGCTGAAGATCTCTGCTTTCTCCCCTCCAGTCCAGGGCCTCTGAATCACCAAAGTAAATGTCTTTGATTGCCTCCGACACCAGCCCGTGACATCACTGATCCTAAACAATAACTATCTAAGTGTAAATTTAAACAATGCCAACCAAATCAAAACCAGCTATCAGGACCCTTGCCTAGTGCCGAGAAATCGACAAAACAGATGTTGGAGCAGACAGCAGATACTAGTTTAGGAAATGAGCCACAGCGGGAATCACAACGTTTAAGTCAGTTGTTCATTTCCCCCAGTTATTCCCTCTAAATGATGTTCTCTGATGTTCCCAGCCACCTCCCTCCCCCTGCCACACACAGCCATGTCATAATTTCCCCCTTCTAATTAGCCAGTTGAGATGTGTTTATATGGGACAAGCACTTAGAGATCCAAAGTATCTTAGAAGCTCTTAAGGGGCTCCTGGGGATTGGATTTCTCTCCTCTTCCTCTTAGCCAAGTTTCCAGTGCCCACATGCAAGAACACTCGTACATTCATGCTTGTATATACATAAACACACACACACACACACACACACTCACAACCCCAACAGATAAAAGACTTGCTCAGAGGTGCTGATTAGATTCAGACTTATTCCTTTCCAGATCCTAGTTTTCCTCCCTTTCTGGACTCTGAGATTACTCCTACTGCCTTTCCATGCCAGCTATAGCTCTGGTAATTGGTTTCATCAAATCAAATATTAGTATATATAGAATAATTTTATACATATGTGTATATATATATATATGTGTGTGTGTATATACATGTATATGTGTGCACACACATATACATATACACACACCCCCATTTGTGTCTAAAGGTAGCCACATCTAGGGTGGAATGGGGAGAGGGAGAGGGAAGAAAAAAAAGAAAAGAAAGAAATTTATATAACAATTTTAATTATAGATTTAAAAGAAATAGCAAGTTGTACATAATAGATTTGTAGTTTCATATGCAATAATCTTTCTAAAAAATATATTACATTATAAAAATACTTGTTTTATTCCATAAATTAAAAAGTGAAATTTAAAAAGATTAAAAATAAAAGTAAATCAAAATAGATAACTTCATATTTGAGAGCTGAGACAGAGCAGGAAGACTATTTGGCTGAAGGTTCTAAGATTTCTGTTCTAGTTTCCATCTTGGTATAAAGAACTGATTTGTTCAGTGTTGTCACCAGGGTGGTGCCTCCCAGTGCAGGGTAAGAAAAAGACAGAGGATCTGAATTCAAATATCACCTCTGATGCACATTGTTTGTGGAAGAAGGTACTCCCTTTGTATCTGTAAAATGAATGGGTTGTATTAATGATTTCTAAGGTCCCTTTTTGCTGTAGATCAATGATCATATGATTAGGCCATTAAACAAACAGATTGTACCTTCTGTCTTTCAGTGGGGAAAAATGTAAGATTTTGTTCTGAATATGTGAGTTCATCTAGAATGGATGGATGGCACCAGAAGGCTTTGGTCCTGGCCAGAACCACTGGAAACCTACAACAGGAGCGGTCTGGTAGGAGAGAGCCCAATTAACAGAGCTCAGCATCATCATCTTGTGGTCTTTTTTTTTTCTTCCTGGATTAACCTCAGGAGAACTCATTTAAAATAAAAATCAATTTTACAAAGGTTACAGGGATATCTGTGTCTGAAAGTAACATTTAATTTTCCATGGCAGCCGAGCAGTTTTGCCAATTACACTGAAGTAGGGAGACAGGCAGCGTGCTTACCCTGTGACTCTAATCCTCCTTCTCCTACAAAACTCTAATAAAACATCAAGGATTTTGAGGCTACCGGGGGTTCCACTGTTGAGGAGGGAAAGGCCTGTTCTGCTTTGCTATTCTAGCAACCCCAAGGAAATTAAACCCCTTTTAATCTTAAGAAACTCTCCTTCGCTGCAGGGTATATATGGGAAGGACGGGAGGGGAGTGGAAGAGGGAGGAACAGTGTCTTTGAAACATCTGGAATTCATCAAGTGATAAACATACATACATCTGGATATTAAACATATACAACCATCCCCTGCCGACTTCATGAATTACAACGGGGGTCAGATTGGGCACACCCCAAATCTAATTTAGTCCCATCTATACCTAGAGATTGGAAGTAAAAGGAGAAATTTCCAGAGTCTAGTCCCCAATAAATTCAACAACCCCTTTGTCTTTCTTCCTGCTGTTTAAAGAAATATTCAAGTTGTAAAGTATTAAGCTCCCCACTCCTTTCTCTGGGGACCAGGTCAGCAATTTGAAAAATTGTATTAAAAAAAGGCATGCTGTCCAACAGAGAGAATGGAGCACTACAGTGTTGACTCTGAGACATCCACTAAGAATGAAATGCATTGGAAAGATTTCAGTCCAGATTTATGATTAAGTATGAGGAATCTCTGGTATAAGAGCTTCCACAGATACAAATCATTGCATCCATTGTGAGGGGCATCATGGGATCATGGATGGTGTTATTATCGAACTCATCAAGACCTGAAGTAAAATCTGGCTTCTAGTACTAGCTGTGTGACTCTGAGCAAGTGCCTTGACTTCCCTGAGACTTAATACCCTCATGTACAAAACATGAATGAGGAATAATATCTCCAATTCCTACCTCTACAGTTGTTTTGAGGATTAGATAGGATAATATATATATTTTTTTTAATTTTATTTTATTTGCATAACATATGTGTGGGTGATTCTTCAACAATAACCCTTACATAGCTTTCCGTTACAAATTTTCCCCCCAACTTCCCCACCCCTTCCCTAGATGGCAGGATATCCACTACATGTTAATTATGTTAAAATATTGGCAAATCGAATATATGTATACACATTTCCAAACTTATCATTGTTGTGCAAGAAAAATCTTATCTACACAAAAGATATATCAGATAAAGGAAACACAATGTAAGCAAACATCAATCAAGGAGTATGAGAATGTTATGTTGTGGTCCACATTTCGCATCCCTCTCTCTGGGTGTATATGGCTTTCTTCAGTGAACAATTGGAGGTGGTTTGAAACATATCATTGTTGAAGAGAGCCATGTCCATCAGAATTAATTGTCATATAGTACTGTTGTTGCCGTGTATAATGATCTCCTGGTTCTGCTCATTTCACTCAGCATCAGTTCATGTAAGTCTCTCCAGGCCTCTCTGAAATCATCTTGCTGGTCATTTCTTACAGAACAATAATATTGATAGGATAATATATATGCAAAGCAATTTGCAAACCAAGACACTGTAAAAAGTCTAGGTCTTATTATTGTCTATAACTTATCTAGAAAAATTCCCTGGGTTCCAAAGTCTTTGTAACTTCTAATTGTTGTGCTATCACTCCTTTATATTCTAAGATATAGACATACATACCTACATGCATGCATACATATATACACTGAGTATTTTTTTGAGGAGCAGGAAACTGAAGCCCAGAGATAGAAATGGAATTCCCTATCTAACTAAATTAATTACTAGTTAATGTATCAAATTTGGGACTGGATACCATTTTTTTTCCATTTAGGGAAAAAATAATGGATTCAGCTTCACTTAAATGACTAGCAATTTTTTAAAAAAAGATAAGTATTTGGTTATTTAAGTCAGGGTGATATAAGGAAATGCCTTTTCACCCTACCTATAGCTATCATGACCTACACTGTACACCAGCTACCATGTTTCCATATTCAAATAAAAAAAAAACACAACATAATCTCTTTCTCCTTTGGAGCAGGTAGGTGACTGAGTCGTCTAAAATCAGAAATATTTATCTTCCTGAGTTCAAATCTGGCTTCAGACACTTATTAGCTGTGTGATACTAGAAAAGTTATTTAACCCTTTTTTATCTCAGTTTTCTCATCTGCAATATGGTCTGGAGAAGAAAATGCGAATCACTCTAGTTTCTTTGCCAAGAAAATCCTAAATGGGGTGAAAAACAGACAATCAACAATCTCCTTCCCAATCTCCAATCCATCCACACTCTAAAGAATTAGTAAAACAGTCTACAAAAGTGCAAAGATTTGGAAACAACAATGTTTAATAGAAAGAACATTGGATTTGATTTCAGAAGCCCTGGTTCTCTTATGTTGAGCCAGAAGTAGAATGTCTGGGGTAAATTAAAAGAAATAAACAGGAGCAAACAACCTCTGCTCCTGAAGGATTAAAAGTCCTTTCCCTCTAAATTTAGAATCTTGGGACAAAGCTCCAGTTACTCTCTCCTAATTATACTTCTATAGTTGTTCAGTGCCTGTGTATTCTTGTTTAAGCTACTTAACCTCTGTGGATCTCCATTTCCTCATGTGTAGAAAGAGAGAATTGGATGAGCACTGAATTGGGAGTCATTGGGCCTGAATTCAAATACTTTTGCTTCTACTTATTAGTTTTGTGACCTGAGAGAGACCTCTCTGGGTTTTAGTTTCCTTGTGTGTAAAATAAGAGTTTTGGATTACATGATCTCAAAGGTAACATCTAGATAATCTTCTAATTGATGATCTAATGAGAAGTACCATGGCATGGTGGACAGAGAACTAGACTTGGAACCATAAGGCTCAGGTTCAAGTCTTAGCGTATACCCTTGGCGTATGCTGGCTGTGTGACTTTAGGTAAACCACAACTTTCCAATCTTTAAGATTATTAATTTCCTGGAAGGGCCAACCTCTAAGACTTCAAATTTATTCCACCTTGAAGTTCCATGTTTTTATGAATCACAAGTCAGCTCCTTTGCAGTGACATGAGTGCTGCTGTTATTTGTTTTTTTTTTTTTTTTTATTTTCAGAGAAGACCAATTACATCATGATAAGGTAGTATTAGAGATCTCCAGTTAAAATCCCATCTCCACTATTTTTATTTTTGCATTCATGGTCTTGGACGTCACTTGGCCTTCTGTGGTTTGAGTTCCTCCTGTGGAGGATAGAGAAGATCATCTTTTAAACCATCTTCCAACTCTGAATTCCTCATCCTTTAATCCTGCCTCGAGTTTTTGAGTAAATTATTACACCTCTTGGAAACTCAGTATATCCATCTGGAAAATGAAGAAATTAGACTGAACAATCAAATCAATAAGGATCTATCTTCAGGTTCAAATTATCTAGATCTTTGCTCTAGAGCAATCTCCTCAATTGACAAGGTGAGGTACCTCAAGAAAATGTCCCAGAACACAAGGCAAGTCAATGACAGAGAGCAGACCCAGGGAAACCATTCTTATCCCTACTCTTGCTTTACCCTGGCCTCTAATTCCCTATACAGATCCAGTGCTCTTTTCATAACACCATGCTAGTTCTTGCAAATGTTTTTACCTGTAGGAATGTAAGAGGTCATGAATGCAACTGGCAAACCCACTGGGGTATTTCTGCTGAAGTCATTAGCAGAAAGACTGGTTGTGATAGGCCGGGCTTCAAACCCCACCAGCCCAAGTTTATTGCATGTTAATCCATGCATAGTTTGGACATTAAATCATTGTTTCTTCTGGATATTTAGCTACCTAGGTACATCTGGCTTTATTTAGCCTCCAAAATTTAGCAGAAACACATTTCGGTTAGAATAATCTATGGCACCCTGGTGAAAAGAAAGAAGAGGGAGTCCAAAGCAATCCTCTCCTCCTTTTTCTGCTCCCCCGAAAACACTTTGGTCTCACTCTATAGAACAAGGCTTACTATCATTTGGGATTCATGGTCACTTGTTTGTACTGGGCATTTTGAAGGTAAAGTCCAAGTGTAAGAAACCATAGTCTGGAAAACCTACAGCTCTGAGGAAAGACACTTTCTGCATTCTCCATTAAATGACATCATCATCATTCTGCATATTTTCTCTTAGTCTTTTCTCTTCTTCCCAGGACAAATTCACGGATTTTAGTCCTTTGGGTGGACTCCAATACCTTCCTGTCACTGTCCTGGGAGGTCTGTGACAGTTTGTTTTAGAATGAAATTCCACTATTAGCAATCCCTTTCTTTTTCTTGTGACTTTAAAAGAAGCTACTCTAC
This sequence comes from Myrmecobius fasciatus, assembly GCA_023553655.1. NCBI lineage: Eukaryota > Metazoa > Chordata > Mammalia > Dasyuromorphia > Myrmecobiidae > Myrmecobius > Myrmecobius fasciatus. Next base: position 195,625 of record JAJPUD010003074.1, on the reverse strand, counting down.
TCCAGAAAGTTCCTGCTTTATCAGTCCCTTATGCACTCACCTATGAATCAGTTCCAGATTTTTTCCTGAGAGTACATTTTGGTAAAGAACAGAGGAGAAAGACTGGGAAGATTGGAAGACTAAAGCAGAGACTGAAACATGACATAAAAGAGAAAAAGATACATAGAGAATTAGTGATGAGCATTATCTTTTGTAAGAGAGAGTAATCAACAGAGTTTTAAGTAATTTATCTAAGGTTACAAAGACCTTGCAAACCACTGAAGGGTGAGTCAACTGGAACTTTGTCCCAGAGTCTTGAAGTTATAGAGAATGTCTGAGTCATATTCCTTTTATCCAAATCATAGATAAAAATTCTGAGGGCAAAAATGACTTTTTTAAAAACAGAATTGCATGTGATGTGAAGAAGCAAGAGGAAACTAATAAGTACATAACAAATGAGATTTTTCAGAATTAAAGCAGGATAAATTTGTTTGATTCTGATAAGATTAAAATTACTCCCTTCAGTACACCAGTAGATCTGGGATCTAACAGATACGGAAAATCCCTCTGCCAGTAGAGATCATAATCAATCTGCATCTTCTTATGTATGTAATTCCTCTGTCTGTCCTATCAAAAATACAAGAGGTCCCCCTCTAAATTTTAAAAATATTCTGTAGATATAAATTCTACAATCCAGCCATCCCTTACTCTTACTGTGTAACTAGCCTACCTTGTTTCAGCCACACAAATGCTTGGTGATGTCTTTCATGTTTTAAAAAAACCCACAACACTTGCTTTTTATTTCAGAGAACATCCAAAGATCATCTATAGCTTCCTGTAGTATATCTTATTTGATATTGATGATAAAAAGATCCTTCAGCAAAATTATGTCCTTATTTATGATCTATTAAATAAGCAATCTTACAAATATAGGTAATATACCTCATGGAAAGAGATCCTGTAAGGCTATGTTTTGAAAAGTCAAGTCAAATAAACAGATTGGAAAGCTAGGGACTGTTATATTCTCTCTATATAGCTGTTAATTGATGATAATGAAGAAGTAAACTGCAAGAGAAAATTGTTCCTGAAATCCTAACTTTCTCATATTTTCACTAAGGGCCCCTTCATTATGTAAGCGAACCATTCTTATGAAGATTTTTAGTTTTCCTGACATTTGGGTCTTTGAGTAGATGATGGATGACTACTTTCAGAGGGATATTATAGAGGAGATTCATGCTTCAGGCAAGGGGAGTCTGAGGTCCCTTCCAATTTTATAATTTGACCTAAAAAGTAACTATCTATGGAATTTATTTTATTGGAATTTTATCATACATTTTATATATTGTTACATATTTCATATTTTTCATATTTCTATATAAATACACAATACATAATTATTATTTTATATAACAATTAATTGATAATGTATTTATATTTTTATTATGTTTTTACATATAGGGTTTTATTTATATAGCTATTTATGGAATTTTTAGAATGAGATGTTTTCATCTTTTCCTCCAATATGACTTATCTGGAAACATGTAAAAAATGAACATACATGTATATCCTTAAAAAAGAGATTTAAAAAAATCAAAAACTATTTATGAAATGTCTTCTATGTGTTAGATACTGTGCTGGGTGCTGAGTCTACAGACACAAAAATGAAACAGTCTATCTTCAAGGAGCTTCCATTCTATGGGTGTATCAATAGCCCAATACTTGGGAAATCTTCAGTTTCTTTGATATAGATACTTTCTCCAATGATAGCTAAGTAGTGTGGTAGATAGAGTACCTGGCCTGTAACCAGGAATATTCATCTTCTTGAGTTCAAATATGGCTTTAGACACTAGCCCTGTTTGACTCAATTTTCTTATCTGTAAAATGAATTGAAGAAGGAAATGTCAAACCACTCTGATATCTCTGCCAAAAGAAATCCCAAATGGGGTCATGAAGAGCCAGTCACAACTGAAATGACTGAACAAGATATTCCCTCCATTTAGCATGTAACATCCCATTTATCTATTTGTAGAAGGGCTTTTAAAGTAGCTATGACTGAAAAAATCATCACCCTATTAACAACCAAGTGATCTCTCCCATCTTAGCTATGCTTCTTCTCAAGAAACCACATATAGTCCATCATTGGATTCATACTCAAAGCTTTTCCACATAGTTAGACAGGTAGGACTTTGAGAACCTTCCTGCATGCGGTGATAAGGCTGGTAAAGCAACAGAGTAATACTCTTGGAGGTTAGAGACTTGTCTCATTAATCAGACTGTTGCCACAGTCTATCTCCTCTCTTAAGGAGTTTACAGACTGTTGGGTGATAGAAGAAAGTGTACAAGAAGAGATGAGGGGTATAGGAAAGTACACAAAAGAAAGTGCAAAGTGTTGGAAATCAAGAGACCTCATAACTAGTTTTAACTTTGAAACTACATAACTGTATGATATAGAACAAGTCCCTGATTTTTCTTCCTCATTTACAGATGGAAAAACAGCAAAGCAGAATGATTGCTGCCCTTTCTAGCTCATGGGATTACTAAAAGGCTTGGATCTGGGGCTCTTAACTTGTTTATATATCATGAATTCCTTTGGCAGTCGAGTGATTCTTATGGAGACCCTTATCAGAACAATGGGCTTTGATTTTTATTGAAGGAAAGCCTAAATTTCAGTTTGAAGTGAGTGAAAATAAAGATATAATTTTTTCATCCAATTTCATGTACTTAATATCTATTGAAGGACCTGAGGTTATGACTGCCTGGCTCAGATGAAATAATGAAGATGAAAACATTGAGAAATTGTGGATACTGCAGGCATAAACATGATTACAACCTTCAGTAAATCTCTAGAAATGAATCTTACTCAGCCCTAGTGTCCAGTTTAGTGATTAAAATCCCTCCATGGTATTTAACAATCCAAGAAAAGAAATGGCAGTTTGATGGTAAGAAGCCCCATTCACAACAAAACAGCATCCTAAACTGATAACTCCATCTCATGGTTTCTGGAATAGAAAGAGGAAAAAATTAACACCAAAAGGAAAATAACAACTTTAAGCTTGAAAAAAAAATCACTTTGCCTAATTTCTGCAAATTCAAAATCCTTGTCCTTTTGGTTGCTCTTGATGAGGAAGAAGGTTTGAGAAGATTTAACTCCTGAATGTCAAAGTTACAGGTCTGTTTTCAAATATTTCCCTAAGATCTGGAACTTTTCTGTTGTTCTTATCCTGTGAGAATATCTGTTTCTCTAGCTGTTGATCACTAGCTGTGTATCATATAACATGATAACATGTATATCATGTTATATAAATGTTCAAACTAAGAAAGTCATCATGTCTAGATAGATCTTGACCTAAAATACATGGAATTTTCTGGGGGAAAAAGAGTTAGCCATTTCTTCATATTTGCCTTCCTGAATGTTGCTAGGCTCTTTGCTTCTTGCCCAGTAGCCAGTTCTTTCCTACACGTTCACATGTGCACACACACACACACACACACACACACACACACACAACATTAAAACTATTTCACTGCAACAAATCATCCTGGAATTGCCTTAGATGACAATATTAGTAAGGTTTCCATACTTCAAATCTGTTAATTATCTCAAATTTCCAGCCCAGAATTATTACAATCCCATGTATCTGGGTGTCCAAAACTTGGATAATAAAGTCTGCAAGTTGGTTTTTACAAATACCAATCTTCCTTTGTAACCTTATCTCTACAGAATTAGCTTAGAGTTTCCTAAAAAACTGTTCCACCTAAATGCCATCTTATTGAACCAATTGACATTATTAGGTGGGGGTTAGGGATTGTTCCCTAGGGGCTAACAATAGGAACTAGAAATAAAAAATTGAAAGCAGTATCTGGACCAAATCCAAAAATTCATTTTTAACCTTAACCACAAAGTAAATGTATTTTTAAATATTTTGTTTTTAATGATATATTTTATTTTTCTATCATTTTCATTTCCAAATACATTCCTCCCTCCTCCTCTACCCAGACATGAACTTACTTTAAAAAATGCATTTAGTGAATTAGTTTGGGGCCAATACCACAGAATAAGAACAAAAGCAAGACTTCAAAAATATTCTCTAAAATGAACCCAAATCAAATTCATATTGTAATTCATATTATTCCAGAATGTCAAGGCTAGAAAGAAATACTACTGAGAGCACCTAGTCCCAACCCTCATTTTACAGAAGAGTAAAAAGAGATTCATCAAGAGAAGTGATTGTCTAAGGGGTCTTAGCTAATTAGGAATAAAAGATCAACCCAAAAATTATGTAGTCTTTTCATGTTAGTTTTTAATTCTTCAAGGTTTCAGGAATTTGAGAATAGGGGGTATATTCATCACCTGAATTTGTCCAACAAAAAAGTTTCCATCACAAGATGGAAATCAGTCTACCACATTCAAGATCAGCAGCCATCCAAATGAGGCAACTGGAAGCGAGAGAGTTAGGAGTCAGAGAGATATCTGCAAGAGATTGCAAATGGTGAGAGACTGTACTATTTATAGGGACAAATGGATCCCAGCTGGAAGCTATTGTTCTCTGTGTCCTCTGTTATTTAGATTTTTATATGTTCCAAAACTATTTCCAGTGTTCATCAATAATAATAATAATAATAAAAAAACCTGCAGGTTTTTTAGAGTCAATAGGTCCAGTTCTAGGCCTAACTTTACCACAAATGCAAATACAAGCTTGTTCAAATTACTTCAAACTTCACTGAAACTAAGTGTTTGTTTGCAAAATGAGGGGATTGGATTGAATGATCTCTAAAATCCTTGGTAGTTTTGAGAGTCTATTGGCTCATTGCTCCCTAGTCTGAAACTTTAAACTTTCCTCCTACCATCTCCCTCTATTCAAATTCTCCGATGGCCCAAACAATAATTTGTCTTAGTTTTGTTAGTCACCATAACCATAAAAATATAATTAATTAGAAATGGTTGCAGACATTGATTATGGGGAAATGCTACAAGCATACTACCCAACATTCCTCCCCTAGTCAGGGCAAGGGAGGAAGATTGCTACCTTCCGTAACAATACCTCTAGTTAAATCTCTGGTTGTTCCTCCTTCCCTTGGAAATATTCCTTATTAAATTCCTTCCTTGTACTAATTTTGGAGGTGTCACTGTCCACATGATAATAGGACACTCATCCTATTTCCATGGGACTCTCTTATGTCCTACATCCCTCTTTATGTTCCTATTTTAGAAGTTTTTAGTGGAACCACATGTTTTTCACTAAAAATGTGCCAAATAAAAGTCTATTGCTCTGAGTTACTAGCCCATCTAATTTTTTTTGTGATTTTTCTCTCACCTCCTAATTCTTCTTAAACATCAGCAACAGACTAGAATAATTTTAAGGGCTTTGAGATTGTCAGGGCTTCCCTATTTAAAATATAAAAGTAAAATCTTCAGAACCATTAGAGAAAAATAAAGACAATATGTGGGGCTTTGTAATATTTTTCCTCTGAAGCATCTTCTGATCCCCTTAACTACAAATGACCTCCTTCTTTACCTGCTGTTCAACTAATTTGTATTTATTTGAATTTATTCTATTTTTATTTAATCAGCATATACTCAATTATGCCCTTGTTATCTCTCCACTAGACTATAAACTCCCTGAGAGAAGGGATATTAGAATGTCAGCACTAAAAGAGGCCATAGAGAGGATTTACCTACAAATAAGTCTAGGAGACTCAGAGCTGGCAAGTACCTTAAAAGTCATCTAATACAAATACTAAACTTTACTAAAGAGGAAGCTAAGTTATACATAGAGATGAAATGTATTACCCAAGAATACAATCAGTGCTATTCCTCAAAAAAAAATTCTCTTCCAGTTCCAGATATTTCTACTGACCATCTCCCATAACTGAAATGTTCCCTCCTCATATTTGTCTCCTATTATCCCTGATTTCCTTCAATTCTCAGCTAAAATCCAATCCTCTACAAGAAGCTTCCCAATCCCTCTTAATTCTAGAGGCTTTTCCTCTGTTGGTTATTTCCATTTTATCATATATTTATAGATATGTACATATGTATATATACATATATGTGTATATTTGTATTTATATATCTTACATAGAACTCATACATATACATACATAGAGCTCATTATGTGGGTGTGTATTTATATATATATACTTCTTACATGTAATTTTTTCTTATATATAGTTTATTTGTCCATAGTTGGTTAGATATTGTCTTCTTTGTTAGATTACAAGCTCCTCAATGGTAGGAAGTCTCTTTGATCTTTCTTTCTATTCCCAGTGTTTATTAGGCTAGTGCTTGGTACATAGTAGGCATTTAAGCAATATTTATTGACTGACTGACGGACTGATTGACTAAAGGGGAACAGCTGTGATTTGAATGGAGGCCCTGAATCTTTAAATACAGCTTTCCGGTAGAACTCCTCTGTGAGAGCTCTCACCAACTTTTACCTGAGAGACTACAGTACGTGCTGTGGCCAGTAAATCCTCTTAGGTTAAAAAAAGTTGAAGGTAACCAACAGACCTCAAAATTATCACCAAGTTAGAGGAGTATGTACTCTAAGCAAGTAAAGACTTTCCCTGATGGAATGGGCAGGTGAAAACAATTTGTTCCAGCAGCCAAGAAGGCAGCAGAAACAGGCATTTTGTCAGACATCAAACATGTCAAGGTCATACACTATATTACCAGGTCATCTCCAGTCATCCTGATTTTTTTCTTGCCTCTATTATTCAATGACTCAGGAACAGAAAGTGAGAATGGTGACTTTGACCAACCCTGCCTTGCTTAAATCACAAGTCAAAACATTACCCCATGATGTCATTGGTCCTTTTCAAAAAAGGAAAGACAAATATAACAAAACGAGCTCACCTTCATTTTATAACTAAGCAAATAAAGACCCAAAGAGAATGATTTACCCAAGTATACAATGGTTGGAGGCAGATCTGGGAGACTCAGTTCTCCTGGCTCCTAATCCAGTGCTTTCTCTACTAGAGATTACTTCTGTTTTATATATTATCAAGATTTAATACTGTAATTTTTGACCAGCTCAATTAAAGTATAATTTATTTAAGAGTTCATTGTCAGCTAGTTGAGAGTTAGGAATGGGACTTTGGTCAAGTGCCTAGTGAGGAGAAGACTTGAAGATGGGAAAGGCACACTCAAGAGCATAGGAAAGAGAGAGATATCTGAGTAAAGTCAAACCCTAGATTTCTTTCTTATTGTTTTGCTAAGGTGTAGCCCTTAGAAACCAAACTGTCCAATATAATCAATCTTAGAGGGGAGAAAAGAGAATGAATGAAGAAAAATTTAAAACCCCAAATCCCCAGACATTTTTCTTAGGCAAATTGTCTAGTGCCTCTTAAGAAAAATTTTCTAACTGAAGGTACCTCTCCCAAATTTCATGCTAAAAATAAAGAAGATGATGTTGATTTAGGTACTTTTACTCTATCACATCTCTAATTCAAAGGGGAGACAACTTCCCACCCACTCCAGCAACTTCACTATTCAACATGTCTGCATGTTTCCTGGTTAGGAATTTACTAGGCTACATTAATGTAATTTTGGAAACATTGTAGGCAATTCAGATTGTTCCCGCATCTGCGTTTCTGAATGAATCAGGCTTCCTCTGGGAAATGGGGGGGATAAAGGGAGGGCAGAAAGAAAATAAGAAAGGCTGTGTCTGCTTTTCCTCTGCGTCTTCAGCAAACAGTGCTGTCAGTTTTTCAAGAGCCAGCCTTGTTTCCATATCCACTTTATGGGAGAGTCAGGCTCACAATGGCGCAGTGTACCCAGAGCCCCTTGAGAGCCTGGCAGGCCCTGCGGCTACCTTTGTGCAATCTGTGGAGTTGGCTGTCCAGCACCCTGGACTCCTCCACAGCCGGGAGAGAAAAAGGGAAGGACTGAGTCATAGAAAGTCAGTAGCTTGATGACAGAAGAGGACTGTTCCTGAAAAGGTCCTATTCTTTGCTTCCATAAGAGGAGTGAAGAACTTTCATCATTGAATCTTGGTGATGGAAGGAGATCTAGAGTCTGATATGTTTGGGAAATAGGAAACCTCTCTATAATATCCCCTGCAGGAAGGCATCCAGCCCCACTTAAAGGTCTCAAAAAGCATGGAAACCACTACCTTTGCATGTTCTCAGTGCACTCTGGGATAGCTCTAATTGTCAGGAAGTTTTCCCTTAGGCTCAACCAAAATCTATTCTCTGGCCTCTCCTAGGGCTCCCAGATCTGTCCTCTGACAACAAACACAGTGAGGAAAGTAGGGCTTCCATTTGCCAGTTTTTCAGATATATGAAGCCTCCTATCACATCCCTTTTTTTACCTTTCCAAAGTAAACAGTCCCTTCATCACATTCAAGGAAGGCAGAAATTTATAATGGAAACTGGATTTAGATGCAAAGGATCAAGGTTCATATCCTGTATCTCTGCCACCTGCTATCCATGTGCCTTAAGGAAAGTCACTTAAGTTTAGGGTCTCAGTTTTTTCATCTGTAATATGAGGGGTTTTGGATGATAGGATCTTTAATCTTCCTTCTGGTTCTAATTTGATTATCTCAAGATCTATTCTCCAATTATGCTCTATTTTATCAATGAACTGTCAATTGCAACACCAGTTTTAATATAGACTTTTTTTCTAGTATTAAATATTTCACTGTACAAAAAACCAACTGGAGCAAAATCTTCAATATTCGTTAAATTAATGAAATTTAATCCTTCCATGAAGTTTCTTTTTGTTGGGTTTTTTTACATTGTAATTTATTTTGTTGGTTATGTTCTAGTTACATTAAATTTTTTAAAAATTCATTTAATTTTTTTTAAATTCTTCCCTTCCATTCTCCCCTTTCCAATCTTGGGAATACAAGCAATATATTATCAATTATACATGTGAAGTTTTATTTAATGTATTTCCATATTAGTCATCTTGTAAAAGAAACATACATACATACACACAAAAAAAAACAAAAGAATTGAAAGTGGAAAAAAGTGTGCTTCAATCTGCACTCAAGAATTCATCAATTCTCTCTTTAAAGGTGAATAGCGTTTTTCATCATAGATCCTTTGGAAATGACTTGAATCACAGTCTTGATCAGGATAGCTAAATTTTTCATAGTTAATCATAATATTGCTGTTATTGTGTACAATGTTTTCCTGGTTCTGTTTCACTTCATTCTGTATCAGTTCATGTAAGTTTTTCCAAGTTTTTTTTTAAAGCCATCCTGCTTGTTATGTCTTATAGCATAGCTTTTTAGTTATTCTCCAAATAATGAACATCTCTATATATATATCTATCTATATCTATATATATCTATAATCTCTATATAACATTTGCTATAAATATTTTTATATAAATAGGTCTTTTTTCCTCTTCTTTGATCTCTTTGGATGCAGATGGGATTAGTACTGCTATGTCAAAGGGTAAGCACAATTATGTAGCCCTTTGAATGTAGTTCCATTTTCCCCCAGAATGGTAGGACCAATTCACAACACTGTCAAAAATGCATTAGTGTCCTTATTTTTCCACATCTCTCCAGCATTTTTCATTTTCCTTTTCTATATATTCACCAATATGATAGATGTAAGGTGGTATTGCAGAGTTGTTTTCACCCACATTTCTCTAATCGATAATGATTTAGAGCATTTTTTAAAATGAGTATTGATAGCTTTGATTTCTTTTTCTGAAAACCACCTGTTCATATTCATTGACCATTTTATTAAATGGGGAATTTCTCTGATTTTTATAAATTTGATTCAATAACATATATTTAAGTTATAAGGCCTTTATATGAGAACCTTGCTATAAGTCTCACTTCACCCTCAATTTCCTGTTTTCTTCAATTTTGGCTTCATTAGTTTTGTTTGTGCAAAACCTTTAAAATTTTTGATATACACTTTTAAAATAAATAAATAAAATAAATAAATAAAAATAAAAAAGAAAAGAAAAGAAAAATGGACCATAACATCTGTGGAAAGCACTTTTAAAAGAACTATATAATACTGATAAAACATTGGACCCATCACCCACTGGTATTCAAGTGAAATACAATTTATAAGCACAATGTCTCACAAAGTAGGTGCTTAATTAATACAAACTGTATTTCTTCCTGTATATAGGTACTGACTGGAAACATCTCCTGTATGGAAGAGAAACTGGTCATCGCAATCCTAGATCAATTACATGACTTTCTTCACTGGGCTAACAGCTATTGCTATATATTGTCCATTACCTTTTTCCTAACAAACTCATGCACCACAAAGGCAGAATCTGTGTTTTGTTTGTATACCCTTTCTGACATAATATTATCCTTGGGGAGCTCCCGGTTTCCTACAAGTCCACAAGACTGGAAATATTATTTAGAAGCCCTTTCCTGTGATTGTCAGAATTCACTATGATTGTGTAAACAATCATTTTGAAGGACCAGAGAAGGTCAAGTTTCTTATACAGGTCTACTTGGAAGAAGGTGAAAGAGACTTCGGCCTGGATATAGTATAGCTTTGGTAGCACATATGTTATATCTCAGAACATTTTCCTTCCAATTACTGGTGAGTTGATAATGATAGTTTGCATTTGACATGACAGAGGGATTAAACATGTTCTGCTTGCCCCCACCCAGGATAGAAAAGGGAACAGGAGATGAAAGTCTTTAAAAAAAAAAAGCATATTCAAGCAGAAAGAAAGTGAAAAGTTTCTAACATTTGTAGCTTCTCAAAGTGGAATAACTGTTTTGGAAGGCTCCCTTCATGAAGGGTCATCAGGTAAGGATCAGATGACCACTTGCTAGAGATTTCAAAGAGAAAATAGATGATAAGACAGGGTCATATTAGCTGGCTTCTAAGTTCTTTCCGAATGTGTGAGATTTTGTGATTTTTATCACTTTGTGAATTGAATTAATCACAGTCAAAATTCTTAAAATTATATACACAATTTATGAATGGATGTAGTTCCTCCAGGAAGCATTTTCACTGCAACCATATTAGAAGATGGCATTCCGGGCGGAGCCAAGATGGCAGAGTGAAAAGGTGACTTTCTGCCTCTCCTCCGATCTTCTCTCAAATCAACAATAAAATAAGCCTCTGAACTGATCTTCAAGTCAATGAACTCAGAAGTATTTGGGCACAACTCTCTGGAGAACTTCATATCAGGTTAGTCGGACTCGGACAGAGAGATAAATAGACGACCCCTGTGCAGGCCGGAAGTGAGGGTGGGACTCAGCTCAGCTCATCCTCATCGTGGAAGAAATTCCAAACTCCAAACTCCAAATTCCAAACACCTGGAGTTTATCTGAGGCACTCGGGACACTCTGCCCTGATTGGGGGCAGGTGTTTTGGCAGACTTGCCTTGTTTAAGGAGTAATTTGGACTTAGTCCTAGCCCCCACTGGCCCAGCACCTTAAGTCAACTCGCCGAAGTGCCCCAGGGCAAAGCGTCTTCAGCCACAGTTTTTTTTTTCCCCTACCTTAAAGAGATATCCACGCTGTCTAAAAAAAATGAAGAAGCAAAAGAGAGCTCTCACCATAGACAGCTTTTATCAAGGCAAAGAAACGACCTCAGATACAGAGGTTTCTTTAGACAAAAATCCAGAAAAAAACAGCAAGGACCATCACTGGTCCCCGTTTCAAAAGGCCTTTCTGGAAGATTGCATAAAGAACCTCAAAAGAGAGCTGGAGGATAAATGGGAAAATAAACTGAAATCAGTGCAAGAAGGATACAGTATCTTGCAAGAAGGATATGATGCCCTGCAAAAGAGATATGAAAAAGACACCAATTTATTAAAAAATAAAATTAGTGAAGTGGAAAAAGAGTGCAATGAACAAATTGGCCAGTTACAAAAGGAGCTTAAAAAGGTAACTGAAGAAAACAACACTTTAAAAATAAGAATTGAACAAATGCAAGTGAATGACTCAATAAGACTTCAAGAATCAAACAAAAACAAAAAAATGAAAAATTAGAAGAAAATATGAAATATCTCCTAGGAAGAACAACTGACTTGGAAAGTAGATCTAGGAGAGAAAATCTAAGGATTATTGGACTTCCTGAAAGCCATGATGAAAAAAAGAATCTATACACTATCTTCCAGGAAATCCTGAAAGAAAACTGCCCTGAGATTGTAGAATCAAAGGGCAAAATCACCATTGAAAGAATTCACCG
>JAJPUD010003074.1:76283-173511 GCA_023553655.1 Myrmecobius fasciatus | reverse complement strand
GGTCTTTTCATTAGAAATAGGTGAAATTCTCCTGTATCATTGAATGACCATCTTCTTCCCTGGAAGATGATGCTCATTCTAGCTGGATAACTTATTCTTGGCTGTAATCCAAGTTCTTTTGCCTTTCAGAATATCTGGTTCCAGGCCCTTCGATCCTTCAATGTGGAAGCTGACAGATCCTGTGTAATTCTAATGACAGTTCCTCGGTATTTGATCTGTTTCTTTCTAGCTGCTTGCAATATCTTTTCCTTGGTGCGATAGTCCTGAAATTTGGCCACGATATTCCTTGGGGTTTTAATTTTGGGGTCTCTTTCTGGAGGTGATCGGTGAATTCTTTCAATGCCAATTTTGCCTTCTGATTCTAAAACATCAGGGCAATTCTCTTTCATGATTTCCTGGAAGATAGCATCCAGGTTCTTTTTTTCATCGTGGCTTTCAGGGAGTCCGATAATCCTTAAATTGTCTCTCCTGGATCTGTTTTCCAAGTCAGTTGTTTTTCCTAGGAGATATTTCATATTTTCTTCTATTTTTTCATTGTTTTGTTTTTGTTTAACTGATTCTTGAAGTCTTATTGAGTCATTTACTTCTATTTGTTCAATTTTAATTTTTAGAGTATTATTTCCTTCAGTTATCTTTTTTAGCTCCTTTTGTAGCTGGCCAATTGAATTTCTGGATTCAATGCATTCTTTTTCCATTTTGCCAGTTTTATTTTTCAGTGAATTGTTGTCTTTTTCCAATTCACCAATTTTGTTTTTCAGTGAATTGTTGTCTTTTTCCAATTCACCAATTTTGTTTTTCAGTTCACCATTTTTATTTTCCAGTGAATTGGTGATTTTTTCCAATTCACCAATTTTGTTTTTCAGTGAACTGTTTTCTTTTTCCAATTCACCAGTCCTATTTTCCAGTTTTTGATATTTCTGTTGCCCTGATCTCAATTTATTTCCCCATTCTTCTTCTAGCTCTCTTTTGAGATTCTTAATGCAATCATCCAGGTAAGCCTTCTGAAAGGGAGACCAACTTAAGTCTGCCTTTGTGGCTTCATCTGGGATTGTTTTCATAATGTCAGGATCTGGGGACTGTTCTATTTTTTCTCCATAAAAGCTTTCTATGGTGAGAGCTCTCTTCTGCTTCTTGCTCATGATTTAAAGTTGGGATATTGGTCAAAAGCCGAGAAAACTGCAACAATTTATATTTGCCCTGGGGCAGTTTGCCGAGTTGACTTCCGGTCTGAGGCTGGTCGGGCTAGATTCGCACCAGGACCACGTTTTCAGCTGTTCTCGATCCACCCCCTTCCAAAGGCAGATCTGCCAAAGCACCTGCCCACAAGCAGAGCAAAGTGGCCCAGGCGTCTCCCAGGAGCTTCCTGTATGCCCAAAATCCCTCCCTCTATCGCAGCCCTGACTTCCGCCCCGGCTGGAGTCCGATCGCGACCAGAGGCCGATTTCCCCTGAGGCTAACCTTCTCCGGAGTTCTTTCAAGGTAGATCTTTTATAGAAGTGCGTTGTAGTCCAAATGCTTGGCGAGGACCTCACTCAGAAACCAGTTTTAAGGCTTACTATGTCTGGGTTTGAGGGAATGTCGGAGGGAGTTCACAGAGAAAGCTGTTCACAGTTCGCCATCTTGGCTCCGCCCCCCCTGAATATAGATTATTGAAGCATATTTTTTCACTTTATTTTTTCTCATGGCTTATATGATAGTACATGTATAAGCTATCAAATTGCCTACCATTTTTGGAAAAAAGGAGGGAGAAGAGAAAAATTTGTAACTCAAAATCTTAAAAAAAAATTGAATGCTAAAAGTTTTTTTGACATGTAACTGGGGGAAAATACAATTAAAAGACTTGCCCAGAGTCATACAACTAATTACTGTCTGAGGCAAGATTCGAACTCATATCTTTAAGATTCCAAACCCAGAGTTTTTACTTACTATGTCACCTTGATGGGGTGCAGCTTCTAGGGGAAATGTGGCAATAACCCTAAGGTCCCCTGGCCTTGGGATGGTAATAACTCTAAAGTCCCCTGGCCTTAGGAATTAGTTTTATAGTTATATATTTCTTCCCCCAGCTTTTAGGGAAGATATAGTGATAGCCTTGAGTTAGGAATACTATAATCTTGCGTACTGTCAGATAAATAATCTGTTGGTCAGTTATAACATAGTTCCTGAGACAATAATGAATAGACCACACCTCAAATCTACCTGTAAGCCATAAAATTAGCAAATCAGTAACATGAAGCTCCTGGTATCTTTAATTTTGTCCTATAAATTTATCTTCTTGCTCCTGGTTCTTTGCTAAATTCTTTTGGAACTTAGTCCATTGTAAGCAGTGTGATAAATCTTTGCCCCTTAACTTGGAGACAAACTGAGGAAGGAGAGGAAAGGGAAAGGGAGAGGAGAAGGAGGGAAGGGGAAGAAGAGAGCAGAGGAGGGGAGGGGGAAGGGAAGAGGGGAGGGAAGAGGAAAAGAAGGGAAGGGAAGAGAGTAGAAGGGGAGGGAAGGAAAGGGGAGAAAAGAGGAAATATCTTCTGAGGACACAGCCAGACAGATCTGTTTGTGGACAAAAATACTGGCTTCATTTGAATTGCCTCAGTTGTCTCCTTTGGCAACACACAGCACTTTCTAGAAATAGCAATCATAGTTATTATAATAACTTTTTTTATATTTTTAACCCTTGAAGTTTCACCAAGGGCTTGACACTTGGCGCTTTATTTACATAATATCACCTCTGATGCTCTTAAGAACGAATCAGTGCTACAAAGTATTGTTATGTTCATTTCACAGATGAGCTCTGTAAAACTGAAGCTCTGAGATGTTAAGTGACTTTGGTGTCTGAGTGTCTGAGAGAATAGTTGAACCAGGTCTTCTTGACTTCAAGTTTTATTGGATTCCAGCTGCGGTCTTTCCTTCTGTGACCCTGGACAACTAACTTCCCCTCTATGAGTCTCTGCCTTCCTAGCAATAATAAGCAAGGAGAGCAGCATGATCTCTCTCCAAGGTCCCTCCCAGTTCTGTAGGCAAAATTCCTGATGTGGAAGCTTAGACACTGCAAATTCTCCACAGAGCCCTTCTTTCTGAGAAGCCAAATGCTCCATATCCCTAGCTGGGTCTTCACTGAAGTTCAAGACAGTATTAAGCTCCCTTTTTGCCTAATGATCTCCAACATGCAAGCATTTAGAGCTATACATTCTGGAGAAGAACAATGAGGCAGTCTACTATGGAAGAATTTTTTCTGTCAAATATCATTGTTTATTGGATTTAAAACAAAATGTAACAAAAACCTCATTGAGATTTCTATCAGCTCTGCTGAGGTTCCCCTTGCATAGAGACCTATGTTTATTTGTTTATTTTTTTTCAACAATACATCCATGTTTGAAATTTGTAACCAGATAAGCTCAAAGGGAGAAAACTCCTGTATTCTGGGGGAGTATCTGAAAACAAGCTGTTATTAATTCTTTTCAGCTGGGTTTTTTTATTGGTGGATCTTTTGTTATTAGGGATTACTTATTCATGATAGCCCACTCCATTTTTGGATTCTAATCAGCCTGTTGGACTTGCAGAACTGTTCCTCTCAACAAGGTTTAGAGAAGCCCATTGGCAAGATTTGCTTAATTTAAATGTACCATCCTCTGGTTCTGTACCTCCTTTTCCTGGCCTCCTTATTGTCAGACAGAAGTCTGCTCAATCAAAAGATTAACCCTTTAATGATTACTAGGACTCCATTTAAGAGGCAGCCTGACAGAATTTAGGAGACTGAGAGAGTACAAAATCAGGAGGTGGTGCAATTAAAGGAAGTCTGGAATGGGAACTGTGATGCTCTTAACTCATTATGCAATTTACCTTAAACTAGGACAAAAATTAGATTGCCCAGTGTTTAGGAGTCCTTTCCAAGCAAACAAAGCCATAACAACCCATTATGGATCCTAGCCATCAGGAAATGTGGGCTCAGGGCATGACTATGAAAGGTATTCTTGAATCAAATAGTTGAGAGAATGGAAATATTCCAATCTTGGAACACTGACATGGCCACACAGGACAAGAAACTGTCCCCTGTAGAGAATGGCAGAGACACCAGTACATAGCCCTATTGGTATAGACTGAAGATCTCCTGGGAAAGAGCAAGGAAAAGCAGAATAAAATGAATTTCAATTCCATATAATTGTCTGTCAATTACGTAAATATGGTCACACTGTCCCATGCCTCCCCTTGCTTCTCTTCTGGGTAAAAATCCCTCATTCTTTCTATTAATTCTAAATCGACATAGTTTAAGTGTATGCCTCCCCTTGCTTCTCTTCTGGGTAAAAATCCCTCATTCTTTCTATTAATTCTAAATCGACATAGTTTAAGTGTTTCTTTTCAAATAGCCTGGCCAAATATTCTCCCATACCCTTAGAGGATGGATTTCCCCATGATTTCTTTATCTTAGGATCAGAGAAAATTAAATGAGGTGATATTTAAATCCCCCTCTCACTTTTACATTTGAGGAAGCTAAAACCTCTAAGTAAAATCTTACCTCTACTCTTCAGAAGCAGCTCTGGACCCAAAACCCAAGTCTCTCAACTCTTGGTTCAGACCTCTTTCCTCTATATTATGCTACCTACCAGCCCTGCTTTCCTGATCCTTTTTATCCCTTACTCATCACCTTTATGATACTTAGTGCTATCAGAAATATGATAAATTAATATATATGTGTTAGAAATTTTATGTATTATCCCTCAAGGAGAGGATTGGCATTTTAAGAAAGTACTAAGTAGAGACCAATCAACAATTTGATGATGGTAAAATTTCAAACTGTTTCACATCTAAGTAGAGAAATATTTTGGAGTCAGGTCCTTCCCCATTCCATCATTAAATCACACTATATCAAAACTACTTTCATTATTGAAAAAAGTGATCCACTGCATTATATCTCTTGTTTTTTTTTTTCCTCCTTGGGAAATCTATCCTTCTTCCTCCCTTTTGAGGTTGTCCACTTGTCCTCTAGAAAGGGTTCAGTGGAATATCTGGCTGTCATTTGGTGATTAAGAATTTGAAGAAACTAGAAATCCCAAAAGTCTTCACTTAGGAATATTCATTCTGAGGAAATCTTTGAATCAAAATGGCCATTACAACCATCAAGGCAGACTTCAGAGTTTAAGTGGCCATTGTCTATGCCACATAACACTAGCATGCCGATAAACCATCTTTCTCTCCTAATTTTACAAGTTAAACACTAAGTAGTCCTCTGAGTGATAGTTTTTGCATTTTAAGCCAACAGACTTGACTTCTCTGCCCAAGGCCAATCAAATATATTGATGGAAAACTGCTTCTTTGTTATTATTTCATAGGTTAGGAGGAAGTCTTTTAAATGGTATTCTTGTTGTATCTAACTTTTTTCATAGAATGGGTAGGAGAAACCTAGGATAGGAAAGAATAAAAGAGTAATGGAAAGATAGACTTGTGATGGAGAGAGCCATGTGCATCTAGAAAGAGAATTATCGGGACTGAATGTGGATCACAACATAGTTTTGTTGTTGTTGCTGTTTGCTTGCTTTTTGTTTTCTTTCTCATTTTTCCCTTTTTGATATGATTTTTCTTATGTAGCATGATAAATGTGGAAATATGTATTGAAGAATTATATGTTTAACATATATTGGATTACTCGATGTTTAGGGAAGGGGGTGGGGAAAGGAAGGGAGAAAAATTTGGAACACAAGATTTTGGAAGGGTGAATGTTGAAAACTACCTTGGCATATATTTTGAAAATAAAAAAAACTATTTTTTTTAAATTTAAAAAACAATTAAAAAGTAATGGAAAGGAAGTAACAAGATAAAAAGGAAAGGAGAAGAAAGGAAAGGAGAAAAAAGAAAGTTTTGTTCACGTTGAACTGTTTATTGAACAGGCAGCCATTTATGTGAAGGAGAGTTGTCATTGGCAGTTATGGAGAGAAAAGTAATATGTATCCAGACATAAACAGATCTTCAGACAATCTCATGCACCAAACTCTATACCCTCCCTGCTATTATTACTACCATTTCCAGCCTCAATTCCTAACCAGTCTGCACTCATTATTTTATAAATCAGAGGAAAATATTGACTTAGCTCATCACATACATAACTATCAGTTCACTTCTACATAAGACCATTCCCTAGTCCAGACCTTTCCATTCATTCTTCTAAGTAGTGTTCATCTGTCTCAGGTCCCATCTCTAGAGTTCTACTTCATACTCTTTCAATTAAATAAATTAATTCCTTCTTGATATTATTAATAGCTAGTTTTGATGATAAATACTTTTGATTATAGTAAACAAATTTCCTTTCTAATCTTTTCTTTTCTTTTTAAAAACATTTTAACATGAATGAGTGAAATATTTTTTCAAAGTTTTTAGTATATGTTAATATATTGGTAGATTTTTATTGTTTCATGTAGTAATACTATAAATGATGCCAGTTGTTTTCCTAGCATCGAAGGATTCTTTATATTATCTAATTTGGTCATAAGTATTTTTATGGATACATTGCTATAACCTCTACACTAACAATTTATTCAATATTTTACATCAGAATTTATTAGTGATAGTGACTACAACTTCATTTTCCTTCTTTACCTTTTCTAGGGTTTTGTACTATCAACATATATGTCTCATGGAAAATATTTAATAAGATGACTTTAAAATTTTATTTTTAAGAACACTTCATGTGCCATTGGGATCACTTGTTCTTTAAATGTTTGATAGAATTCACTTTTAAATACAGATTTGGATTCAAAGTTGTTTTTCTTCCTTTGGAAGTTCATTCATAGTTAGCATGATTTCTTTTCCTGAAATTGAGTGGGAAATTTAGATTCTCTGCTTTAGAATTATTTAAATTCTCAACTTCCTTGTTAATTTGGATATTTTATATTTACACATTCATTAATTTTAATTATTTAAATTTGTTGACAAATACTTGGTCATGAGGTTTCTTATACTTTCTTTCCTCATTAAGTACCAAATATCTGTTGTTATTGTTATTGTGGTTAA
Source organism: Myrmecobius fasciatus (assembly GCA_023553655.1). Taxonomy (NCBI): domain Eukaryota; kingdom Metazoa; phylum Chordata; class Mammalia; order Dasyuromorphia; family Myrmecobiidae; genus Myrmecobius; species Myrmecobius fasciatus. The sequence continues at coordinate 166,515 of JAJPUD010003074.1, read as the reverse complement.
CTATTTTCTTCCATGTATTCCCAATACATGGTACATAGTAAGCACTTAGTAAATACTTTTTAATTGAGTAAGTCGTTCATTTGTTTTAAATTTTTCTTCTATTTTTTTTGTTTTAGTAGTTTGTGGTATCTCTGTCTCATTATCCTCTGTCTGTCTGCCTCACAAACACAGACCTGATCAATTCATGGTTTCTCCTCTTTGTTAGCATTTTTAAAATAATTTTATTAATACAAAAGTCTTTTGATTTTCTATTTTGTTTATCATTTTTCTGATTTTCACTGTTGCTTCTATAGTGCTTCTCTCAGTATTTTAGTTACCTTTTCTATTTAGTACTTAAATACTCTGCCCTTTGGTGCATTTTTATGGAGTGGATATGCTGTGATCTATAGAGAATCACTAAAGTGCTAAAATCACAGACATATTGGAGTATGTGGGGTTTTTTTTCATCATTTCTGGTGTTCTTTAAACATAATTCCATTTTCCTATTTTATCACTCCATAAATAGTTTGACTCTACTTTAAAAATAAACAAACCAAAACTGCAACTCTTGTATTTTATTGATAAATTTTATCATTAATATTCAATGCAATCATTTTTTCTTTCATTCAGTCTTATGTTGTTAATAAAAAAATCAACCCTATTGATTATGTTGTAGCTTATTATGCTTAAAATAATCATAATCCATTCTATACACATACATATATACTTCCCACAAGATCCAGGTCCCTTGATTCTACTTTTACTGATAATTTTTATGCATCTTTTTACCAGTAAGAATATAAATATGGTTCAAAACTTCCTTTCTTCCAAATATACATCTACCATTTTTTGAATGACCTTAAAATATGATAGTCTGATTACCCCAAAAATACATAAATTTTGTATACATATGTATGTGTGTATGATCCATGTAATAGTGTTTATTCCACAACCCTCCCCCAGTTTTCTCATGATCACGTATACTACATTTCCCCTCTTCTCCAAAGTTCTCTGGTACTTTTCAGGAAAGTTTAGCTTTAACCCCCATTGATAGTATTCCCTGAATTGAAGAAGCCCCCTCTCCCATTCCTGAGTTCCATCCAACTACTAACATATTAGCATTTCTAAAGGAATGTTTCCTTTAAACTTGTAATAATAATAATAATAATATAAACTTATAAATAAAATATATAATCAACTTGTAATAACTTATAATAATAAACATAATAATAGGAGCAGCTAGGTGGTGCAGTGAATAGAGCAATAGCCCTGAAGTCAGGAGGACCTGAGTTCATGTAGCCTCAGACACTTAACACTTCCTAGCTGTGTGACCCTGAACAAGTCACTTAACCCTAATTGCGTCAGAAAAAACAACAACAACAACAACAACAAACTTGTAATAATAAATATGTAAACATATTCCCCAACACATGGGGCATAATTCCTACCATGCACCATCCTGTATTCTAAGAGAAGGGAGAGGAGAATCATATTCTAAGCTAAGTTCCTAGGTAGCACAGTTCCATGTTCCAAGTCCAAAGACCTCTTGGGCTTCTGTTTCAAGCACTTGGGCTTCTTGGACTTCCCTGTAAGATTGACTGACTAAAGCATACAGACTATAATCTTGGCTCTTCAATTACCATGGCATCCATTTCTAATGAGGATTCTATCTCCTAGAGATGAAACTGAGAAGGACAAATGAATCAAAAACCCTCAAGTATATTTCTCAAAGCTATAGAGTCTAAAAAGTGAGGAGATGTAAACTTTCCTCTCTCGTTATCTCAATTGATGACATCCATACTGTAAATGAACCTGTACAGAGAACAGGAAAAAGGTACAGTTGGGAGAGGGAAAGAGGAAGAACCTAAATTAATCTGGAGGTTTTGAAGATGCAGCCTGGACCAATCAAAGCTCTTCTGTAGTCAGGAAAACATAGGATGTTTTCTTCCAGTAGCAAGGTGACTCTATGTTAGGTGATTTGGACATGCTCCAATGCCCAGTAACATATTTTTTTTTTCTTTTCCCTATTCTTCCTTTTACTAGGATGTTTCTGCTTGATTACTTTTCAAAGGATTTATCCCATACATGTTCTCTTTGATCACTTAGTGACCATCACACAGGTGGGATTTCTAATGACAATAACAGCATGTGAATATTGAACTATTACTTAACCTTTTTGAAGGAAAAAGAACCAAAACCAAAAATATTGATAAAAAGTTAAATTAAATTTATAAAACAATAGTATAAACATACATATATATTTATAACAATAATATAAAATATGTAATAATAATAAATACAACAAAAAATAATATAAATATATTTAAATATAAAACAAAAAGAAAGTCAATGATTGTGTTGCTGATCCATCTTTTTTTTAATACAAAAGTATATTCAAATTTCATTATTTATTGTCTTTGCAATGAAATTTCCTTGGATTTTCAATATACCAAATTTCACCATTTTCTTTTTTTCTTTTTATTTATGAGTAGTCTATTCAATTCAAGCTTATATTTCTTGTTATGTAAACTGTGTCCTCTTCAGGAAGTTGTAAGACTCCTTTGATAGTTAAATTCTGATGTTCTTAGCAACCCTTTTGCTGGGTAGTATAAGTTCAACGATCCTCTCTGAAGTGATCCAGTGACTCTTATCAATTGGTATTTTGATTGCATCTTCCAATACTCACAATACTTTATAGTACAAATTCCTAAGATACAGTATTCAGACTTTTTGCTTCATTGTGTTTTTCTTGGATGCCACTATTTTCACATTATCATACCAAGTATTATGTTCAAGGTCAATTACTTCAGTTTTTGGAAACTATATAGGTTCTTCCAAAAATGCAGTTTTTGATTTTGTTGTGATATTTGTCAACCCATGTCTTCATTTTGTTGTTTTCTGAATGCTATTATCATTTTCTGAATGTTTTGAATTTTCTTACCATCTGCTGTACCCCATTAATTCTCTTATTTACAATCTAAAGTCTTTAAGACCACTAATTCTCTTTCTAACTTTTGTTCATTCTTGTAAGCTACTTAAGCACTCTTTGATTGTTCACACTTATTTTTTAGACTCTATTTGCTATCATTACAGCATCATTCTTTTCCTCCGGAAATGCTTCCTCACTTCCTTTTGCTGCAAAGTATTTGTGCATTTTATTAGAGACTTTTTGTTCATTGATTTTTTTTAGCCTCTCTGCTGACATTTCTACTTTACATGATTTTCTTTCTTACCTCTTTTATTCTTAATGGTAGGGAAGAATGTAGAAAATTTCTTTTTACTTTGACACTTTCTTGCTATTTTAGAAAGGGAACCTGGGCATAAATCTCACAATTTATTCTGCAATATTATTTTTTGGATTGTTATGTTTTTTATGTTTCCATACATTACTAAGGCTGCCATCTTTCAATATGAAGGATATATGTTAGGGCAACCACATTTAAAATGTTCTATATCACTAAAAAATGGAAAGTTTCAAATTTAAAGGACTCTGAGGATCTACTTGATACACATCAGATGAGCAAGGATAACAAAAAGTGAAAATTAAAAGTGTTGGAGAAAATTCAGAAAGACAAGCTCTTTACTGGGGAAGGGAGTAGAATTGTGAATTGACACAACCTCCCTGGAAAACAATTTTGGAACTATTCCCCAAGAGTTAAAAAATTATATGGACCCTTTAACCCTAAAATAGCACTAATTGGCCTATAGTCCACAGGGAAAGAAAAAAAAAGTAGATTTAGCTCCAAATAGATATAGCAATTCTATTAATAGTGACCAGGATCACTATAGCTGAACAAATTATGATATATGAATATAATGGTCTATTACTCCTATGTAAAGAATGACAAAAGAAATGTTTTGGGGGAAACCTGAGAAGACTTGTATGAACTGATGAAAAATAGAGAGACCAAAACCAGAAAAATTCAGTCAGTGTAACAACATCATAAAGAAAAACAACTTTGGAAGATTATAGAATGCTGACCAATGAACTAACCAGTTATAGTTCATAGTACTAAAGGTGAGGTATGCTTCCTACCTCCCGACAGAAAAGAAATGGAATCAGGATGGAAAATGAGACCTACATTTTTGACATGGTCATCAGATTTCTTATGTTGTAAAGCATATTTATTATATTGATGTTTTTTCATTTTCTCTTCAAATTTGAGATGAAGTTGAAAGTTAAAAGGAAACTAGTGATAGTGACCCCAGCCCGCCAACATTAAAAAGGAACAGAAGGAAGGCTAGAATAAATCACAAACAGGACAGCTTTGAAAATAGCATTTTGAAATAATTATATTCTTTAAAGGAAAAGAAACTCTACATAATGTAAATTCATGATTTCATGTACAATTTTCTATTCTACTGTGTGTGTATACATATAGATGTATATGTATGTGTATATGTATGTTTGTATACATATGTATCCATTTAATTTATATTAAATTCAAAATAAGAAATAAATATATAATATATATATAACAAATTGAGGAAAATACTCATTAATAAGAAAGTTCCCTCATTTTTATTTTCATAACCGTAAAAGAATGGTTCATACTTTTATTTAAAATTACAACAGATTTTCCTAACAAAGTCCCTGTGAGTTAGAGAAACAACTATGAAAAATCAGTAAATCTGAAATCAGAATACCTCATGTCCCTGGGTAAATTGTTTAGTCTCATTCAGTTTTTCAACTGCCAAATGGGAATAATAATAGCACCCACTTTTCAAGTATATTATGAGGCTCGAATAAGATAATATTTGTAAAGCATTTATCATAGCATTTGGAACACCAAAGGGGTTTAATAAATGTTTATTCCATCCATCTATCCAATGGGCATAAAATACTTCATAAAATTTAAAGTATTATATTATTTGAGAAATTATTATTTCACTTGATTGAGCTTCAGTTTACTCATCTATAAAAGAACATAGAAGTCAAGGAACCTTTCAATTCTGCCATTCCATGATTCTTTTTTACCTTTCCATCTCTCCAAGTCTCCCTTTAAGTGATCAGTTTTCAATCATCTCTCCTCAACTCCACTTATGAAAAGTCCTATCACTAGAATTCTTTCTTCTTTACTTTTTGACCCATCTCTATGCTAGTTTCTTTTTCTTCTGCCAGTCTCATCTCCCTGTCCCTCCTCTTTTTTTCAACCACAATTGTTCCCTAATATTTATTTTTTTCAGTTTTCTGAGTTACATATACTAAGTTCTCTGAAATGCTATTTTATTAAGTTAAATTAACAAGTGTTTATTAAGTACTTATTATATGCCAGTGATTAAGTGATAGAGACACAAACAATGGCAAAATATACAGTGTCTGCTTTCAAGGGAGCTTACATTCTAATGGGAATGACTGCTTATAAAATGGAACTAAAAATCTGAAGAGAGGAGAGACAGAGGAATCCACATAGAGGCATGGGGATGGAATCCAACGAATCAAAAGTTTCAGGAAAGGATAGTGAACTGTGACGTAGATCCTTCCAGAAAATGAAAGTTCCAGGAGGAATTAATCCATAGTAGAATGAAGTATGACTGCCCTAGATCCTTACTGATAATGAAGGTTCCAGGAGGAATTCACCAATGGCAGAAAGGGGCCAAAGGGACAGAGGTATTTTTTCCATTTTTTTTATTAAAGCTTTTTAATTTTTCAAAACATATGCATGGATAATTCTTCAACATTAAACCTTGCAAAACCCTGTGTTCCAATTCCCCCCTTTCCCCATCCTCTCCCCTCCCCTAGATGGCAAGTAGTCCATTATATGCTAAACATGGTAGAAATATATATTAAATCCAATATATGCATACATATTTATATAATTATCTTGCCATACAAGAAAAATCAGATGAAACTGGAAAAAAATGAGAAAGAAAACAAAATGCAAGCAAACAACAACAAAAAGAGTTAAAATGCTATTTTGTGAAGCACATCCAGTTCCCATAGTCCAGTTCATGCAAGTCTCTCCAGGCCTTTCTGAAACCATGCTGCTGATCATTTCTTACAGAACAATAATATTTCATAACATTTATATACCATAATTTATTCAGCCATTCTCCAATTGATGGGCATCCATTCAGTTTCCAGTTTCTTGCCACTACAAAAAGGGCTGCCAAAAACATTTTGCACATGTTGGTCCCTTGACAGAGGGATTTTTTTTTAGAGTGAGAAAGCCACTAAGGCAGTTTCCAGGGTCAGAAGGCAGCAAAGTCCTGATGGCAAAATCTAGAACTTTTTGTATTTATTTTTCAAAGGAATATTTACACTCCAGTCTGTTGTTATCTTATTATGTTCTTCTCTGACACTGAATTAATTCAAGCAATAGGGGGATGGAAGCATAAGGATTTCAACTATAATTTTACTCTAAGATATGAAAACTCCCTTTATCAAAGCAGGTCTATACCTCCTGTGCAGTTTATATTCACACACATATATCTAAATATATATCTAGATAGAGATGTGTGTGTATATAGATATAGATATATACACATATGTATATTTTTATAATATGTGTTCAATTCCTTTTTTTTATTTTAAGGTCAGAACACTTAAAACTAAGAACACATTTCCAAACTGTCAGTTAAAGCATAAGAAATGGGCATGAAAAAAAGGCAGTTTAGCTATTGGTTTTGAAGCTAAGACAATTTTCTGCAAGTACATAGCCTACACCAGGTGACTAGATCACAAAAATGGCCCAGAAAGTGCCAAAATGTAAAACACATGTCAGATTTTTTCCTACATATAGGGAGACTTAAAATATGTATAATTCTACACCTTTCCCTGATAGCATTCCTTACCAATGCCAAGTTCATGAGCAGGCAAATCTGTTCTCTGCTACCAAGTTCCCTCCTCTTTGTTTCATTTTGAATACTAAAGTAGTCCTTGGTCCCAGAAAGGGCATGGCATTTTCTCTCACAATTAGACTTGAGGAATGAATGCATACTTGAAAGATTGTATTTCCCAAAATATGACAGTTTTCTTTAATAAACCATTGCCTGTGGCTCTGAGAGGAAATCATTTCATTATTCCCTTCTCTGCTGTTTATATTGCAAAGACATACTTATGTGGGCCATTCCCTAGCAAGACCCTGAGTACAATAGAAAGCTTTTTCCCCTATCTTCCTCTGAAACTCCTCCATGGCTCAGATACATGTTAGACTCTTTATTAGTCATGCTTACCTAGATGCTACATCATCCCATTAAACTTTCACCATCCATACCTAATTCATCATCCCTTCTCCTTGACCAGCTTTTCCCCTTAACTTCTCTGCTTTTATTATTACCTCAGCCTTTCCCCAGGTATTGAATATTGACTAGACAAACTCCACCAATAAAGAGAGTCTTATGTAAATGGGTCTGAGCCATGGATTAAATTTTAGGTACTGTGGTAAAATGAAGATGGTGGAATAGTTGAAGAAAATGCTATGAGCCCCTCCCCACTCCTCTAAACTCCCTCAAACAAATCTAGAAAATATACCAGAGTGTCTCTCTATGGAGAAATCTAAGAAATAGTCACAGTGAATTATTTTTGAACTTGAGTAGGAATAGGGAGATAGACAGATCTGTGGAAACTGGAGATGGAACCTGACCACAAGGAACCATGTGAAGAACTCTATTGTCAAGGCAAAAGCTAGGTACAAGGGCAAGAGGAAAACCCACTTAAAACAGGGCACCATAATAGAAACAAGTCCCAACTGACATCTTTGTCACTCACTCACCAGTTCCAACTCACAGATCTAGGAATCATTGATGAAGAGTAAGGAATGATCCTTGGCCCAATTCAAAGTATGGAGAGAGTAGGAAGCTCAGAAGCAAGCAGCAGAGGTGTGTTTTAGATAGCAGAATCAAATTAGACAAGTTCTTCTAGCCCAATATGAATTCTGTAGGAATGATCAGGACAGGAATCCCAGACCAAAAGGAAGCCTATAGTTCTGTCACTCAAAACCAGGGGAGTTTCCTAGCTGAGGCCAGCAACAGTCTACTTTTGCTCAGACCAAATTCAGACCTTCTAAGTTTAAAAAATACTACAAGGAGCCAGGAAAAAATAATTCAATATCAAGGAGCCATAGTCAATAACACACAAGATTTAATAGCCACTACTTGAAAGGAGTAAAGAGAATAGAACATGATATTCCAGAAAGCAAAGGATATACACTTAGAGTCAAAAATAACATACCCAGCAAAACTCATTATAATCCTACAGGAGGGAAATTACCTTAAATGAAATAGACAACTTTTGAGCTTTCTGGATACAAAGACTAAAGTTGTGGAAAAATTTTGAAGTCCAAACAAAGGAGTTGAGATTCATAAGTAGTAAACATGAATGAGCAATCTTAAAGGAGTAAATAAGAATAAATTGCCTATATTCAAATAAGAGATGATGCTTATGTAGCCTCTGAACTCTATTTTCATCATGCTTTAACCACTTCATTGACAGATAAAAAATATGAGGTTCAGAGACATTGACTAATCCAAGATCACCCAAATAAATAGTGGCAGAAAAAGGAAGGAAAGAAATGAATATATATTAAGTAACCACTATATACCAGGTACTGTGCTAAGAGATTTACAAATATTATCTCATTTAATCCTAGCTGCAAGCCTGAGAGGGTAGGGCCATTATTATCATCATTTTACAGTTGAAGAAACTGAGATGGGGAAAAGACTAGAATATATAACACTAGTTAATAGCTTTTATTCATACGGATTTAGGTTTAAAAGTGTTTTAAAGCATAGATCATTTGATAATCACAACACTGTGAAGTAAGATGATGATGATGATGGTGATGATGGTGATGGTGAAGATGTTGATAATGGTGAGGATGCTGATGATAGTGATGCCAGTGACAGTGGCAGTGATGATAGTGATGAGGTTTGCAAAATTCACTGTATACATTATATAATTTGATTCTTACAACAATAATAATGAGGCAGGTACTATTGTTAATTCCATTTTAACAAATAAAAAAACTAAGGCTGAGAAAAGGTAACTGATTTGACTAAGATCACATAATTAGTTATATATATATATATATATATATATATGATGAAGTTTAAGAACTTTGGCTTTCTTGACTCCTGGAGCAACACTCTAACGTCAAAGCATGAAGAAAAAAGCAGCATTTAAGGCCATTTAATCCAATTCCTTAATCTTAGAGCTGAAGAAATTAATTCTCAGAGAGATTTAATGAAAGGTATCATTGTCAGAGTCAAAATGTGGTAGAAAAATCAATCATAGACATAGAGGTAACAATAAAGGAAAAGCTCCATAGTCCATCATCTCCATCACGTAATCCAGGATCAAATTCCAGCTCTGACACTTATTATCTGTGTGAACTTGAGTAAATCACTTTAAGTCTATAGGCCTCAGTTTCCTCAACTGTTAAATGAGTGACTTGAACAAATTGATTTCTAAAAATGTCTTCTGGCTCTTAAGTCTATGAGCCTTATCATCTCCATATTTTTTCTTTAAGTAAGTCAAGGACAAGAGCCCTACATACAAGCAATAAAGCGCTCATAAAAAAGGGAATGGAAAATTAACCTGAGCTCTGCCTGAGGCCAAATTGACACAGGGTTAGACATATTTCTGCCTTAACTGGCACTTAAATTCTCAGTTCACAATCTTTCTCCATTCTGCTTGATGTACATATTATTATTTATTTTCATATCCCTTGTGTCTCATGACATGAAGCTCCTGTGATACACTTCTAGGGATATTTTTTAATCTCTTGATTTAGCATAAACCCACCTGTGAGAACTGGGGAAATGTATGCTTGATTCTTATTTACAAACATGCAGGACACTATAGTACAGAGGATAGTTTTGTAAGAGAAAAAAAAATAGAAATCCTGGGGGTGTAGCTTCTAATCTCAAAAAACATGTTAAGTAAAACACTTTGTAGTCCTGACTATAAGGGCTCCTCTGGCAAACTTCCCAGATGAGTCAATAGTCAATAAACTTTTAGTGAGTAACTGCCATGTGCCAGGCACTGTGCTAAGTACCGAGGATACAAAGATAAAATAATAAAATAAAAGGTAAGAGGGAGGAAAATGGGAATAATACTAATGTAGAGCATGATAAAGATGACAAAGAAGTCCAATTAAGTGCAGAGGGGGGTAGGAGAAATGAGCCCCTCCCTCCCTGTCTTGGAATCCCTCTGGAAAAGGAAATTGAAGAGTTCATAGCTCTATCTTCTGCTTATAGGGGCAAAAGGTACTGATGAATGAGGTGTGAATACCAAAACTGATTGAATCTTGCAGAATGATGAGATTTTTCAAGGATGAGATTTCTGTGGATGTGGTATTAAGGTTAAAAATCTAAAATGAACTCAGCTGGGTGAGAAATGAGGGCTCTTATTTTGACCCACTGTTCCTTGCAAACTGAAGGGTTATCAGAGAAAAGAAAGGGGGGAGCCCTTCTTTAAGATATCTTCAGATCTACAGGATTGCCAACGGGTCTATCTGCTTCTCAGAGAAAGTGAGATTGAGTTTAATCTTTCTGTGCTATCAATCACTTCACAGTATTTATTACTATCTTCTACAGCAGATGTAATAGGTGCTAGAGATATAAGGACAAAGCAGTCTCTGACCTCAAGGAGCTTACATTCTATATGAGATGAAAGTTGCTCTCTCCAGAGTCCTGATCTCCTCTAACTTTTCAGGTCCTTCCTCTTTTCTCCCTATCCACGAATCCTATGGGATGTTCAAGCTCTATTTCCCCCAGATGTTGAAATATGAAAGGAAGAGAAAATGAAAATATCCTAGCTCTTACTATATATTTATCTCTAGAATGAAGATGAATCTATTCCTAATTCATCAGAATCTCATGGGGCCATATTGTTGAGCCCAATTTTTGGCCTGAGAATCAAAAGTTACAGTAACATATAAGAGGACCTTGTGGAGTTAAGCTTTTGGCTCCATCAGGGAAGGATATCATACATACCCATCTCATGTCCAGATTGGCAGTAGGCAAACACAAAAAGAGATTATTTAGTCTTCTATCCTCATTTTAAAAAGGAGGAAGGAGAGGCAGCTAGGTGGCACAGTTAATAGAGCAGGAGCCCTGGAGTCAGATCCAGTCTCACAGACTTAATAGTTATGTGATCCTGGGCAAGTCAGTTAACTTCAATTGCCTCAAAAAACAAACAATAACCTACATATACATATATATGCAAATAGCACATGCACACATAAAGGCGGAAGGAAACTACCAGAGGACTTGGGGAACATGAGTAAAATCATACATCTAGACAAGAGAATGCATCATGATTTAACAGAAAAAGCTCTGTACTGAGTCAGGACAGACCTGGATCCAAATGCTGCCTCTAACCTTGACTAGCCAAATGATGAAAGAAAATAATCTTAGAGGTGAACATTTCTGAATTGTAGTTAATTCCTCTGTATTATACTGAGGGGGGAGTTGGGGGAAGAAGTCATTACATGGATGGAATCATGAGAAAGAAATCCCATCTGGGTGCAGTGGATACTAAGAGACCTTAATTTCCAAAAAAAAAAAAATCAACATCAACAGCACCAATGATGCTCCAGGAAAGAATGGCAGTGGTTCCCCACTTTTCCTCACTGTATTACTTTCAGGTGCATTTTCTCCATCAGTCCTTCTTGTTCTTAAGGTTTAAAAGAAAAAAAAGTTCAGGATGTCAAGATATAATCTCAACATATATTTGGGAAGGAGAGGAGTTGGCCCAATTTCCTTTTATTAAATAATGATAGTTTTTTTTTATTTTTCAAAATACATGCAAAAACATTTTCAACATTCACCCTTGCAAAATCCTGTGTTCCAAATTGTTCTCCCTCCCTTCCTTTTCCCCCCTCCCAAAGACAGCAAGCAATCCAATATAGGTTAAACAGATGCAATTCTTCCAAACATATTTCCACATTTATCATACTGCACAAGAAAAATCAGATCAAGAAGGGAAAAAATTGAGAAAGAAAAAAACAAGCAAGCAAATGGCAGTAACCAAAAAAAGGTGAAAATACTATTTTGTGATCCACATTCAGTCCCCATAGTCCTCCCTCTGGATGCAGATGGCTCTCTCCATCACAAGTCTATTGGAATTGGCATGAATCCCCTCACTTCAATATGTATTTTTCTACCTTATAAATTTTTATTAAGAGTAAATTGTTCCCTCTCTCCCTCATTCTCCCTCCTCTCTGTCTGTATATTCCTGTCTCTATGTCTCTGTATCTATCTCTGTCTCTATCTTTGTCTCTCTGTCTCTGTCTCTGTCTTTCTAACTCTGTCTCTGTCTCTATCTTTGTCTCTCTGTCTCTCTCTCTCTCCCCCTCTTCTCTTTTGTTTCTCCTCTCTCAGTGCCATTGCATACATTCATAGTCATCTATACTCATATTAGCTGGCTGTCTATTTTTAATAACAACTATAAATAACATAGAAATGAGAATAAGAAATTAAAGGAATAAAGTTTCCAAATGCATACTTGTTTGGCTGCTACCAAGAAAACACAAATGATTTTATCACCATCACCACTACCAACACACACACACACACACACACACACACACACACACACACACACACACATTATCCTATTCCCTCTAAGATGGAAGAGAAATAGGAAATGAGTGAACAGAACAAGTTAATGGAAAGTACCTTCCTCACTCTAAGGACAGAGAAGGAAAGAATGGAGTGTGGAATAAGATTTATATGTCGTCTCGATCTGATAATCCACTGGTTTCACCAGCTCTCTCTTGTGTCTAAGAGTAACCACAGTTTTCCTATTGTTGTTCAATCATTTTTCAGCCATGCCCGACTCTTCATGACCCCACTTGGGGTTTGCTTAGCAAAGATACTAGAGGTTTTTGCCATTTCCTTCTCTCATTCTACAGATCAGAAAACTGAGACAAATGGAGTTGTGACTTGCCTAGAGACACATAGCTTCCTGACTCTGGGCTTAGAACTCTTTCCACTGGACCACTTAGCTGTCCCAGTCATGACCTCAGCCTCTTCATTTTCTTGTATATACCTGTATGTCTAACCCCTTTACACACTCCCCAGCAAGTAGCCATCCAGACTTTCTTTCCACTTTCTCCTGGAAGAGCTCTAATAGTTTGGAACTTTATTCTGACATTGTCTAAATTTATTTCATGGCGACTTCTACCTTTGCTCTAACTTCTGCTAACTGGAGCCAGACTAAACAAATCCATCTTCTACATGACAGCTCTTCAAGTACTTGAAGATAGCAATCATCTACACAAACACTCAATCCCAAATCTTTTAATCCCCAGGCTAATCAAACCCAGGTCCTTCTACTGAGCCTCAGATAGCATGAGTTCAAGATGCCTTGTCATTCCTATGAATATTTCCTATCTTCCCAATGTCTTTCCTAAACCATGATGCCCAGATCAGAACTTGATATTCCACATGTTATTGGGCAAGGTTAGTATTCATCAGGACTATCACCACCATATTCCTGGATACTGTAGCTTTCAATGTAGCTTAGAGAGCACAGATAATTCTGTTTTTGTTTTTTGGGTTTGTTTGTTTTTTGGTTACCATGAAACACTTTTCACTCTTCTCTATTGTTTCACGCGTGGTCCAATATCAAATTCAAGCAGTCTTTGCTGGACATTTACAGTATACAAAATACCACTTTGGGCAGGGAAATGAAGGAAACCATGACATGGCCCTTGTGCTCATGGAACTGGTGTTTCTTTTGGTCTCTTATCACCCTTACTAAAATTGATACAAAACAGAGACCCAACAAATCTCTAGGAGAAAGCACAGGAACAAAATTACCACTTTTAACTGTATCAGTGAAAATTTCACAAATAAGGCAGTATCTGGGCTGATCCTTGAGAGCTATGTACTCATGGAACTCAAAAAAGAAAAGAAAGAGCAATGTGGCAGAATTGAATTCTGCCTCCCCTCTCCAGGAAAGTTTCCAAAAGCAAAAAATATTTTCCCAATCACCTATTATGTGCAAGAATCTATGAGATGTCCATTGTTACTACATTATACACTGTATTTCCTTCTCTCTTTCCTCACTCTGTATTTGTTGAATGCTTCCTTTTAGTCCCAACCCAACAAAATCTAAGCTCATTGAAGGCAAGAACTATTTATTTTAATTTTCTTTGTATCCTAGCATAGTGTCTTGCACATAGTAAGTAGGCAAGAATTTTTTTTTAAGTGACATCACCTGTAGCTGCCAGGGAAATTAGGCAAGTTTCCTTATGGTTGTCAATCCAGACAAATGTTAAGTGATGTGTGTATGAGTGATCATTTAAATGCTAATTCTACTTTGCATTTTCTAAAACACTTTAAAATTTTCAGTTTCCCTTCTATTATTTCACTCTATTGTCACAGAAACCTTGGAAAAGCATGTTGGCTAAGATTACCAAGCAAGTAGTATTCAACTCAGAACTAAAACCCAGCTCTCCTAACCTCTGTATTATTCTACTCTACCATGTTATTTTACCCAACCAATTTCACCTAGACTTAAAATTTAATCCTCTTGACATGGCTCTAGAGATATAGGAATATCAATTGAAACTTGTGGAGAGTCATCCTGATCTAGCATCCATTTCAGAAAGAGTTGGTTGCACACTAAATAATTCTCTTACATGCAATTAGAAAGGCCTGAGTTAAAATCCTGCCTCAAGTCTTTAAACTTCACTAAGTTTCCTCCCTTTTAAGATGGGAATAATAACACTTCCCTCACAGTGTTGGTTTTTATTTTTAATTTTTAATATACATTGCTTTATGAATCATGTTGGGAGAGAAAAAAATCAGAACAAAAGGGAAAAACCATGGGAGAGAAAAAAACAGAAAAAAGAAGTGAACATAGCATATGTTGATTTACAGTCAATCTCCATCGTTCTTTTTCTGGATGCAGATGGCATTTGCTGTCCAAAGTCTATTGGGATAGCTTTGGATCACAATTACTGAGAAGAACTAAGTCTTTCATAGTTGATAATCACACATCCTTCCTGTTATTATGTACAATGTATTTCTGGTTCTGCTTGTTTTGCTTAGTATCAGTTCCTGTAATCTTTCCAAGCCTTTCTAAAATCAATTTGTTCATCATTTTTATAGAACAATAATATTCCATTATTTTCATATACCATGACTTCATAGTATTGTGGTGAGCACCAAAGGAGATAACATAGGTACAATGCTATATAAATGCTAGCTTTTATTATCATAGCAATCACCTTCTTCTGAGCTTCTTCCTTCAAAGCTACATCAAGGCACTGAGGTGATTCTAGATTCTCAAAGGCTATGCCTGCAGAGAATGGCCTTCAGCAGCTCCTGCTGCGCCAGTAAAAGCTTCAGATGGGGCTAGATTGGAAAGATTCTGTGTGTTTCTTGAGAATATTGCCTTAGTTATAGGCAAAGAAACTAAACATAAGAGAACAGGCTACCAGGTAATGAATTTTGTTGGCCAGAGCACCTCACGCAGATTGCCTACTAATGTGTTGCAAACTGAAATACTTTAAAGTCTTCATTCTGAGTTGGTAGAGGGAGAACCCACGCTAATGAAATCATGGATCTTTTGAAATATGGAAGCACTTGTAATCACACATTCATCAATGCTCACTCAGGGCCATTTTCCTCAGCCATGTGAGATCACAGCAAACAAAGAAACTGGCACAATGGGGCACCCTGCAAGCTGAAACATGTGCCGAAGTCCATATGAATCTGGCTACAGAAGGACTGTCTACAAAATGCAGCTACAGGCTTCACACATGGAGCTAGGTGTAAATGAATCCATTAACACAGAACCGAGAGTAAATAATTCTTCTTGTTAACCCAAGAGAGCAAGAGCCCCTTTTCCGGAAGCCCCAAGAAATCAGGAGAACGTGAGGGGCTTTCCTTTCTTAAAGACCCAGAAGGAAAGATGTGCTAAATCACATTCTGAGGCACACAGGGAAAGAAATGTGGCATTCCTAGGGACCTGGACAAAGCTGAAGACTGTCCTCTTCTTCCTCCCTTTTCTCCCTTTCCATGGGTAGGCTCCAACATTCCCACTCCCAGCCTGTGAGCTGGAAAAGGAGAAAGCAGGTGGTGGGGATCTCTGCCAAAATGGAACACTTGGTCCTGTGCTGGCTAACTCTGGCCTTCAGGAGCCCTGCTGCTCTCTAGTTATTAATAGCAGGGCTGAGCATGGATGGGGGAACCTCCATCGGAAGCTCTCCAAGAGCTTTACCAAAAAGGATAGCCCACTCTATCCAGATTAATAAATGGAAGAAAAGATCCAGGTAAACAAAAAATCATTCATACTTGTCCTTGGTTAGTATTATCAATCAATAGGAAAGGCAATTTGTTACAGAAAGATATATTTTTGTTCAGATTTATAAGATGCCATTAAAAAGGACTACAACTAGTCTGATGCTTCCCTTTTCATTTCTTGCTGCTGCTGTTCTTGTTTTATTTTTGTCTTTTGTTTTTGCCATTATTGTAAATTATTCCTCCTTAATTCTCTCCTCCCCACATATGCTAAATCTTTTCTTATAACTGAGGAAAATACTCAAGCAAAACCAACCAACAGTATCTTAAGAATATAAACTGCTTGGGGATGGAGTTATGTCTTGATCAATCCTCCAGGCCTAAAAATTGGTTTTCTCTATCTCTGTGACTCTGTGTGTCATTGTCTCTGTCTGTGTGTGTGTGTGTTTCATTGTCTCTCTGTGTGTCTCTGTCTGTCTCTCTTTGTCTCTGTCTCTGTGTCCTGTGTCTCTGTCTCCCTATCTCTCTGTCTCTCTGTCTCTCTCTGTGTCTCTGTCTCTGTGTCTGTCTTTCTCTATGTCTCTCTGTGTGTCTCTCTCTGTCTCTGTGTCTCTCTCTGTCTCTGTCTCTCTGTCTGTCTCTGTCTCTTTCTCTTTCTCTCTGTTCCTCTCTCCCTCCTTCTCTCCCTCTTTTCTTTCTAATGCAAGGTGTTCCAAAAAAAAAAGGCTTGTAAATTGCTATCCCAGCCTCTTATCTTACAGGAACATAAATGTACCCTACATATCTCAGCCCCTATCCCTATAAGATATACGCACAAAGTAAATACATGATAATTTAGCAAGAAAGAGGCACTATGAGGTAAAGAAGATCATGAAAGGTCTCCTATATAATGTAATGCTTGAACTGAGACTTGAAGCAAACATGGGATTCTACAAGATGGAGGTGAAGAGGGTATATATTGCAAACATGGGGGAGATGGGAAATGAAATGTCAAGTGTGGAAAATACCAAAAAGACCAGTTTCATTGGATTATAGACTGTATCAATGGGAATAATAAGGTTGGAAAGGCAGGTTAGAATCACATTATAAAGAGCTGTAAGTGCCAGACAAAGGAGTTTCTCTTTGACATTAGAAGGAAGAGGGAACCTCTGAAACTGACCCAGTAGAATAATGAAATGTTGAGACTCCTGCTTTAGAAATATTACTTTGGTAACTGTAGGGGATGGCTTAAGCGAAAGATGGGAGGAGAGGGTAAACTTGAAGCAGGTAATTAAATAGGAGATTGATAGAAAAGTGATAACAGAAAATGAAGAGCTGACCTAGAGTGGTTATTGTGTGAGAAAAAAGAAGGGGATGGATCAGAGAGATATGGGAGAAGTAGAAGCAAGATTTGACAATTAATTGATAATTAGGCTGACCGAAAGTGGGATTCACAATGTACACAGGACACAGTTTGGCACAGTTTGGCACAATGAGAAGAGCTCAGGATCCTAGAACATGAGTTAGAATCGAAGATCTGCTGCTTTCTACCTATGTCATCTCGAATGAATTACAGCCTCTCTAGGCCTCCAGATCCTTATCTGATAAAGAAGAGGTTGGACTAGAATATCTTGAAAATCTGTTCTAGCAGATTGATGATCTTTTATTTCAATTTGATGATTCTTTGAAGAATTATTATTGTTCTGCATGAAATGAGCCTATTGGATAAAATTTCCCACCTCAGCATATCTCGCTAGGAGTTCAGTCACTAGGGTGTTATCTCAATGATTACATATTAACTTCTTTCAATCCCTAAGGACTTTTCATCTTCCTGAGCTCCATATTAACCTGCTAATTTTGCCAGGATGGGGTTAAACCCTTAAGCATACACATTAATCAAGGCAGGATTTTAGGCCAACAATGTTTCCTGCCATTTTTCTGATAAAGGTCCAATATCCAAGATATATAAGTAAATGATTCAAATATGCTATGTAAGGATGATAGTCATTCCCCAACAGATAAATGGTCAAAGAATATGAATAGAAATAATAGACTGTTCTCAAAGAAAACCCAATGGTCAACAGTTATGTAAAAAAGAATACTACCAATAAATATTCATTTAAAAATGCAAATCCAAACAAATTGGAGATTCTACCTGACATCAGATTGGCATTTTTTAAATTGACAACTATTGGAGCTATAGGAAGACAGGCATGCTAGTACATTTTAATTAATTAATTAATTTTTAAACACACATTGCTTTATGAATCATGTTGGGTTAGGGAAAAGGGAAAAACCATGGGAGAGATTTTTTTTTTCTGCTGAGGCAATTGGGTCCAGGGTCACACACCTAGGAAGTGTTAAGTGTCTGAGTCAAATTTGAACTCAGGTCCTCCTGACTTCAGGGCTGGTGCTCAATCCACTGCACCATCTAGCTGCCCTCATGGGAGAGATTTTTAAACAAAAATAAAAAGTGAACATAGCATGTGTTGATTTACATTCAGTCTCCTTAGTTCTTTTTTCTGGAGGTAGATGGCATTTTCTGTCCAAAGTCTGTTGCGATTGCTTTGAATCATGGAACCACTGAGAAGAACTAAATCTTTCACAGTTGATCATTGCACATTCTTGCTGTGTACAATGTATTCCTGGTTCTGTTTGTTTCACTCGGCATCAGCTCATGTAAATCTTACCATGCCTTTCCAAAATCAGCTTGTTCACTGTTTTTTATAAAACAATAATATTCCATTACATTCAGATACCACAATTTGTTCAGCCACTCCCCAATTGATGGACATCAACTCCTTTTCCAATTCTTTGCTACCACAAAAAGAGCTGCTACAAACATTTTTGCACATGTTGGTCCCTTTCCCTCCTTTATGATTTCATGCTGGTACATTGTTGATGGAGCTATGAATTTCAGCCATTCTGGAAAGGAATTTGAAGGTATGAGCCAAATCACTAAATTGTGCATACTAAGCTTATATCCCAAAGAAACAAAAATGAGGCAACTATGTATTTATTGTACAAAAATATTTGTAACAGCTCTTTCTGTTGTAGAAAAAAAAGTGGAAACTAAGGAGGCACTCATCATTTGGCAAATGTCTGAACAAATTATAGTAAATGAATGTAATGTAATATTATTGCACCATAAAAAAATGACAAAAGTAAAGGCTTTAGACAAACCTGGGAAGGTTCATATATACTGAAATAGAATGAAGTGAACAGAATAAAAAAACAGATTTATGTTGTTAGCAATAGCATTGTGAAGAAAAACAACTTTGAAAGACCTAAGAACTCTAATTAAAGCAATAACCAACAGGACTTGATACTACTGACACTAAAGCATGCTACCCATTTACTCAAAGAGAAGGGATTGGCTTAAGGTGCAACATCTTTTGGAGATGGTCCCGTATGGACTTTTTCTTGACTATATTTATTTGTTATTTCATATTTCTTTAGGAAAGGATCTTCTAAGTGTTGGGGAAGGTGAAGGAGAGGAAGAAGCTACTGATAATGTTACCAAACAAAAACTACAAAAAAGATTTAAAGAAATAAAAAAGGTTCATTAAAAAGAATCTTTTTAAATGCAAAGAAGGAAACAAAGAAAAATCAAAGAGAAACACAGAAAACCAGAACAGCTTTGAAATCAATATATTGAATTTATTTTGTTATATTATTGTTGTTCAGTCATTTCAGCCATGAGTGATTGTTTGTGACCCCATTTTGGGTTTTCTTGACAAAGATACCAGAGTAGCTTGCCATTCCCTTCTCCAGCTCATGTTATAAATGAGGAAATTGAGATAAACAGGGTTAAGCCCTGGGTCACACAGCTAGTAAGTGTCTGAGGCTGGATTTGAATTCAAAATGAGCTTTCCTGACTTCAGATCTGATTCTAGCACTGTACAACTGCAATGTTATGCTGTGTGATATACTTTAAATACATTTATTATTAAAATAGTTCCAGGTAGGATCTTAGCCATCATCTTCTTGTAGAATCAAAGACTTTTAGAGCTGAATGATATCTTGGAGATCATCTATCCCAAAGACTCTTGACTTTCTTTTATTTGTGTCATGAACACCTTTGAAAGTCTACTGGCATACACAGCAACAACAGTATTACATGATGATCAATTCTGATGGACATGGCTCTCTGCAACAAAGAATTGTCTCAAACCAGTGCCAATTGTTCACTGAAGAAAACCATATACACCCAGAGAGAGGGAAATGAAATATGGACCACAACATAACATTTTCATGATCTCTATTGACATTTGCTTGCATTGTGTTGCCTTTCTCTGATTCTTTTTTTTTCTTGTAGATAGGATTTTTCTTGCATAACTTCTCAAGCATTTCAACATTATTAACATGTAGTGGACTTCCTGCCATCTAGGGGAGGGGAGGGGACTGGGGGTAAAATTTGTAATGGAAAGCTTTGTAAAGATCAATGTTGGGGAACTACCCATACATATGTTATACAAATAAAAAGCTTTAATAAAAAAAAGAAAGTCTACTGGAACCTATGAACCCCTTCTCAAAGTAATGATTTTAAATGCATAAGATATATAGGACTACAAAAGAAACCAATTATATTGAAATAAAGTTATTGACATACTTATTAAAGACAAGTTCATGGACCTCAGATTAAGAACCCCTGAATAACAATTCCATCCATCACCTTCCATTACAGATGAAGAAGCTGAAACCCATAGAGGTTACCCCAAAACTGCTTACCTAAAGTAACTCAACTGATTAGGGACGGGTACCTGAGTTCTCTCTCTTCCAATGACACCTGATCAAATACTGTCTGACACTCTCACCATAGAACTCTGCTTTTCTTAAATATCATAATTGTGGCAAATTTAAGAATTTCAGAGGTATTTTTAATTGATATTTTGATGAACCAGCTATTTTAATCAATTTCCCCAAATTGCTAATTTCATTTGTCCAAAGTAACAAACATACAAACAACAGAAGAGCTGATTGAAATTTAAATGGCATCAAAGATGCTCCAGGCTCTATGCTGGATGTCTTTTATATGCAAGTCAGTAACTGCGTCACAGATCCACTACTGGGGGAAGGCATCTCAGTAAGCTACTTGAAGGCATTAAGAATTCAGGCTGCTAGGATGGGTAACAACAACATGAAATGATAAAACAAAGACAGATTATTATTATACTCTACATAATGTGTTCTCATGTCCTCCCTATCTAATTTAGAGGGTTGTGTGTTGTATATTGAAACTGTAATTAGGCTGATAGGAACCAGAAGATTCAAGTAACTTTCGGTACGAATTGTGAGATTTTGAAATGAGAGAGATAGGGAAAAGATAAAACCTGAAAAAAAAGATTTTAATATTCCATATTGCTATGCTGAAACCATTCACTGATAAATAATGTTCTGGCTCCCTGAGTGCTAGCAGGGAAAAGAGATGTTGGTATGATGCAGTAATGTGTTTTTTGTTTGAAAAACCAGTGGGTGATCAAGAATAAAGAACATGGGCCTGGTAAGAAGGGTGAGAATAAGGTCAGAGTTCAAGTTGTGTCCCCCGAATCTATGTCTGATGATTTTTTTTTTCAGTGGGTAGATTAAGGTTCTCCCAGAATGAGACCTCTAGTGGGTAGGGATAATGTGGTGTGGATGTGTCTGGGTGGAAAGGTGAGGGAATTAATAGAAGATGGACATCTCAAGCCTAAGCTATTATTCTGATGGAAAGTAATTATTGTCCTGTTGAGCTGGGGGAAGAGGACTGAATACTTTCTAAGTTATCAACAGTGTTTGGGTCTGTACCATCTAGTCAAGGAGGAGGTGACATGATTATCTAATCAGTGCAGCTACTTGACTGGAATCTTACCAATTTTTTTCTCTCAATAGTCAATATTTGGGCAAATCATGGTATGAATGCTCCCTCACACTTTCCTTTAAAGAGAATTAGGGGTAATGATACAGATTCTGCCTCTAATGCTTATTATCTGTGGGACTTCGGGAATGTCAGCTGACCCTGATGGTCCTGATTTTCCTACTCTGTAAAATAAAAGGTTTGAACTACATGGTCTCTCTAATTCCTTTCTAGTTCTTGATCTATGATCTTCATCTCTCTGTCTGTCTGTCTCTGCCTGTCTGTTTGTCTCTCTGTCTCTTTCTGACTCCATCTCTCTGTCTCTGTATCTATCTGTCTCTGTCTCTGTCTGTCTCCTCTGTCTGTCTCTGTATCTCTGTCTCTTTGTTTCTGTCTTTGTGATTGTCTGTCTTTCTCTCTGTGTCTGTCTCTTTCTGTCTGTCTGTCTCTCTCTTTCTCTGTCTGTCTCTGTCTTTCTCTCTGTCTGTCTGTCTCTGTCTCTGTCTCTGTGTCTCTGTGTCTCTCTGTCTCTGTCTGTCTCTCTCTCTCTCGCTCTCCTCTCTCTCTCTCTCTCCCTCTCCTCTCTCTCTCTCTCTCCCTCTCCCTCCTCCCCCTCTCCTTTTCTTCTTATTTTATCTCCAATTCCCCATGCTGACTTTTCAGCCTACCTCCAGAAGTTTGGGAATGGAAAAGACTCTTCAAGACCTGCCAACTGAGCAGAGACTGAAGCCTTAATGACTGGGAAATGCTACATCTCAACAGAGGAATAATGAAACATTGTAGAGTCCTTAATTCCAGCAACCTAGATTGGAAAACCTCTTGCTGCTGCCCCAACCACAGATCACTATCTTGGTATGGTCTTTATGCAGATCCCATTTTTTTCCTTCTTCTCTCCAAGTCTCTCCAGGCTCTAACCATGTCACACCCCTCAGTAGACTTCCATTGCCGCTTTTAAATCAGGGACATTGAAAGAATAGCTCTTGAAGTTTGTTTCCTTTTCTGTGAAATGGACAAAAGTAGATTTGTACTACTTTATTGGAGAGTTTGAGGAAAGCAAGTTCTACACAAATATGAATTATTATCATCTATCCCTCCTCCTTTCCATCTTGTACAATGGCTCTGTTTTTACACAGCACATTGTGGCAAGGCAAGCTTCCCTGGCAGGGGACTGTGGATCCTTGCTGTAAACAGCTGCTGAGAATTAGTTTGCAAGGGCCCTTCTCTCCATTAAAGGATAGAATTTCTTCACTCTGAAAAAGATGAGTTGAGTAGGGGGGAAGGGAGAAAGAAAAAAAGAGAAAACAGGCTCCTTTTGTCATCTGCCAAAGGAGAACCAAAACAACACTCAGGCACCTTTTCCCAAATAATGGCAGTTTTCCCAGGGAGCCCCCAGACAAAATGATCCCTTTTGGATCCTGACCATATTCCCCATTAGGCAGGATTTCACTGTGTCCCTCTCCCCATTTCCCAATAGTGCCATGGGTTGGATCCTGTTTCCTTTATTTGTTTATTTTGTGATTGAATCGTTTTTGAGATCAACTGTGCATTTGATTTGTGTTTGCAGCTGAGGGGATTAAGGTTCTGATGCAGGATATTCTGGGTGTTCTGCTGGACCAGTCTTGGGACCTTCGTGGCTCTGTGCTCTTCCCCTGCTACAGCCCCTCAGGTACTAGTATCATCCTCAGCCCCCAACACATACAGTGGTACATGCCCAATTAGCTGCACCATGCCCCAAAGTACAATGGGGATGTTTCCTCTGTGGTTTCCTCTGCTAAATACCTTTGTGACAGTTTCTTGGCAGGATCCACTATGTAGAGGTTAACATATGTTAAGAATATGTACAGCAGGCATTTTGCCTTTAAAGTGTAAGCAAATGGGAAACATCTCCTCAGTAGCATTTCCTCAGCCCACAGCCTGGACTACTTTGCATCTCCAGTGCCCAATTCTGCCTCCAGGAAACTCATAGAAGTACAATCTTAGAGCTTAGAGTGACCTTCAAGGGCATCTAGTCTAATCTCCATTCTCCATAATAACTTCAATGACTTTAACTTCTAGCTCACAGTATCATTACAGGACTTTCTCATAATTAGAGCTGCCCAATAATGGAATGAGCTACCTGGGAAGTAGGTGATTGCCCATAGGAAGTCATCTTCAAGTAGATGCACATCCATACTCTTGGGTAGACACATTTTAGGGACTTTGCCCAGGAAAAATTTACTGTTTAGCACTTAGCATGCAAACAAATAAATATAGAACTAAGTTGAACATGATAAGTACATGAGAGATTCCCAAACAGCTATGAAAATACAGAAAAGGAAGAGAGTTTCCTATCACAGCAAGTGTTGCCAAGTTTATCTGTAAGCCATTATTATTCTTCATTCTTATCCTTGAAGATTTCAGGGTCCATGTTAACATTCCTTCCAATAACTTCCTTCTTTACCCTAAATCAGTTACAGTGATACGATCATAACTTTGACTCAATCTGATATAATGTAAAAAGCAATTAATTAACTACCTTTGAACCAATTTTTAAAAACAAAGAAGAGAGTGAAAGTCAGCAGGGAACACAAAGCAAGAGAATAATTGGAGTACTAACATCTCAAATTCAATATATACTTTAAAAATTATGTAAAAGAAGTTCACAGGTACATGTGCAATCCTCTTGCCATTTACATAGAAGTATCTATGTTTATGAAGGTCTAAGTTCATAATTTAATAAAAGAAAAATTAAGGGGAGGTGGTTTTTGTTTTGTTTTGTTTTTAAAGCAGAAGCACTGTATTTGGAAGACATGAGTTCAAATCTTTGCTTCTTACTACTGGTGTGGTACCAACCCTGCTTTCCAACTTTAGCTCTGGAATAGTAATCAAGTCTACACTACTATTCCTTGTAAAGCTATCTCAATCAATTATCTCATTCTTCCTGTCACCATTCTCCTGGACCTTCCTGACCACTACTCATCTCTAGGAATTGTCTTCCCCTATTAGAATGTAAACTCATTAAGAATAGAGGTCATATTTTGTGCTTATATTTGTATCCCCAGCACACAGTACCCAGCACATAGGAAGCACCTATAAATGGTTTATTTATTCATTCATTTTTGAATGAATGAATAAAAACATGTATTAAATGCTAAGTCTGGAAATTTAAATTTAAAAAACAAGATTGCCCCTTAAGAATATGAGCTCTTAGAAAGCAAACAAGAATGTCATGGCAGAATGGGCATGGCCAAAGAAGGGAAGTTTTGCCTGGCAGATCATAAGGATCCATAGAGCACTAAATTGACTATGTTACATAAAAACATATATTTGTGTATATGTCATATTTCTTTCTGGATGATAAGCACTATGTGGTCAAAGAAAGTTCCTTGTTTCATTCTTCCCTTCCATGCAAAGAAACTAGCCTAGTGATCTATGTAAATTCAGGACTTAGTAAGGGTTTGATGAATAGAATGTATTAAATTGTCTACCTATTACTTCTATCCATTTGTCTAAAGCTGTAACAAATAAATCCATCTGAATATCCCAGGATTCAAAACTGGAAAGCTCATTTAACCTGATACCTCTTATTTTAATAATGAAGAAACTGAAACCTAGAGAAGTTAAGAAATTTCCCCAATGTTACCCAGCTGAGTAACAGAAGGGGCAAGGAAAGACACTAAACCCATGATCTCATTAGCATAAGAAACGTCCCTATGTCTTGCTACCAATGTAGGGCAGCACTTTTTTTTTTTTTTTACTTAAGGGGAAGTGACTTGTCTGGCGGTCACACAGGCAGTATGTGTCCAGGGCTGGATTTGAACACCATCTTCTGAAATTAAAACTGGCTTTCAAATCACTATGCAGAGCCACCTGGAAGTGGCAAAAATGGGATCATAAGTGTCCTGTGTTTATTGACATTGTTCAGGTTAATCACTTGTTTAAGATTTCCCACCATGCTTAATATCATTAGTGCCCTTGAGAAAATGAAAAGGGATTTGGGTTTCTATGGTTCTGTACTTCAGAATTTCAGGGTGTCTTATGCATAGCAGAAATCCAGAGTCTATTATCTAGAGTCTATCTCACTTCTACAGCACCATCTGTAATCAAGACCTATCATGTTTGTTATGCTGGAGGTACTGGTTTGGTGCCAGGACTAAGACAAAGAAGGAAGAGGAAAAAGAGGAGGAAGAGGAAGAAGAGGAGGAGGAAAAGGGAGAGGAGAAGAGGAGGATGAGGAAGAGGAAGAGAAGGAAGAGAAGAAGAAGAGTAGGAAAAAAAGGAGGAGGAGGAAAAGGAGGAAGAGGAGGAAGAGGAGAAAAAAGAGGAGGAGGAGAGCAAGAGGAGGAGAAGGAAGAAGAATGCTTGAAGTCAAGAAGTGTACATTCTATAATGGGTAGAGAGTGTAATATATATCTAAAGACCTAAGTACAATGTATGTGGAGCATTAGAATTTGTCTGTGTTCTTTCAAACACTGAGGTTGAATTTCTACTCATCCTCTTAAGCTCAATTCAAATTAAGGCTTTATTAAACTTTCCCTGATCCCTGCCCCCAGGGCGGGAGGTCAGTAATAACCTTTTTCATCTACCTCTCACAGCATTTGATTTTGTACCTCTTTAAAGCACTTAGCGTGTAACATTACATGTTGTTATCAGGTATATTAAAGCAATTGCTGAATATTTATTAAGCACCTGTTAAATACCAGACCCAGTATTAAACAAAAAATGAAACCAGTTCTCCTGCCACATGTTATCTTATAACTCTCTCTCTCTCTGTCTGTCTCTCTCCCCCCTCTTCCCTCCCTCTCTACTTTCCTCCCTTCCTCCTTCTCTCCCTCTTTTTCTTTTTCCCTCCCTCTTTCTCCCTCTCTCTCTCCCCTTCCTCTTTCTCTCTGTCTCTTCCTCCCCCTCCCTCCTCAGCACACTATGAGATCAATGACCAAGTCTTTTCTAAACTTTCTCTCTGTCATGGTGACTGGTACTGTACTCTGAATACAGAAGGTATTTATAGAACATTAATTGAATGAATGAAATAAAGGTATTTGAATTATCAGTTATTGCCAGCAATCAATTGATGTCAAAACAAAAGGGTATAAATCTGCTGAGATTCTGGGGGATGGAGGGTGGAAGGAAATGAAAGATTAAAAGTCATGGATACTCAAAATCAGAAGGAAACTCAGAAATCAATTAATTAAACCCATAATTGAAAATCCTTTAAATAATTCACCTGAACAATGGTCATCCAGCTTTTGCTTGAACATTTCTAGTGAGAAAGAATACAAGATCTCTTCAGAACTTTTTCCATGAATTAGTACATCGCTTCTAGGCATAGAATTCCTAACTCCAAATCCACCATTCTATTCCCCGACTTCACATTGCTTCCCTTTCTTTGCCCCATTAGAATGTGAGTTTCTTGAGAGTAGGTAGAGATTCTCTTACTTTTCCATTTATATACCCAAATGTAGCACAGTGATTTGTACCTAGTCAGTGCTTTATTCATCTATTTATTCATTTTTCAACATTACTCTGAATTCAAATATCTCTCCTTTCAGCCAAAACTCTTAGTTCTACCCTCTGGTACCCCACAAATCAAGGCTAACTTTTCTTCCAAATGTCAGGCCATTAAACACTTAAACAGAGCTGTTATAAATGTCCCACTCTCATGCTCAACACTACCAAGTCTTCTTTTGTCTAACCTAAATAGTCCCAGATCCCAACACTGTTCAAGAAGATGACACTCTGATTTTAATCATTTGGGCCAGTTATATGATCATTCATTCATTCATTTCATTTCATTCATTCAATTATCAAGACAAATATCCCTTAAGTGGCACGGGAAAATCCCCCAGTTGCCATATCTTAATGGAAATATCCTTCAATATGATCCAACTCCCATTTGCTCTTATTCTGTGCTCATCCAACTTACATCACATTAGTCATTTTATTTTCCAAGTAGGTCATCCTATTTAAAAAAAGAGCTTGCTGGCCAGCCCATATGGATATTCTGGTTATCTTGGATGTTATTTCTCATCCTAAATAAATTCTGGTTTATCAATCAGGTCTCTCATGAGTAGTTAGTGGGAATCATTGCCCCTGAGTCTGATCCCCTTTAAATGGGCTCATGAAATCAAGTTCCTGACCCTGTACTGATAAGGAGCAGGTCCTGGATCCCAAAGTGACCATCTCTTTTTACACTTCTACCGTGAAGTGAGACAGAGCCCTGATGGATGTATTTTCTAAGTGTTCTTTGCTCGTTTTCATTAGCTACTGTTCAGCCATTTGCCATGATATGGAGATTTACTACTCCATTGTGCTGTAAGAGTAGGTTTGGGCAGAAAAGCACAATGCTTGACCAGCTATCCTGTCCATACCAAATAGAGATGAAAACCATCCTTTGGCCTGGAACTTTTTCAAAGGTGCAGTGCTTTTGCCTCAGAAGTACCTCAAAGCAGCAACTTGGTACAATGGAAAGGCCTCTTGATTTATAATCAGGGATCTGGATTCAAATCTCACTCCTGTTACTCTGTAATCTTAAGTTTTACTTCTCTGGACTTCAGTTACTTTACCAATAACATGAGGAAGATTGAACACATGACCATAAAGATTGTTGCTAGCAAAAACCTATGATATATGATCTGATGATAATTGCTAATAGTAAGCAAGTAGTAAAGCATTAACTATATGTCAGGCACTGTGTTAAACATTTGACAATTATTATCCTCAAAGGTGATTTCACTCACAGAGATCCAACCAAAGCTGTGCCTAGAATTACAAATGGTATTGACACTATAGGTCTTTTGCCAATCCATCGGCATGCTGTCCCATTGGTGTTTTCTGCTTCTTGGTCTACAAGAGCCTTATCAAACTATGAAGTTGTTTGGCCAAAATCAGGCAAAATTCTGCCATGTAAACCATCAGTATGACACCACAGAAATTCAACCTTCATATTATGTGCTTGAATTCATTTTGTTGACCAATCAAAAAGTCTCTTGAGCTTCAACAGTGTTTCCAGAACAGTGTTAGGCTATGTGCAGGATAAGAAAGGAAGTGATTTTTCTAAAGTCCAGATGTAATTATGTCACACACTGCCCCCTGATATTACTTCTGAGACCTCATAGAACATCCTCATTGGAATTTAAAGGTCCTTACAATCTAGCCTCTTCCCAACTTCCTAGTATTCTCACAAATTAGTCCTTTCCAAGTGTTCTATAAACCAGCCACATTGGCCAATTTGCAGTTCCTTAAGCATGACACCAGCTATCTCACACCTAAAATGTTCATCTTTTTTAGCTTTCCTCTTAGCTTTCTTCAAGATTCACTCAAATCCCACCTTCTACAGGAGACCCTTTCTGGCCTTCTCCCATTCTCTCTCTTTCTCCCCTGAGATTACTTTACATATATTCTGTATATATCTTATATGTAGCTGATTATTTATGTTATCTCCTCCTTTAGAATAAAAGCTTCTGGAAGGCAGGGACTATTTCTTCTTCCTCTTCTTTTTCTTCTTCTTCATCTTTTTGTTCATCATCTTCTTTGTTTTCTTCTTCTCCATTGTCTTTTTTCTTCTTCTTTCTCTTCTTCTTTTTCCTCTCCTCCTCCTCTTCCTTTTCCTTCTTCATCATTGTCTTATTGTTTTCTTCATTATTATCATTGTTTTCTTCACAATTCTACCAACAATGTATTTATTAGTGTCCCAGTTTTCCCACATCTCCAACATTTGTTATTATCTTTTCTTGTCATCTTAGCCAGTCAGTACTTCAGAGTTGTCTTAATTTGCATTTCTCTGATCAATAGTGATTTGGAGCACCTTTTCATATGACTAGAAATGGTTTCAATTTCTTCATTTGAAAATTGTCTGTTCATATCCTTTAACCATTTATCAGTTGGAGAAGGGCTTGAATTCTTATAAATTTGGGTCAATTCTCTATATATTTTAGAAATGAGGTCTTTATGAGAATCCCTAAATGTAAATTTTTCCCAATTTATTGCTTCCCTTATAATATTGTTTGCATTGATTTTGTTTGTACAAAAAGTTTTTAATTTAATAAAATCAAAATTATCCATTTTGTTTTCAGTCATGTATTCCAGTTCTTCTTTGGCCACAAATTCCTCCTTCTCCACAGATCTGAGAGGTAAACTATCCTATGTTCTTCTAATCTGCTTATAATATCACTCTGAACATCCATATCACAAATCCATATTGACCTTATCTTGGTATATGGTGTTCGATATGGGTTAGTACCTGGTTTCTGCCATAATAGTTTCCAATTTTCCCAGCTATTTTTTGAATAGTGAGTTCTTATCCCAAAAGCTGGGGTCTTTGGGTTTGTCAAACACTAGATTACTATAGTCATTGACTATTTTGTCCTGTGAACCTAACCTATTCCACTGATCAACTATTCTATTTCTTAGCCAGTACCAAATGGTTTTGATGACCACTGCTTTATAATATAGTTTTAGATCTGGTACAGCTAAGCCACTTTCATTTGCACTTTTTAAATTAATTCCCTTGAAATTCTTGACCCTTTGTTCTTCCAGATGAGCTTTGTTATTATTCTTTCTAGCTCTGTAAAATAATTTCTTGAGAGTTTGATTGGTATGGCACTGAATAACGAGATTAATTTAAGTAGTATTGTCATTTTTATTATATTAACTCAGCCTAACCATGAGCACTTGATATTTTTTCCAATTGATTAGATCTGAGTATATTTGTGTGGAAAGTGTTTTATAATTGTGTTCATATAGTTCCTGACTTTGCCTTGGCAGATTGGCTCTCAGATATTTTATATTATCTACAATTATTTTAAATGGAATTTCTCTTTGTATCTTTTGTTGCTAGACTTTGTTGATAATATATAAAAATCCTAATGATCTATCTGGATTTATTTTGTATCCTGCAACTCTGCTAAAGTTGTGAATTGTTTCTAGTAGTTTTTTAGTTGATTCTCTATGGTTCTCTAAGTATACCATCTTATCATCTTCGAAGAGTGATAATTTGGTTTCCTCATTACCTATTCATTCCTTTAATCTCTTTTTCTTCTCCTATTGCCAAAGCTCACATTTCTCATACATATTGAAAAGAATGATGATAGTGGGCAACCCACAAGAAATACTCTAAAAGAGTAATCAATAGGAATTGATGATTGACAATATGAGAGACTAGATGTAGAGGAATTCCATGTTAGAAAATGACTCTGAGCATATCAAATCTGATCTTGAGTTCTTCATGATTTACAGTAAAGTTTCAAACTTGAGACCCCCCCCTAAAGAATATCTGCTCAGCATCTCCATTGAGAAAATAGGCTCACAGATGCTCAAGTGGATTAGCAAAAGCTGACAAGTTCTCATATATTAAGTCAGCTGTCTCCTTCTCCTCCCAACACTTTAGAGTACTTTAGGACCCTGAGAGCATCCCTTTGTTACTGCTCATTTCTTCTATACCCAGAAGAATAACTAACCTTACCAGTAGCATTTATAGCAAAAGATGAAAAGACCTTTATGGTTCTATGGAAAAAAAAATAGCCTTTGTTTGCCCAATGGGTACCTCAGCAAGGGCAGTATTGATCTGAAACAGTGGGAGAATTATTATTCAGTGGGAAAGGAAATTTCCCTGAAGAGCATCTCAAATCTGACCTGCCCCCAACTCCTAATCTCTCCTCCCAGAATCCTCTTAATTCTCTGCCAACTAGCAATAGGTGGCATTCCTAAGGTAAAAGATGATCTTTCCCCATTTGAGACAGTAAACTGAGCACTGTTCTTTAACAGATTCCACTCAAATGGATGAGGAACAAAAGACTCTCAGCTTTTTGTTTCTTGCTTATAATTTTGCAAGAGTTTAAGAGAGAGAGAATACTTTAATATTGTAGGATTTGGAAAGAGTGCCCCAGGTCATTCTCAAGAGATGAAAGACATTCTTCAGATATCAGATTATAGAAGAAATTGTCCCTGAGCAAACAAACTCTTAAGTAAAACAAGCAGTATTAGGGAATAAAGCAAAGACTGGACTAAAATCAGACAGCCTTGCTGACCCTCTCCTGCTAGCTATACAACTCTGATCAAGCCCCTTAACTTTTCTGGGTCTCAGTTTCTTCATCTACAAAATAGGCAACTGAACCAGGTGATCCCTAAGATACCCTCCAGATCTATGAAGATTCCAGTTCTTCTATTTAGCTTGTCCACTGTTAGATTAAAATCCTCTGTGTGTGTATGTGTGTAACTGTGCAACTATAATTTTCTTTCACCATCATGCTCTTTACAATGACCATTTCATTTAATCTTCACAACAACCTGGAAAGTAGGTGCTATTATTACCCCATGTTATAGATGAGGAAATTGAGTCAAACAGCAGTTAAGGAACCTACCAAATAAGAGACCAGATTTTAATTCAGATCTTCCTGACTTTTGAAAGTGTTACAGGATAATGTCTCTATGGTCCAGACAAAACCAGAGTAGGGAGTTTCTACGGCAACCTAGAAAAATCCATCTCCTTTCTTACATGGGTCAGCATTGTGACTAAATAGGTCCATAAATTATGTTGTACAGTCAAAAATGAATGAGCATTACAATACTGGCACAGGCTAAGGATATTTGTTAGTTTCCATAGGCATTTTCCCCCTGTTATCAACACTAAATAAAATAAACATTTGTCTAACTTGAGGTTTTTGGCTTTCACTGACTCTTCACCATCTGTCTTTCCCTTCTATCCCTCTGTTGTCTATCATTTTCCACTTGCCACCTCCTTCCTCACCATTCCCACCCCCAGTTTCCTTTTTTCTGAACTCCACTTCCTCCTTATTCTGCCCACATTGTATTGCCTCTCAAATTTGTTTTCCATCCTTACACTCTCCCTGTGTCATTCCTTTGATTGTTCTCCATGGGGTGATGGAATAGTGAAGCTGGATAGTACCTTGGAGATCATTTAATCCAACACTTTCACAAGACAGATACAGAAATGGAGGACCAGAAAGATGAAAGGATATTGTCTCTATAATTGAGTGATCTCTTCTATATCCTACTGCCTCTTCCCAATGTTTGTCTCTATGCCTGAAATCCACATCTTCAGACACCAAAATCCCTTAGTTAGTCATACAACCTGGGTTCAAATAATTAGGTAAAAGATAGGAGAAGTGAAGCTAGATAATAATTTATCTGGAAAAAGAAGATTGGGATATTTTAATGGACTACAAGCCCAATCAGAGTTAATAGTATGATTCAATAATTTTAAAAATTGATGCAATGGTAGGCTCCATGAAAGGAAGTATAGTGTCTAGAGCAAAGGAAGTGATAAGGGAGGCAGCTAGATAGCATGGATAGTTGAAGGAGGGGAAGATACAAAAGGAGAGGAGGGAGAAATTTCTCAGACCTCATTAGGAAGTGAGGTGGTATAATGAATAGAAGGGTGAAATAAGACTCAAGATCTCCTGAATTCAAATTCTGTGACCTGATTTTTCAGGTTTAATTTCCTCTTCTGTGAAATGAGGATAATATTAACACATCACAGGGTTGTTGTGAGGATCAAATGAGAAAACATATATGAAACACTTTGCAAGCCTTATAGTACTTTGTGAAGGGTAACTATTAGAAGTACTACTATTACTCTACTCTAACAAGAACATATCTAGAAAATGGGATCCAATTCTGGGTACCAAATTTTAGGAAGGAAATTAATAAACTGAAGAACATCTGAATGAAGATGACCATGGAAGGCAGAGAGGGAATTAAAGCTGGGTGTGTGTGTGTGTGTGTGTGTACTTGTAAGGCTATCATGTGGAAGATGATCATCTTAATCTCAAAATTAGAACTAGGAGAAATGGGTAAAATGACCAGGGCAGATTTAGACTCGAGATCATGGGAAATTTCCTAAGAATAGGAACCAAGCAAGAGACCAAGGGACCACCTTAGAAAAAAAATGAGTTCTCCTTTGCTGGAGGTCTTTAAGACAATCACAAGATGACTACTTGTCAGGGATATTGTAAAGGGGATTTTCTATTGAGTTGCATCAGGGAACTTCTTGAGGCCCTCCCAACTCTAAGGAGTCTATGTCTGAATACATTTTGGTTTTTAGTCCACAAAAGAATTATCCTCTCACCACCCCAAATTAAGGATCAACCTCTGAGAATTTTCATATTGACTTTAAGCACCACAAGCTTGCAAGGCAATAGGATGTGCTTCTAGCCACTATCCAGTCTTCCAATATGAATATACAATCTTAATAACAAGAACATTAAATACAGTAATTATCTAATAAACTGAACTTAGAATATAGTCAGAATCACAGAGCTGAAGAGGTACTTAGCAGCTAATGAGGGATGGGAACTAGGCTTGAACATAATTCATTCCCACTTGAGGGATCCCAGATTTGGACCCACAAAGGACTCCAGAGGACAGCCAGTCATTTTAAAGATGAAGAAACAAAACCCAGATACATTAAATGACTTACTTAAAGTGACACTGAGCTTGAGCCCGGGTCCAAATCCAATGCTCTTTCTGCTACTCAAACTGCCTCTTCCTATATTTTGCCTCTTTCCACATTGTTTTCCCAAGTTTAGGCTTTAGAAGAAAATAGAAACTTAGATAATGCAAAATACAAAAAGATGGAAATCTAGGTAACACAAAATAATATATCTAGGTTTAAAATTGTAACATGTTTAGCTTGTAAGTTTATGTTTAGCTTAGGAGTAAAGGTACACTACACCCCTTTTGTTCTCTGCCCTTAGCCCTACCTCTAAAGGTTTGATAGGAAGGATAGAACACTAAAAAGATGCAGTGCTGCCACAGACAATTCACCCAAAAAAATAATTGATTCACTGATAGATTTAGGGTCATTCATATACCCGTTTAGCAGATGGGACAAAGCAAGGCAGGGAACCAGAAAGATAACTGAGTTTCTCCTGGTCCTGCTGATAGTCTAAATTCCTGCTGGTCCTACACATTCAAAACAGAATGCCTGGATGGCAGCCAAGCATTCAGGCTGAACTTCACTTTGCAGCTTTCTTTAGCAGGAATCAGTGCCAATAACAGATGATTCCCAGAAACCAGAGAGGGAGGATCTCCCGATAATGCTGGGGTCTGATTTAGTCCCAGCCTGTTGGCCAGTTGGGTTATTTGGGGAAGGGGGAGGAAGGGATGGGAGAAATGAGTTCAAATACTCTAGCTCCCTTCTCCAGAACCACCAGAGAGCTTGAAAAATGAGAAATATAGAAACTCAATGGGGGCTATGGGAGTTCAGGAAGAGAAAGGGAGAAAAAAGACTGACTCCCCCTCTAAAAATACTGAAAAACTTAAGAGGGATGTGTCTTTCATTTGGGTTCCTATTTGGGTTTGAAATAATAATCATACTTTTCATTTTCCATAACAGTTTTGACCTTTCAAAGTGCTTTCATGCACATTTCCCCATTTAATTTTAGAGTAACACTGTGAATTATTATTTTTATTATTTTCATTTGAAAGAAGAAAAAAAAGGGAAGCAACTGAAACATGTAGTGTGATATGGTAGGAAAATACAGAGTTTAAATACTAGCACTCCAGTTTGTGGCCCCTGTAACATTGGATACATTCATTTGACCCCTCTGGATTAGAGTTTCCTCCTCTGGAATAAAAAAGGTTTGAAGCAGATTGTCTTAACTGTCCTTCCCAGTACCAAATAGTAAAGACCTATGTATCTCAAAGAAAGATGACATGATTTGTTCAAGGTCACATGACTGGGAGGGTTACTATATGAAGAGTTCTATGGACGGGCAAATCAATTTCCTCATAGTTGATCAGTGACATAAAGGGGTACAAGTATTATTCTCCTTTTTTCATCTTTTAAAATGTCTTAATAATGTTTTATTTTTCCAAATACATGTAAGATAGTTTTCAACATTCATTTTTATGTTCCAAATTTTTCTCCCTCTCTCTCTTACCTCCTCCCTCCCCAGCAAGAGCACAAGATGGGGACAGTTAGTCAACTCAGTGGATAGAGTACTGGTCCTGAATCAAGAAGACCTGAGTTCAAATCCAGATCAGTCACCTACTAGCTAGGTATGTGACCCTAGCATGTCACTTAATCCTGATTACAAAAAAAAAAAAGCAATTAATTGCTGTGTGACCATGAGCCAGTCTTGTGTCAGTTACTAGCCAAATGACTTTAGATAAGTAATTTAATCTCCATGATCCTCAACATTTTTCTCTGTAAAATCTACAAATGGGAAGTTTCACATACAGAAATGTTGTAATAATTAGGTACAATTTATATAGTATACTACTAAGCCCATTATAATATTCTTATCTTATTTGATCTTCACAATCTTGGGAGATAGGTGATACCATTATCCCCATTTTACAGATACGGAAACTGAGGCAAACAGGTTAAATGATTTGTCCAGCATCACACAGCTAGTAAAAGCATCTAAATCTGGATTTGAATTCAGGTTCAATAATCTATGTACTGCTCCATCCAGAAGCTCTTCTAAAAGTTAGAGCTGTAATAGAAAAAAAGAAGTCAAGACATCTGATTTTTATTTAACCTCTCAGTTTCCTTATCTGTGAAATAGAAGGCTGGATTTGATGATCTCTAATATTCCATGGTCATGTGAAGGCTCTAGACAAAGTATGTTAAGCTATAGGACAGAGAGATCACTTTAACTTGGAGAAGCTGGAAAGGCTTTATGAGTAGAGACAGCCAAGCTGCTTGGGCAGATTCTTCATCATAGAATTTTAGAGTTGGGTTAGCTGCCCTTTTGTTATATAACCCACACTCATGCAGTTTTTAAAGATTTATAGATTCCCCAAATCTTAAGGGTTGGAAGGGACCTCAGAGTTTCTTATGTCTGACTGGACTGAGAATCTTGGCAAAGAATCATCATATAGTTTACATTCAGATTCCCAGAATCCTACTCCTAAGGATGAACAAATCAATCTCTTCACAGTAAAGGAATACAAGTATTATTATCTTCTTTTTTCATTTTAAAAATTTCTTAATAATATTTTATGTTTCCAAATACATGTAAGATAGTTTTCAACATTCATTTCTGTAAAACTTAGTGTTCCAAATTTTCTCCCTCTCTGTTTTACTTCCTCCCCTCCCCACGACAGCAAGCAATCTGATATAGGTTAAATATGTGTAATTCTTTTAAACATATTTCCATATGTGTCATCTTGTACAAGAAAAATCAGATCAAAAGGGGAAAAACCACTAGAAAGAAAAAAGCAAACAATAATAGCAACAAAAGATGTTTCAATCCATATTCAATCTCCATAGTTCTCTCTCTAGAAGCAGATAGCATTTTCCATCCCAAATCTATTGGAATTTCCGTGAATTACCTAATTGTTGAAAAGAGCCAAATTCATCACAGTTGATCATCATTTAATTTTGTTATTATTTTGTACAATGATCTCTTGCTTTTGCTCACTTCACTCAGCATTAGTTCATCTAAGGCTTTTCTGGAATCATTCTGCTCATCATTTGTTATAGAAAACAATATTCCATAACATTCATATACCATAACTTATTCATTCATCCTCCAATTGATGGGCATCCACTCATTTCCCAATTTCTTGCTACTACAAAAAGAGCTGCTACAAAAATTTTTGCACATGTGGGTCCTTTTCCTTCTTTTATGATCTCTTTGGGATACAAACCCTTTCCTCTTTTTTTCCACTTGAGAAAGCAGACTCAGAGTGCCTTGACTTTCCCAAGTTCACACAGCTTGTGAGTGTCTATTCAGAAGATGTGAACTAGGTATCCTGGAGCCCAAGTTCAAAACTGAATCCACTGCCCATCAATTGGAGAGTGGCTGAATAAATTATAGTATATGAATGTTATGGGATATTATTGTTCTATAAGAAATGACCAGCAGGATGATTTCAGAGAGGCCTGGAGGGACTTGCATGAACTGATGCTGGGTGAAGTGAGCAGAACCAGGAGATCATTATTCACAGCAACAACAATACTACATGATGATCAATTCTGATCAACAATGAAATGTTTCAAACCAGTTCCAATTGTTCAATGAAGAAAGTCATATACACCCAGAGAGGGGGATGTGAATTGTGGACCACAACATAGCATTTTCATGCTCTCTATTGATGTTTGCTTGCATTGTGTTTCCTTTTTCTGATTCTTCTTTCTTGTAGATACAATTTTCCCTGCACAAAAATGATGTGTGGAAATATGTATACATATATTTGATTTGTCAAGTGTTTTAGCGTAATTAACATGTAGTAGATATCCTTCCATCTAGGGGAGGGGTGGGGAGTAGGGGGGAAAAATTTGTAATGGAAAGCTTTGTAAAGGTTAATGTTGAAGAATTACCCATACACATGTTTTGCAAATAAAAAGTATTAATAAAAAAAGAAAAAAAGCTGAATCCACTAGATCACACAGCCCTCGAAGGGAAGGCAATGATATAAAAAGCACAATTGGGAGTTCAGATGCCTAAATTCAGGTCCAACCTCTTTCATAATTAGCTGTATGGTTTTGGTCTCTGGTCCCTGTATTGGTGAAAGCTAGCAGACATTGATCCACTCCCTATGGCTCTTATGCTGTATCTCTCTCCCTTCCAAGGAACCTCTGCTCTTTTAATAGTATACTATTATAGGATAGCTTTTTATTTCTCTGTACAAACAGCCATAATGTTTTTTGTAGAAAGAGAAAGGTAAGAATCAGTACTAAACCATGTAATTAAATGAATTAGTAGTCAAATAAAATACTGAAGATAAGAGGTCTCTTGATGGCACAGAGCTGGGACTACTTTGTAAAATCAGCAGAAATTGAGAAAGAAATGTTTATGAATGTGTACAAGGTCAGGGTGGGCAAACCCAAAAGAAATAAGGGCAAGGATCTTTTTGTGCCCACTGGCATCTTGAGATGGCCTGATGATGCACATTAGAATTTCAGATGCAGTACATAAATTGTTTGTAGCATTTGTTTCTTGCTCACACTAGGGCCAAAATGGAGGTGGTGAGTACGCAGATGTGTTAAGAAAGACAGCTCTACTAGCCCCCTGCCCCCCAGGATCTCCTCTATTTCAGCCTCCCTTCATCCTAGGAGAGGGAAATTTCAGGTGCATGTAAGGAGGGAGGGAAGGGCTTCAGACTTCCAGTAAAGATGCTCAAATCATGTCCTGTGTTTGGACAAGTAGGATGCACATGGAATAGGCTCATGTCTATATGATAGAACAGCAGTGGGCAGATGGCAACGTGGATATTGTGTTTGCCTGGAGCCTTAGGGTCAGGCAGGCAGCCTGCCTGGATCACCTGGTCCCTCAGTTCCTCAGGCATTTCTCTATGACTCTAAATTACAGAGAAAGTGTCCATCTGCATTGGTAGATATCTACTACCACACTATACTCATGGAATCACCCAGTCTCCTAATGATAGCTGGCATTTAAACAACCCTTTTAAAGTTTACAGATCACTTTCTGTGAATCATCTTCTATGATCCTCACAAACAACCCTGTGAGGTGGGTGCTCCAGATATTGCTCTAGGGATGGCACAGTGACACAAGGACCGGTTTTTGAATCAGAGGATTAGGGACTGTAACCTGGCCAGGGACTGGCAATTGTTTATCTTACTCTCCCCAATGGAGCATGGTTCTTTATCCTCTTGAGGCACTTAAAAACATGCACTTAAAAAATGGACTCATCTCATTTTACATTTTATTTCAAGCCACTTTGTCCAAAACACAGAGAGCAATTCAACCGAACACCAGAAAATCCCTGCAAGTTTGTGTCAGAAGGGGACAGAGGGAACAAGGCATTCAGGTCAGAAGCTGCCGACTCTCTTCCCACCTGGTGAATCAAGCCCCATCTGGCACTCATCTCACCAAGGCAAGAATGTTTCCAGGCCTTCAGCCTCCGGGGCCAGGAAGGCTGAAAAAGCCCCCTGACTCCCGAGGTACATCCTGGAAACAGGTGTGGGGGACTCCTGGGAGGGGATTCAGTGTCTGGTAGGGCTAAAGAGAAGCAGCTGGGTCTTACTGATGATTCAGCCTTTAAGGAGCAATAATGAAAACTGCTCTTTCTCACCCAAGTACTCTGAAATGCGCGAAGGAAAAAAAAAGATAAAATATGAAGACAAGGATAGAAAAGAAGGAGGAGGAAGAAAAAAAAGAAGGAAGATAGAGATGGAAGGAAGGGAGAGCCTAGGTAATTTTGAATGATTTGTTTTGTTTAATTTTATAGGGCTTGTTGTTTTTTTTAACATGTATCTTTAGCTCACTACAATATTGTGAATTGGATAAGACATATCATTATCCTGATTTTATAGATGTAGAAACTAAGATTTAGGTAATATGACTTCTCCAGTTTTACATAGCTAGTTAGGGACAAAGCAAGGTCACACCCAGGCCTTCTGACACTAGGAATTGTGCTTGGGTATTTTCTCATCATTGCCCTAAAAAAAGTTCATTGCGGCCAAATAAAACTGGTGTAGTACTGGGAAGAAGTACAACCTAGTTCCTCAATCTAACTCCTATACATGGATCTAGAAAATGCACTCGACTGATCCCTGATCCAGAAATCCAAAGGGAAAAAATTACAGTGAGTCCTTTTTCCAACCCAGTTTTGTATAAGGATGTAGAGAGTTTTGAGAATATTAGAGATAAGGATGTAGCCAGGAGCATACTGCTCATAATGTTCTAATACAACTGAAAAAGAATAGACAAAGCCCACGAGCCAGAAGAACTGGTCTCAGAAAAACGGATCCAACCTTGTGCAGAGTGAAGAATGGGTGCCAACTGGCAGCTCCATTATTCACATCCTATTTCTGGGTCACATTTCCAGGGCATATTGAGGAGACACATCTAAACTTAATGGCATTCT
Source organism: Myrmecobius fasciatus (assembly GCA_023553655.1). Lineage (NCBI taxonomy): Eukaryota > Metazoa > Chordata > Mammalia > Dasyuromorphia > Myrmecobiidae > Myrmecobius > Myrmecobius fasciatus. The sequence goes on along the minus strand of JAJPUD010003074.1, from coordinate 125,741 downwards.
GGGATGAGGAAAAGTCCCAAGCTTTAGGCTAGGTACTGGGCAAGGAGGACATTGAGAAGACAGAAACAACTATGTTACTCTGTGGTCCCAAGAGGGGAGCTCTTTCTCAGTTTCAGCCCTCAACATAATCTAAAATTTATAGGGAAATAGCCAGAGTAAGAATTCTAAACCAAAGGGGAAGTTTCAGGTTTCACTCTGAAATTGCAGGGCTTTCCAACTGATAGAAAGAAGCTAAGTCAACTGGAACTATAAAAGGGCAAGTATAGGGGTATTTCTCAGACCCAAACCTGGGTCAGGAACTTGCAGAATTCAGACTATGAGGGCAATGATCAGATCTTGTCCTGGATGGAGTGCTGAAAGCTTGCAAATATTCAGCCTGAGCTGATCCTGGAATAATACAACACTCTATAACTCCCAAGAAAGCTACTGAAGGACTCAACTAGACACAAACTCATCTTAAATATTCCCTTCAGAAATGAACTGAGAACTGAACCTGATCCTACATAAAGTCTAAAATCAGATTAGAAGAATAAGCAAACAAAACAAAACTCCATCCACAAAGGGTTATTGTGGTGACAGGCACTCAAGTCATGATGCCAGAAGTGAATGACTCCAAATCACCTACAGGTAAAGCCAAAAAGCAAATAATCAACCCCATGGTTGAGCACAAGATCAACTAGAATTCCTTAAATAGTCCAAACAAGAGGGTTTTAAAAAATAAAAATTAATTCAAAAAATCAAAGGAGAATAGGCAAAGAAATGAGAGCTATGGAAGAAAGAATTGCAAAGAAAATTAACGGTTTGGGGAAGAGGCACAAAACCTTGCCAATAAACAAATTCCTATCTTGGTTTGGACCCAAAAAGTAGGATATTCACTTAACAAACATCTCTTATGGGCTATGTATTCTTTGTGCTAGGGAAAGGTACAAATATAAGTAAGACAAGCAAAGTTCCTATGATGGAAATAAGACTCTTGTCTTTTATATTAGTTAAAATCATTAAATCAATTAACATTTGTTAACCACTTACCATATTGTAGACACTACATTAAATATAAAGAAAAGCAAAAGAGGGAAAAAAGACGGGCAAAAAATAGTTCCTGACCTTCTGAAGGAACTGAGAAAAGCTTCCTATGAAAGATGGAATAGGAGGTGAATCTTAAAGGAAGCTAGTGATGCTAAGAATCAAAAATAAGGGAATAGAGCTTTTCAGTAGTACAAAGTCATTTAAATGAGAGACAGACAGAATGTTGTGCTTGAAGAACAGTAAATAGACCAATATAGCCAGATTTTGAGTGCATTGAGAGTAGATGAAGCCTGCAGAGGTAGGAAAAAGTTTGATTATGAAGGGCTTAAATGGAGCAATTTGGCAAGGGCAGCCACCTTAACCCCATGTAATAAGAACATTTGAGTTTCACCATTGTGCTTGGAGACATAGAATGATAATATTGGAAAAGACACATCACTAGAATATAGAATTCACCCCCTGCTCTGTCACTTACTAGTCAGGTGACCTTGGATGATACACTTACTCTCAGGACCTCCTAATTTTGATGGAGAAGAATGAGTAAAAAAAAAAAAAAAAAAAAAAAAAAAAAAAACTTCAGTATTCATTACATGTGGTCCTGTACTCCTCCTATCTTCCTCAAAAAAAAAAGCCAATTCAGCAAAAGGATTTGGCTTCTATGGATTGTGAAATCCTCTTACACCAGGATATAGGGAGCACGACTTCATAATATTACTAAGGTTCTAGCTCTCTGCTGATCCATTCTTTGGTTCAGTTATCTCCACTGCATTTCAAAGGCCCCAGGAGATACAGTTAAGCACCTTCTTCTACCTTCTTTCAAATTCTGGGTCTTCATAGAAGTATAATGTCTCAATAACTACACCAAACCTGTCACCTCCAGAGATGTTTTCTGACATAGGTAGGACAGTCAAGATCAAGAAGCTGGCAAAGTTTGGCTTGAGTGTCTCCAGCCTCCTGCTTGTCACACAGATTCTACTCCTCACTTTGCCATAAATTCACTTTTATTTGAGTCCCAATTTCCTTATTTTTAAAATTAAGTTACTGGATTAAAATTTCCCTTAAGGACCTTCCTATTCTCATGGAAAAGGAAATGGCAAAGCACTCCAGTATCTTTGCCAAGAAAATTGCAAATGGGGTCATGAAGAGTCATACACAATAATAACAAACCTTTCTATACTACTTCTATCCTCTATCCCCCTCTATCAGGGAGTTGATACAGTTCTGTTCATTCTATTAAAAGCCACTCTTAGATCCTCCATCCACACAAAGGTGTAAATAATTCTTAGTTCCTCCAGGAGGCCTTTGCACTTCACCACGGATTAAGGCTTCAAGATAAATGAATGAAGCTCTAAGGGCAGAATTGGATCGGGTGGGCCATTAAATGCTTCTAGCCTGATGGTAAAACAGTAGCACTTAGGCAACCCCTAGGTATCTGGCCCTGCTCCGAACAAAACTTCGGTAAACTCTGCCGAGGAAACAAATGATACCCAAGAGCCTGCTAATGACTGCCTTCATTTCATTAGCAAGGAAAATGGTTTCTCTCTCCCAGGGTGGGATTGCTCTCACCTGAAGACCCAGTGGTTATCCCTCCCTTTCAGTATTACTTCTCTTCTTGTCTGTTTCTCTCCAAAACGCTTTTAAAATGACTTAGATCCTTGGTTGAGACTAAAGTTACTACAGTGTTTTCCCTTCTACAGATGGAGCTAGGGACCCCCAGGGCACAGAATGGAAGGTAAGAATGTGTTCTCACATTCATGGAGAAAAATGAGAAAACTCACACTGGTGGGAGGGCCAGCAATATGCTTCCCTCCCTAGTGAGGAACAGTAGAACACATAGAGCAGCTGAGGTAGGGCCCTGTTGAGTTTTCTCTTTGGGCACCAGGTATATGGTCCATTCCACCTGGCTCAGTGATACTGTTCCTATATTACTAATTTAACAGTTTCAAGATAATTCCAGGAAAGTGAAGGGATCCTGGGCTATATGTAACACCTTTTCTAGATAAAATTTAACTAAATAATTCCTACATCTTTCCTCCTTCTGGAAAAAGAGAAGGCTATATTAGATGGTTCCAACTAGACCTATTTTCCTCCTTCCCTTCCCACAATAAATATCCCCAAAATCGTTTCTCCCTACCTGACCCAAAAGAAATAGCTATCTACCAAAGTGTGAGTGAAATCAACCAGTATTACCTCTCCTCTGTGCAAGTTTGCACTTTAAAATCTATGGCAGCCTTAAACTAAAGAAATAAAACTTCTAAAGAGGTAAGGGGAAAATGTCTGCCTTACCTTTTGGTTCTAGAGTCCCTTGCTATGCTTCATAGGTACGGTAATGAGGAGTCAACAACCAGAAAGAAGGCAACAGGTTTGATCAGAAAGAATCTTGTTTTTGCAATCAGAGAACATAGATTCAAATCCCAGCTCTTCTGACCAACTGTATTTCTTTGGACAAATCACCTTCTTTCCACCTCATATGTAAAAATGAAGGGGACAAACTAAATGATGTTCTAAGGTCCTTTCCAGTTCTAAATCTGTGATCCCAAGTTAGTAAGATTTCTAAAGGAAGAGAGATTGGTACCGGCAAGAACGATAATGCATAGTAGACAATGAATAGGACTGAGACTTATAAGGCCTTAGTTCTAGTCCCTGGTTCTTCATTAATCAAATGGATAGGTGTGGGTAAATCACTCTACCTCTCTGGATCTCAGTTTCCTCCTTTGTAAAAATAGAAAGTTGAAGTACAACTATCTCTGTTACCTCTGAGGTCTAATATTCTCTAACTGATACCTCAGGACTTCACCAACAAGGAAGATTACTATCCTAATATGTTTCAATGTATTTTATCCCAAACCACTTTTTAGCAAAGATGAGCAGAGATTGGTCTGAATGATTGAAATTCATTGTGTGGGATGATTTATCGGGCAGTTTTGTTCCAGTTTCCTTATCTTACATGACCACACATCTAGAAAAAAAAATTTGTCAATACCACAAGGATGTGTTTAGTCAGAATATTTCAAGAAAAGGAATAAATTCAAGGAGGGATGATCAGTAGGAGAAACTGAGGAAGTCTCTTGCAGAGGACCAGTTTTTGAGTAAATTTCCATGATTTTCGTTAATCTCGTTCACATTTAATCATCATTACTGATCGAGAAATGGGTGAATTTTTTTAAAAAATGTCTTTATTATGTTACTAGCACAGATCTAGGAGTGTAATCAAAACAAATATAGCATCTGCCCTAAAGGAGTTTATATTCTAATGGGACAAACAACACACAGGGTTGCAGTGGTCACAGATGAATTATTGGGATGTGGAATGGTACTCTGGAGATATAAATTGTACCCCATCAAGGAACAGTGGCAAAGTTGCTTTAATAATAACTCCAAAACTGGAGAAGTAGGAAGGAGACTGTGGAGCAAGTAGTATGGAATGGAAGAAGTGATCAGTCATTCAAGTCAACATTCATAAGCACAAACTATGTCTACCAAGTACAAGGTATGGCAGGTGCTAGAGATACAAATAAAACAGTCTTTGCTCTTAAGGATCTTACACTCTACAGTATACAATGTATATGTACAAGTAAGCAAACACTAAGTATTTATTAAGTAATATTTAGATGGAGAAAATGCTAGTAACTGAGGCCATTTGGAAGGGTCTACTGTAAAAAAAAAAAGTGGCAAAGGAACTCTGCCTTGATGGAAGCTCCAAGTTCTGCAAGGCAGAATTGAGGTGAGAATACATTCCAAAGTTGTTCAAAGGCAAAATGTGGGAGATGGAATTTGGAGAATGAAAATTACCTCGCAGATCAGTTTGACCAGAGGTGAGACTGCAAAAAGGGCAATAATATAAAATAAAATTGGAAAGGATGGGAAGGGAGGCAGATTGTGGAGAGATTTAAATGTCTCACTGAAGATGCTAAATATTGCCTTAGTGGTAAAAGGAATCACTCAAGACTTTTGAGTAGGGAGTTATGACCTGGTATTGGGTTTGAGAATTTTTTATATCAACGAGGTAGCTATGTGAAAGATAAATTGGAGATGAAAGAGATTGGATTCAGGGAGATTAATTGTTAATAAGCACCTGAACTATACTGATAATCATGTGAAGGGAGAGAAGGGAGTCAGATGTTGCAAAGGTAGGATCTATAGAACTTGGCAATTAGCTGAATGGGCAAGAGGAGGGAGAAGAGTTGGGAAATATTTTATTACTCTGAACTTCAGTGATTGAAAAGATGGTAGTATGACCTCAATGGAAAATGGGAAATTTGGATGAAGATTGGATGAGAGATGAGTTGCAGTGGGGGCAGATTGAGATTTAGATTCTTGACATGATCACATGAAAGTACCCATAAGGCATTTGATGATAAAATACTGGGGTTCAGGAGAAAAATATGAGATAGTATGTGTGTGTATTTATGCATGTGTATATGTATATATGCATACATATATACATACTACATGTGTATATGTATATATTATGTGTTTATAAGTGTAGGTTGGTTGTCTTTGGTTCTCAGAGGAACAAAAATGACATCACTATATTAGAACCAAGTTACAATGAGTCCTACAGGCTCAGATCAGAATGTTCTCCCTTAGGTAAGGCACAAATAGTCCCTATGGATATTTGGAGTGGATTCTCTAACTTTATGCATTTTGTATTTCTTCTGAGCTAATTCCATTCTGCTATATTATCACAGGCCATCCACATTGGGGTCAGCATAGTAGTTCTGTTTGGTGGTTTGTCTAATCCCTCTCCTCTCCCACTCTTTCCTTCAGAGCCTCCCAAACACTGAACTAGCTCTGGCAATGGGTGAGTCAATCTCATTATCAGTGAACACATCCCTGAAAAGTGTATTTCCAAGGTAAGGGAACTTACCCACAGCATTCGAAACTTCTCCATTTGCTTCAATCAATGGTTCCACATATGGATGATGTGGTGTGGGCTGATGAAGTACTTGTGGGTTTTTGGTGTTTCATAGAGTTGAGACCCAGCAGCACAGTCCATGCACAGGGAAGTGAGCAGAGCTTCTCCATAAAGGAAGGCATTGGATACTCCACCCTCCATCTTTCCAATCAGAATAGAGAGAAGGCTGAAGGACATGCTGTTCATTGAGGTTTAGATTCTCTAACTATGGTCCATGATTATTAATTCAGAACTATAATGATTAATTCTGATGCTTGGAGAAAATTCAGTTGTATTGGACAAGATTTGAGGAGATTCATCATAGCCTGAAATAGAATGGAGCATTGGACCTAAAGTCATGGAGATGTGTGTACAAATTCTCCCTCAGACATTTATTTACTATCTCTGCAAACCTGAGCAAATCACTTAAGAATGACTGTCTCAGCTTCATCATCTATAAAATGTAAATAACAATAGCACCAATTTCCCATACTTCTTATGAGAACAAAATATAATTTTTGTAAAGTGTTTTGTAACAATATATCTGAATATTCTGTATTTCTTCTCTATATAAATACTATATATTATTGTTATTATTGAAACAAAGGCTCTGTTTGTGTGTTGGAGAGGGGGAGACCCCAGAAAATCACTACTAGGGAGTCTCCTAGAGAAAACTCTCCTGTGGTGTCAGAAGACCTTAAAATCCCACCTTGGAAAGCATGTGCCAAATGGAGGGCACATCTTATTTGAAAAAAAAAAAAGTAGAGCAGGTCCTTAATGGTCAGTAGCATGACAGAAGGTATAGAAGAAGGTCTGTTTCAATTGAGACTAAAAGGTAGCCTGTCCTACTGTGTTTCTAGTCCTCTCCTCTAAGGTATTACTTATATAAAAAGCAGTTGGAGCAGATTGAGGCAGCAGATGGGGAATAGAAGTAGAGAGGAGTGCCTTGGCAAAGGGCACAATGGTAAAAGGACTATTTGGATGGAAGGTCAGATTCAAGTAAAGAAGTAGAAGTGATTAAACCCTGTACCATGAATCAGAGGAACAATAGAATGGAGGAATGTGTTCACTTTACCCCCATGATGGTGCCCTGGGAACAAAGTCCCAACTTTTCCATCCTAGTTTCAGCTTTAATTTCAGTAGTTTCCTAACCAGAGATGAGAGCAGGAGTAGGTAATGGAGACAGTCACCCAGGACCGATCCTAAATTAAATGGGGACTGAAAATAGAGGAATTTGAATGTAGCTTTTTAAAACAGCACACTTTTTAAACAGAAAATTCTGCTCCCATCCACATATACCGATTTCACATCATCAAGGCACATATATTATGGTAAAGACCCCAGACCTCCTAGGAACAGCAACAAACAGGAAGTGGATAATGTCCAAGTTCATTAGGACCCAAATACCTTTGTTTCAGCTTTTCTCCTAACATGCCTGAGGTTGGTGGAGAAAGCTGATCTCACACTACTCTGTGTTCTAGACAAAATGAACTAATCTCTGTTCCACAAGTATGTCCTTCCTAGACTCCATGGTTTTGTTCATTCCAACGCTATGAATGCAATGTCCCCTGCCTCATAACCTCAGACTGTTAAAAATTTTCTCAACCTTCAAACTGTACTTCCTTCATGAATTCTTCCCTTCCCCTTCTCACTCTTGCCAGATATAGTCTTTCTTCCCTGGATTCCTTGGACTAACTTGTTCATACTCTAGAAAACAGAATGAATATGAATAATATATAATAGTTCTTTGAATATGTATGTTTTCTCTCTTCTGTTGAAGAATAAGTATCTTGAGGGCAAGAACTAACTGGTCTTGTTCACCTTTGCATGCTACTTATCCTTCCCATCCCAATGCTCAGGCACAGAGCATTAAATAATAAGCGAAGAATTATCCTAATAGCCTACCCTAAGCAAGCATTGAACTTTCAATTAAGCCCAGTTTACTTCATGAAGCATCAAGTGCTTAAGGTGCTACACTCATTGATGGATACAAAGAAAAAAATGGCCCCTGTCCTCAAGGAGCTTACATCCTACTTTGGAATGGAATAATAATGTAAGAAAGTAAATTCAAGATAATACAAAATGGGGAGTGGGTAGAAAGAGACCTGCAGAGGCTGGGGAAAGTCCTGTTTAGGAGATGGCCTCTCACCTGTATTTTGAAGGAAAATAAGGACTTTATAGGAATAGGTGAGGAGAATACTAAAGCATGGAAATGGAAAATGAAGAATATATAGAGGGAACAACCAGTAGCCCATTCAGACTGCAATAGAGAAGATGCATTGGGATGTAATGTAAAGTGAGAGAGGTAGGAATCAAAATATTGAAGGCTTTAAATTCTAGGTCAAGGATTTCCTGGGTTAGCTTGAGGCAATGATACCTTGGAAAGAATGCTAGTTTTGGATTCAGAGTTCAAATCCTAACTCTAGAACTTAACAACTTGTGTAATCTTGCTCAAGACACTCTACCTCTAAAGGTTTTCTTTTCCTTTTGAGTAAAATAAGAGCATTAGACTAAATCACCTTTATAGCCAGGCCTTTCTAGGCCTAAATCTAGGATGATCCAATTGGAAGCCACTACCTCAAACCCCAGGAAAAACTAAAACCCCAAAAGTGGAATTCATTATTCTTCCCACATTCTCTCTAGAGTTCAGCTGAATTCAGTGTTATTATTAGTCTTAATAATTAGTAACTTGCATTTATACAATATTTTAGAGTCTACAAACTGCCTATCCCAAAATATCCCTTTGAGGTAGATCATAGACCTAGAAGTCATTTAGTCTAAACTCTTGATTTAACAGATAAAGAAACTAAGACAAAGAAAAGCTAGATGATTTACTCAGGGTCAAATCTGGCAAAATGAGGATTTGAATGCAGATCTCTGGATTCAATTCCAACTCTCTTCTGTACCAGGATATCTTCACCAATAGTAGTAGAAAGATAGGGGATACAATGAATCAGTCAATCAATCACCCCACTGTTACCAGAGTGACTAATAAGGTGGTAAAACCCTGATACCTTTATCAGGTGAGAATGCATCTATTGAATTAAGAGATAGGAGCTAAGTGTGAGTAAAGCCTATATATCTCCATTGAATCAATCAAAGGCATTAAACTAATATATGCCCTATCACACTCAAGGAGTTTTCAATAAAGTGGATTGCGGCTCAGAGGAGAGAGCAACTCCAGCCAGTTCCTTAAGAGAGAATCATTGGGGGCAGGAAGGAGGGAGGCAGGAAGAGAACTTCTATTTCTTCCCCTGTCACTCTTGCACAAAAGAGAATCTAGTGAATAAAAATCAGGAGCCCATAAAAAAGCTATAGCACACCTATGGGGATATCATAACCTCCATAACGAGGTGAAAAGGACTTCTAGCAACCAAGAGCTATGAGTTGCCTCTTTGCCACATGTAATCTCTAAAAATCTAAGTCTGCTTTCCCCTGCACTCTGTATGCACTTTTGGGAGAGTGTGTTGCAGAGTTTTAGGGAAATATTATACTGACTGTTCTGCTAAAACACCTTAGTAAAATACCTCTTTCTAAAAGCTACTTAAAGTCTGGCTTATTAATTCATATCAAATGTTAATCATGGAAAGAAGCACACTGGTGGGGGCTCATGAGTTCTAGCATTAAATAGCCCTTTCTGGTCCTTCAGAGCCCTGGAATCCTGAGTGGATGAAGTAGCTGCTTTCTGGGGACCCATCCTCCAATGACAATAGGGTTTAATATAGTAGTAAACATGTGCTATAGTAATAGAATTGAACTATCAGTCCTTTCTTTGCTTGTCTTGACCTTTGTCAACAGAAGGTCTTCCCTTTTCCTACTATTCCCTCACTTATACTCTACACTCTGAACTTCAACAAGGAAAATACAGGCTTTTAACCCATTCAGCTAGCATTTCATGTTTCAATCGTCAACATCCCAACAATTTGTCTTCATTAGAAACATATGAAAACAGATGTAGTCATGTCTAAAACAGATTCATCCTGTCTGTGAATCCCCTTGACAGTTGCGAGCCTCCAAAGAGAGATTTCATATATCATTTTGTTCTGTCCTATGTGGTGCATCTTGTGTGTCCCCCCTCCTCCATCCCCCCTCCTCATCTCCTCCTAATCTTTATCAGAGGTGTCTGGATTCCCACTTTAAAATTCAGAATGAAGATTTTTCCCCCTTGTTTGCAAGATTTTTTTTCAGCAGAAATTGGAAGGAGTCACTTTGCTAACACAGACAGAGTCTGCAGGGAATTTCAAGATTGTGCTGTGGAAAGCAAAACATATGCCTGTTTGGGACAAGTTGTACTTCACAAACATTTAGCAGCCAGTCCTGGGGAATACAAATAGAGAAACCGTTTGCATAGGGAATGAAGGCTTCAGCTCTCGATCTTATTAAATCCTAATATCTCTGTCCCCACTGCCATCCATCTCCAAAACTCTCACAGTATGCTCAACATGTGATATTAGCAAACAGGAGAAGTGAAGAGAAATCTTCATTTTCCTTTAGAGGCTGCTAGAAATCAGGGAAGAATGACAAATCCTCCAAGTTAACCAGGACTGATTAGTTTCTAGTAGTGAAGGCAGGATGATCACTTTTCAGTGGGATATAAAAGAGAGAGCACAAGGTTTTGAGCCACAAAATCTGGGTTAAGATACAAGCTTTTCTTCTTACTACTTGTATAATCGGTAACAAGTCAATTAACCTAAATACATTGTGTGGTACAATGACCATGAATTTATAGGACCTGGGTTCAAATGCTATCTTTGCTTCCTTCATTGAATAAAGTCATTTAACTTCTCTGGGTCTCCAGGACCCTCATCTATAAAACAAGATTGTTGAACTAGGTTAGGGGTTGTTGACCATTTCCACCTCCTAGATCCCCTTGAGAGTGTCTAGTGCAGCCTACAGACTCTATCTCAATTGCACAAAATAACATACATAGGACTACAAAAGTAACCAATTATTTTATTGTTATGTTCATGATATTTCTTACATACATATAAATATTAAATTATACTTTTTAAAAGTTCACAGACCCCTTCAGTAGATGGCTTCTGAATTCCCTTATAGTTCTTAATTTAGTATTCAAGACCTTCACCTCAAACCTCGATCTTGATCTATGGCTTCAAACCTTCACCAAAGAGAATAATCTTAAATGTAGGGGACTTATCCTAGGGAATAATTATATTTGTTACCCTTAGCTTGAGCAGGAAAAGGGAAAAGAGAAGCCTAAACAGCTTCCCTGAGGTATGCTGTGACAGCTAATGGCTTAGAGCATGGGACTTGGAAGCTGGGAGATCTGGATTCAAATCCAGACTCTTACAGACTATATACATATAGAGGCATAGACTGAGCAAGTTGCTTAACTCCCATCAGCCTCAGTTTCTGCATTTGTTTGTTTGTTTGTTTTGGAGGCAATCGGGGTTAAGTGACTTGCCCAGGGTCACACAGCAAATAAGTGTCTGAGGCTGCATTTGAACACAGGTCCTCCTAACTTCAGAGCTGGTGTTTTCTATCTGAATCACCCAGTTTATGTATTTGTAAGTATAGGCTCTGGATGTGATTGCAGGAATTGCAAAGTTAGGGACCTCTCTCTATCCATTTAGGTTAGCACCTTCTCAAGAACTTACATTCATAGAGAGTCCTCTAAAACTCTAAGGGATTAAACGATTTGCCCAGGATTGTGCAGCAAGGAGGAATCAGAAGGGACTTGAAAGTAGGTTTTGCGGGCTTTGGAGTTGGCTCTCTAACCACTGTGCACAGTGGCCCTTCTGTAAGATAATGATGACAATGCCTGTGGTACTCTCCATGTGGGATTATTCTGAAGCTCAAATGATGTAATGTAATTCACTTTGCCAATCTTCAAGCCCTGTGTAAATGTCAGCTCATTTGAATGAAATGAAGGCTGAAAATTTCAAAAATTCCATAGGTGGATTAGCAGCTTTTCCCAAAGCTGAATTCCCATGGTGGGGGAAAAGAATACTATGTACCTACCATAAGCCAGAGACTGTGCTTGTGCTTTATGAACATTATCTCATTTGATCCTCCCAACAACCTTGAGAGGTAATACTATTACTATCCATACTTTACAGCAGAGAAAACTAAAGAAAACAGAAATTAAGTGGCTTGCCTAAGGTCATAGAGCTAGTAAGGGTCTAAAGCCATAATTGAACTCAAATCTTCCTGATCCCATGCTCAATGCTCCATCCAGTGTGCCATCTGGCTGCCATGGTCTCCTCTGAATAATAGTGTATTCTCCAAGGCTAAGCCAGCAAAAGATGGGTTCTGGCTGAATCTACAAAGCTGGAAAGACTTCAGATAATGAGGAAATGGAAGAAGAAACTTTCTGACAATTAGTTACCCAAAAGTAGCCTGGAGTGCTTCAGGAGATAGTGGGCTCCCACTCATGTCAGGTCTTTCTGCTAAGGATGGATGACTATAAACTGGACCCATCAGAAGGGTGGTTCCTTTGGAGCCCAGTTTAAACTAGATAGCTCCAGAACTCCTTTCCATTTCTGAGATTCTGTGATTCAGAGGGAGGTAAAACATCATGGGGCTGGCAATCAGGAAACATGTCTTTGAGTCTCTGAGCTACTCTTCACCAGCTGAGAAACACTAAGTAGTTTTCCTCATTAGAAAGGTAGTGTGGGGTAGCTCTTGGAACCAGAAGATCTGGGCTTAAGTCCAGGGTCTAATACTTAACCTTGACCTCAGGCTGTCTTTTCTAAGAAGCAGGAATCTGGATTGGAAGGGAAAGTGGGATGGAGAAGGAGAAACCATGCCAAGGACAGGGGTGATGGAGGAAAACAGGAAGAAATGATGGGGCTAGATGATAATGCAGATAGATCTCAGATGCTGCTTATTTTACATGAGGAAATTAAGGGACTTGCCTAAATCTTAGCTCTGCCATTTTTAAAATGTTTATCCATGTGAAAAGAATACCCCCTGGTTTGCTGCTGACACCCCGAGTCAAGAAGGGCAGCCAAGATTGCTAGCTGGGGACAGCCTTAGGAGGTCATTCATATAAACATCTTCCAAAATGGCAGAGTCAAGGTTCAAACTTAGGTCCATGGTTCTATCCTGCTTCCCTGAACTTCGTGGATTTCTAAGGGGAAAAAGTCAATGAAGGAGCATGGTCACATATACTTGATAGCACTGGAGAGCAAACTGTATAGATATTCTCCTGGTAAGGGTATAGAAGAGGGAAAACTAAGCCTCTGACCTATGAGTGCTCCTCCCGGGGCTCCGGCTGGATCTCCTGCCCATTCTCTCCTCTTCCAATTACAAATGGATACTACTGAGTGTCTTTCCCAGGTCCAATTCTTTCATTATTCTCCCTCCCTTGAAGATTATACCTCTTCTCTCCAGCCTCCTGCCCCCACCACCCCATTAAAGAAGAGTTGTCTTTGTGGAAGGACTGAGTTGTTTTTCCCACAGAGAAGTTTTCTCTTGGATAAGGTATTAATTACTGACACTATGCCATTCCCCTGGAGGCAATGTCTCAAATGGAAATACTTGGTTATTTAATAATCCCTGCATCAATATGGCTCCAATGAATCTCCTCATAGAGTAAGGTAATGGGAAAAGGCCAGTTTCAATGAGGTCTCAGCCTTGGCTGCCCTTCTTGCCTGGGGTAGTGTCAGCAGCAGGCTCGGCCAGGTCTGGGGGTCTTCTCACTAATCAGCTTGGAAGTGTCTGGCTGGGGAGACAGAATGCAGAGCTCACACTGGGGAACTTCAACTAGGGAGGAAGCATCCATGGACTGGCTGAGGAAACAAAAACCAATCCCTTACATGGCCTCAGGGAGAGGCAAGCTCAGATCAAGAGGTTTTTCTTAATATTATTATTTGTTTGCCCTTTTTCCCCAACGCCCTACTGTTTTAGAGAGATGTCAAGCTACAGTAGAAGGAAACCTGAGCTAGGAAATCAGGAAATGTAGATTTTTTTTTATCCTGGTTTGGCATCTTCAAGCAGGTTTTTAGGATCATAGATTTAAAGTTATAAGGGAATCTTGGAGGTCATCAAGTCTGACTTCACTTTACCACTAAGGGAATGGAGGCCCAGGAAGGGTGTTACTTGTCCATGACAAAGCTAATAAATATCTAGAGCCAGACCAGAAGACTTTGAGTCTTCTTGACTCTATTTGGTAAGAGACACACAGGAAAGCAGACAGAGAGAAACAAGGGTTAGTGGTAGGGAAGTTGACTTCAAAGTCTAGAAAGCCTGGATTCAAGTTTTTCCTTTGAAAAATGCAATTGGAGAAAGCTAGATGATGAAGTGGATAGACCATCAGCCCTAGAGTCAGGAGGATCTCAGTTCAAATCCAGCCTCTGACACTTAACACTTCCTAGCTGTGTGATCCTGGGCAAGTCACTTAGTTCTAAATTCCTTGTTCCCTCCCCCCCCACAAAAAAAGGAAAAAAAAAATACTGTGCAAGTCACTTAACCTTTAATACCTCAATCAGTTCTCTAAGACTGCAATCTACATGAATGGAGGGGTCTTTTCTTAACTAGAGTTGTCTCCATACTAATGAAATCCCAGGACCAGACAAAAATGTAGAAATGTGCCACATAAATGTGCATTGTAGCTATTAATATTCCTGGACCCGACCCATCCAGTGGCAGCCCTTTGCAAATACATTAAAGGAAAGGTTGACTTCTTTTCTATATTCAAGGAGTAAGATTTTCTTGAGCATCTATCATGTGCCCAACTTTTTGCTTCCTCCAGAGATCAGCTACCTTCATTTTCTCTCCTATCATATCCCTATTAAAAATCTGCTCTCAGGAAAGACTCATTTAATCTTTGTTTTCAGTGATGCTGTCTAATCATAACTTATAGAAGGCTACAGTTAACAAAGAATTAAAATTGAGAATCTTCAAATTCTATGGGTTTAACAATCATCTCTATGAGAATGACTTTCTGAGCTTTGTATATCCTGCCCCAGAATCTCCCCTTGAGTGTCAGATTACAATATCAATTACCTATTAGGTAGTTCAAACTGACTGTCCTGGAGACATCTTCAACTCAACCAGTTTTAGACTAAAATCATTTTTTCCCCACAAACCCTCACCTATTTCTGTGGAAGGTACCAAAATCCTTCCAGTGGCCCAAGATCATGTCTTCAGCATTCTCTTCAATGCTGCGGTCTCCCTCTCCACAAATATTCACTTAGTTTTCAATCCTCACATTTCTGCTTTCATGTGTTTTTACAGCCAATTCTTTCTCTTCCCTCATACAGCTACCATCTTGGTCCAGACTCTCCTCAACTTTTGCATTAGATGATTTTAACAGCCTCCTAATTGTTATTTCCGCCCCCTCTCCACACTCCAGTCCCATCTGACACACAGCTGCATATTTTTTCAGTCATGTTCAACTCTTCATGGGGTTTTTCTTGACAAAGATACTCAAGTGGTTTACCATTTCCTACTCCAGCTCATTTTACAGATTAAGAAATGGAGGCAAATGGCATTAAGTGACTTTTCCAGGGTCACACAGTTAGTAAGTGTCTGAGGCTGGATTTGAACTCGAGAAGTTAAGTCTACCTAATTCCAAGGTCAATGCTCTATCCATCCATTTTTCCTTAAGCACAGATCAATACATGTGATTCCCCAAATCAAACAACTCTAATGGCTTCAAATAGGTTTTATTATTTTTGTTTGTTTGCTTGGTTGCTTAGGATCAACTACATGCTGTCCCAAAAGTCTTAGTGCAACTTTAAACTATTAAATTTTAAAATTCATTAAGACCTTTGTCACACCGTGTATAAATTCCTACATTTGGTTTTTAAGGTCCTCCATAACTTGGCCAAGCCTATCTTTCCAGTTTCATTGGATATTACTCTCCCTCCCACAGTCTGCTATCCAGCCAAACTTCCTCTCTCTTTTTTTCACATAAGATTTTACATCTTCTGTCTACATTGCTCCTTGGCCATCTCCCCATCTGGAATGTATTCCCTCTCTATAACCACCTCATGGTGTCCCTCTCTTTATTTATGAAACAAATTAAGCACCATATTCTGCATGAAATCTCTCTTAAACCCTGCAAATTGTCAGTGTTCTCCCTCTTCATCTATCTGTATTTAACTATTTTGTTCATATTTGAATTTATTCACTTGATATTTGTACTACATATATTTATATGTACTTATTTTCCCCAGTAGAATAAAAGTTCCTATGAGTTGAGATTGTTTTATACTTTATATTTGTTTCCCAGGATCTAGGACAATGCTTGGTAGAATATATTTAGGGATTGAATGATCACTAGAAGGAAAAGGTACATGGTGGACACGAACAGATTGCCAGACACTGTAAATAATTGCTTGGAAGAAACAACATAGAGAATGTCATCAGAAAAATGTATGGCCCGGTGCTTGCTTCAGCAGAAAATATACTGAAATTGGAATAATAAAAAGAAAATTAGCATGGCCCCTGTGCAAGGATAACACTCAAATTCATGAAGCATTCTGTATTTTTTAATTAAAGTATTAAAAAAAAGTATAGCCAGGAAGAAATATAGACAAGTTGTACGGCAAGGGGGAAAATAGATATACAGCCTTAGTACTGTCCTGGTATCCATACAATATCAAAAAGTCTAGAGAGAAGGCTTCTAGCCTGATGAGTAGAGCCTTCCTCGTGTAGATCAATGAAAGAACTGGGGCAAGAGCAGCCAGGGCGAATAGTATGGATAGGTTATCATCTGCTCTGTTGGGAAAATTGCCCATGTCTATGGATCTCTCAGATCCATCACAATGGATTTAAATCACCAAGCTTCCTCTCCGGGAGTTGTTTGCATGTTCTTCCTGATATCCAGTGATGGAGAAAATGGCTTCATCCCCAAGGAGTAAGGGAAGTGAGGGAGAACCCTAGTTCATTGAAAAGTATGATGTCAAACAACATGGTTCAAATTCTGGCTTTCACTTCTGTGTAATATTGAGAAAATCATTTCTCTGTACTTCAGTTTATTCAACTGCATGTTCAGTTTGGATTATATTACCTCAAACAATCCTCTCCTCTCTATGATTCTAAGAAACTATCTTTCAAATCAAATCGTTTGATCCTGGAAGTGGTTATTTTTACGATAAATATGGCAATGGCTATAAAAATTCATTAATGGTAGAAGTGCCAAATGATGTGTCCATCAGAACATCAGATAGTTTCACAAAGTCTTGTGCCCTAAAAGTCAGTTCTACCAATTGACCTTTGGGAAGAAAAGCAAAAGTTAGTATTGTGATCACAAATGGCACTAAGAACTGAATGGTGCTTGACTTGCTACCTGTGGAGATTCTCTAAGCCAATGTTTTCCTCAAGAGGGATTATAAATGGAGTCCAAGAGATCCAACCTCTAAGCTAAAGCTACTGTTCTTCCTGGTTAGGGATAGAAGTGGCTTTGAGATCCTTTGGAAGTTAGGAGTTATTCACCCAAAGTTTAATCAGCTTTCATTGTCAACTATGAGTAGATTTCCTCTTCATGGACACAAGCAGGATCAAGATTACAGTGATCATACTGATTTACTGCATCCTCAGATGCAATTTCCCTTCACAGTTTTGACCCTGTGGTTAATTAGTTCAACCATATTAAATAGTTCAACTGTATAGCATCTTCCTCCACTTCCTTGTCCTACCATAGTTCATACTCAGCTTTTATTCTAGCTTGGGTCACCATTCCTACTTCTTTGTTACTAGAATAAGTCATATAACTGTGCTGACAAGGGTCCATTACAAATCTATATTATCCTTTCTCAACTGGGCCCTCACTGCTGTAAATTCTTTTATTCTTCTCTACTTGACTATAATAATCTCAATAACATCTCTTCCAAACTTCCTTTCTCCAATAGTCCCTTATATCTTTTCCTCTTAGTCTCTTTTCTTTTTTCTCATCATATTTCTTTGTGCCCTATTTTATAGGAAAAAAACAAGGCTTAATTTCTTCATCTTCCACATCCTTACCTCAACTTTTCCCCAATATTTACTGATCTATCTTAATTTCTGGTCAAAAGGTGATCCATCTCTTTGCCAAAGATAACACCTCTATTTCTGCCAGTCATCTTATACCTTTCCATCTTTTCCAGGAGTTTACCCTTTTATTAATCACAGAATTCAAGCCATTCTTATAAATTTTAGTCAATTCTCTGTATATTTTAGAAATGAGACTTTTATCAGAACCTTTAAATGTAAAAATTTTTCCTCCATATCATCCCCTTCTCTCCTCCCTTTCCACTGAATCCTTCACATATACTTACAAACACAGTTTAATAACTTCATCCCTAAAATAAGATGTCTTAAAGTTTTCCCTTGATCATTTTAATCTATCCAGTCATCATCCCATCTTTCTTTTCTTCTTTCTTATTAAACTTACTGAAAAAGTTGTCCACACTCAATATTTCTACTTCCTCATCACCCATCCTTTCATCACTTCTTCCACTTGGACTTCGACAACACCTTTTGCCAGAGCTTCCAAAAGTTTTTCAATAACTTAATTGTTAAAAGCAAGAATTTTTTTGTAAATCAACTTCTGTTTTATATATATATATATATATATATATATATATATATATATATATATCTTGCATTTAACAATGATGAATCCCTCCCTTAATGTACACTTTTCTCTAATAACTTAGGGTACCACACTTGCCTGGTTCTCTTTCTTATTATGATCTCTTCTTTGCTGTGTTCTAACTTAGATCCTCTTCCCAGATTCTTGATGTCATCATTTCTGAAGCCTACTATTCCCTTGAACATCTTTTCCTTCCTTTGGAAATCTCCTTTAGACTCACAGTTTCAACAGTCATCTGTACATCCATGTCTTCTCAATCCTGATGTCTCTTCTGAACTCCAGTATGACATGATGTCTAAGTACCTGCCATGGAATATGTCTTTAATGTCACAGCATTATCTTTAATTCTAAATATCTCCTGTTGAATTTCTTTCTCTCCTTAAATTCCCACTAATAGTGAAGTGGAATGATGGAGAGACCAATAGACTTAGAGTGAAGAGGAACTGAGTTCCATTCCTGCCTCTGACACTTGATAGTTGTGTCACCATGAACATATCTCATCCTCAGTTTCCTCATTTATAAAAAGGGCAGAATAATAATAGCACCTCCCTCACAGGGTTGTGAGAACCAAATAAGATAACATTTCTAAAGTGCTTAATACTCTTACCTGACACATACTATCCTCTTGTTTTCTTTCTTTTTTTCTTGATCATGAATGTAGTAGACAAAGTGAATGAGAGTGCCATAGATAGAAAATAATAATAATAATAATAATAATAATAGATAATATTTTAAAAGTGTTTAAGATTTAAATAAATCTTCCCTCTCTCATATCTCTAGTTTTTGATCAGTTATCAAAGTTGACCCTAAGCAGCATCTCCTGAATTCATCTCCTTACCTTTTTTCCTATGGATACCACCATGGCACAGGCTTTCATTATCTCCCACCTGCAGCATAACAACAACCTTCCAACAGGTCCTCCCACTACTCCTTCTTCTTTGCAAACGATCTTTCATAGAGCTATCAGAACAATCTAGGAGGTCATATTTTTTTAATTGAAGCTTTTTATTTTCAAAAGATATTCATGGATAATTTTTCACCATTGACTATAACAAAACCTTGTGCTCCAACTTCACCCCTTTCCCTACCCACTCCCCAAGAGGGCAAGTAATCCAATATATGTTAAATATGGTAAAAATATGTGTAAATCCAATATAGACATGCATTTTTATAAAATTATCTTGCTACACAAGAAAAATCAGATTAAAAAGGAAAAAAATGAGAAAGAAAATAAAATTCAAGCAAACAACAACAAAAGAAGTGAAAATGCTATGTTGTGATCTACTCAGTTCCCACAGTCCTCTCTCTGGATGTAGATAGCTCTCATCATCATAAGATCATTGGAACTGGTCTGAATCATCTCATTGTTGAGAAGAGCCACGTCCATCAGAATTGATCATTGTATAATCTTGCTGTTGTCATGTACAATGATCTCCTGGTTCTGCTCATTTTACTTAGCATCAATTCATGTAAATCTCTCTAGGTCTCTCTGAAATCATCCTGCTGATGTTATATAAGAAATAATATTCCATAGCATTCATATACCATAACTTATTCAGCCATTCTCCAACTGATGGGCACCCACTCAAGTTCAAGATTCTTGCCACTATAAAAAGGGCTGCCACAAACATTTTTGCACATGTGGGTCCCTTTCCCTTCTTTAAGATCACTTTGGGATATAAGCCCAGTAGAAACACTGCTGGGTCAAAGAGTATGAACAAGTTTGATAACTTTTTGAGCATAGTTCCAAATTGCTCTCCAGAATGGTTGGATCCATTCACAGTTCCACCAACAATGTATCAGTGTCCCAGTTTTCCCACATCCCCTCCAACAGTTATCATTATCATTTCCTGTCATTTTAACCAATATGACAGGTGTGTAGTGGTACATCAGAGGTGTCTTAATTTGCATTTCTCTGATCAATAGTGATTTGGAGCACCTTTTCATATGACCAGAAATGGTTTTAATTTTTTCATTTGAAAATTGTCTGTTCATATCTTTTGACTATTTAACAATTGGAGAATGGCTTGAATTCTTATAAATTTTAGTCAATTCTCTGTATATTTTAGAAATGAGACTTTTATCAGAACCTTTAAATGTAAAAATTTTTCCCAGTTTATTGCTTCCTTTCTAATTTTGTTTGCATTGGTTTTGTTTGTATAAAACCTTTTTAACTTAATAGAATCAAAATTATTTATTTGGTGTTCAATAATGAACTTCAGTTCTTCTTTGGTCACAAATCCCTTCTTTCTCCACAGATCTGAGAGGTAAACTATCTTACGTTCTTCTAATTTGCTTATAATATCACTTTTTATGTCTAAATAATTTCGATCTTATCTTGGTATGTGGTGTTAGGTGTGGGTCAATGCCTAATTTCTTCCATACTAGTTTCCAATTTTCCCAGCAGTTTTTGTCAAATAGTGAGTTCTTATGCCTGAAACTGGGATCTTTGGGTTTGTCAAACACTAGATTACTGTAGTTATTGACTATTTTTTCCTGTAAACCTAATTTATTCCATTGATCAACTACTCTCTTTCTTAGCCAGTACCAAATGGTTTTGATGACCAATATAGTTTTAGGTCTGGCATAGCAAGGCCACCTTCATTTGCTTTTTTTCCATTAATTCCCTTGAAATTCTTCACCTTTTGTTCTTAGAAGGCCATATTGGACAAGTGAAAGTAGAACTGGGTTTGAAGCCACAGAATGTGAGTTCAGCTAGAAGATCTACCACTTACAATTTGTATGTCCAGAGACAAGTCATTAGCCCTTCAGTATTTGTTTTCTTACCTATAAAGTGAGGGAGTTAGAATGAATGGTCTCTATGTCTTATCTTGTGATACTTATTCATAGGTCTTGTCTTATCATTATTCTTCTTAAAAGTCATCAGTGACTCCTGATTACCTCCTGATCAAGGTTCATTGTCCTCTGCCTGATGGTCAAGGACCTGCACAACTTGGTGCTTTCCTTCCTTTCAGATCAAATCATATATCCAGATTCTTTCTTTGCATTCTAGAATTCAGTCAAACTGATCTACTCTCAGAACAGCTTTATTCTCTAATTTTGATATATTTCCCTTCTTTGCCAGTTGAAATTCTACCTGTCCTTTAAAGGTCTATTAAATACCACTTCCATGAAGACTCCCCTAATTCCCTCGGTTGAAAAAATGACCTTCTGCAGACCCCATACAGCACTTGCTATTTTCAAATTCATTTAATAATATTTCTCATAATATTTTGCTCAATATTCATATAGCACTCCAACACAAAACACCTTGCATAGATTATCTCATCTGCTTCTCACAACTTCCTTAAGAGGCAGGTACTATTATTATTATCTACACACATTATGTCTCTCTGTTTCTGTCTCTCTGTCTCTGTCTGTCTGTTTCGCCCTCCCTCCATTTGTCTCTGGGTCATCTTAAATGAAAGCTCTTGACTGATGCTTGGGTGTTTTCCAATTGTCAAATGTTCCAGTGACAGCTATGCCCCCAAATATCTTTGAGATCCAAGAATGTCCATATGGATATAAAATGGCTCTCTTCCTAAAATTTATGTCCTTTGCTGAATAAAAGTCAATTTAACTCTTAGCAAGTTCGTGCTTCCTGCCGATATGTTCCTTGGCTTCACTTCCAAGGGAAAACCAATGTACTTGACTAGTATAGTTTGATGCAGTCAGCATGTTGCTGATATAATTAGAATACTATATCAGTTTGGAGGAAAGAAATGGTGTGAAAATACAGATATGTTCAGAGAATAAGGAGTAAACCTGTTTGACTGACAGAAAACTTATATGGGAAAGTAGTGGCACATGAAGTTGGAAAGAAAGATTGAAACTAGATCACTGAGAGCCCTTAAAGCCAAGAGTTGTGACCTGACCTTGTAAACAATGGAAATCCATATTTTAGTGCAGTGTAATAACATCAAAAACTAATCCAAGGGGCAGTTAGATGATGCAGTAGATGGATACCACCAACCAAGCTTGGAGTCAGGAGAGCCTGAGTTCAATATGGCCTCTGTGTAACTTTGGGTAAATCACTTAACCCAATTGCAAAAAAAAAAAAGAAGGAAGGAAGGAAGGAAGAAAGGAAGGAAGGAAGGAAGGAAGGAAAGAAGGAAGGAAGGAAGGAAGGAAGGAAGGAAGGAAGGAAGGAAGGAAGGAAGGAAGGAAGGAAGGAAGGAAGGAAGGGTCCATCTAGTACATCCCAGGCCCTCCCGAGCCCCCCCTCACCACCCACTATGAATATTCATTATATGGTTTGGATTTCTACTACCACCACACCCAACAGCATGGGAAGGAAATGGAATGGGGAAGGGGAGAATGATTTTTAATTGAAAAAAATCTTTAGTGAAAGTCAGACCTAAAGTTCTCAAAAAGTGAAAGGGAAGTTCTCAAAAATGAAATTCTGAAAACATATGTAGAGGAAAAGAGAAGATTGTCATATCAGTGTGGATATACAGGGAACTCATCAACCAATGTAGATTTTTAAAAGATATATTCAGAAATGAAAATGAAGGCAAAAATGGTGGTATAATGAGGAGAAGGTATGATCCTGCAAAAATATCATTAGGAGTGATAAGAATAATACTTAATATGCATATAGTATTTTATGATCTGCAAAATGTTTCATATACATATATATATATATATATATATATATATATATATATATATATATATAATTTCACTGGAACGTTTCAAAAACCCTAGAAGAGAAATATAAACCTTCAAAGGGATCTATCTCTTCTATCCATGAGTTCCTTTCATGATGTAGATCTTAACCCCTGTGCACCTGCCCATTTTGTCCATGTTCTTTCTCCCCAAAATTTGCCGTATGCCATCTAACCAACACGCACTAAAAGCCTTCTTCATTTTCTCATATCACAAGGGCACCAATGAAATAGTCTAGTTACTACTCTGTAGGATCCTTCACTCTTGACATGTTAGCAGTTCACTTTCTCTTCCTGTCATAGAATTTTTGATGAGATCTTTATTCAGAGCTCCTTATAGACTAAGTGTTACAGTCTTACTCATACTCACCATGGATTTCTTTTGCTTTCTTTGTTTGATGGCATTTCACTGTCATATAATAATACTGGTAACATGTTAGAATTGAGAAATATCAGCCTTTGCCTTTATGGGAAATTTAGGAATTCATGAAAATACTTTGTAATTTCCCAAAAGCAATGCAGCCCATTTTCTTTTTCCTTTTCATCTCTGAATCCATTTCATTATTCATCTGTACTGTTTTTCTCAGATGTACATCTTGCTAGACATGCTCTATAAGATGTCCTTCCAAATAATATTGAATTCTTAATCCATTTGGTCTTTCCTGTGTGCAAGAACAAATTACCAATCTTTTCCAGGGGCTATGCAATGCCTTTGGATTGTAAGCCAAGAGAAGCATCTGAGAGACCTCACCTCCTCAAATTGGACTCTAAAGTGGATCCCTTCCATCACAGGAGCAAAAACTTTGGCAAGCATATCTCTGCCCTTTTGATACCTTGGGACCCAATGTGCATTAGCAGAGGATCACTGAATAGAATTTCTATTGTTATATCTTCCAAGAAATCTTAGATGATATTGATGCATTGGATAAGAGACATCTTATAAAAGAATCTGCAAGATAAATGTATAAATCTAATGAAATCAACTGATATTTTCCATAATCAACTAACAATCACCTATGGAATCTTCTATTCATTATATCAAAGGGTATCAAACTCAATTAAAAACAGGTGCCATTAAT
The DNA here is from genome assembly GCA_023553655.1 of Myrmecobius fasciatus. Taxonomy (NCBI): domain Eukaryota; kingdom Metazoa; phylum Chordata; class Mammalia; order Dasyuromorphia; family Myrmecobiidae; genus Myrmecobius; species Myrmecobius fasciatus. The sequence goes on along the minus strand of JAJPUD010003074.1, from coordinate 101,528 downwards.
CTATCCTTAAAGAACTCTGACTGCTACATGTTGATTTAGTTTTTAAATGTAATGTTATCCTTTTGTTGTATTTTTACTTATTTTGTTCGATATTTCCTAATTATGTTTTAATCTGCTTCGGGTTTGATTTGGGAGTATTGCAGGGAATAGGAAGCTAGGGAGCTTTATGTTTAACACCTCTGTTCCATATCATTGAGTTAATTTTGAGACACTAGAGACAAGGTCTGTTGATGAGTGGCTTTTCCAAAGACTATTTTATTTCCTACTAATACCTTCATGAAAGATGAAACATCCGAGAGACCTCACCTCCTCAACCTTCATCAAGGATGCCCTTGATTCAATTTATAATTGACTCATAAACATTTTGTATGGATGGGAAAATAGGCATACAAATTGGCAAGCAGATGGGGAGGGAACAAACATTTATTGAGTGCCTACTAAATGCCAGACAGTGCATTAAGCATTTTCCAAATTTTCTCAATAGATTCAAACAATAACTTTATAAATTAAGTGCCATTATGACCCCCTTTTTGTCATTTCAGTTACGTCCAATTTTTCGTGAAACCCATTTACAATTGAGGAAATTGAGATAGACAGAGATTAAATGACTTGTCTAGGATCACACAGCTAGTAAATATCTAAGGGAGAATTTGAACTCACATCTTCCTGATTCAAAACCTAGAGCTCTATGCATTGTATTTCATAGTTGGTCCTAGTTATGGATATCGTCATCTTTTGCAATATTAAATAAGATCAAAAATCCCATGTCTTCTTAGTATCTTTTCCACTTTTTAGATACTTTATAATATCAGCTCTTCAACACCCTCACAATATCTACTACAGATCTCCTCTCTATATAAGGTGTTCACAAGAGTCTAATTAAGATTAAAACAGTACTAAGACCTTTGGGACTGTCTGCCCTGGCTACTTGGACCAATTCCACTGTTTTTCCTGTCTTTTTCCTCTCCTGTTGTCATTTATCCCCATGGAGATACAATTGGTATCATTATCTCCATTTTCTCAATAAGGAAACTTAGGTTCAAAGGAACTAAGTGGACATAGCATCAATGAAGCATCAGCAGGAGATGGCCGTCTGAAATACTCATGTTCTCACTGGACACATTACAAGAGGCAAGATGCATAAGAATAAAGATGTTATCACGCCATGGTATTTTCCCCAGTTAGCTTGCATCTGTAAAGCTGTATTTAGTTCTGGGCTCCACATTTGAAAAAGTACTTCATTAAGTTGGTTACATGTCTAGCTGAAAGCAACCAGAATGTAGCAGCTCGAGTTCATGATATGAGGAAATGAGAACATTTAGCTTAAAGAAAAGAAGTCTTGGGACCCAACAGCTGTCTGCAAGCTTTTGAAGGACTGTCTAATTAAAAGCGTTAAGACTTGTTCTGCTTGTGTCTCTACTGGATTTGTGTCCTGAAGAGATCGTAAAAAAGGACCCACATAGGCAAAAGTGTTTGTGACAGCCCTTTTTGTAGTGGCAAGGAACTGAATGGATGCCCATCAGTTGGAGAATGGCTAAATAAGTTATGGTATATGAATGTTATGGATTATTATTGTTCTATAAGAAATGATAAGGGGATGATTCCAGAAAAACCTTATATGAACTCATATTGAGTGAAGGGAGCAAAAGCAAGAGACCATTGTACTTAGTAATAACAAAATTAAGTGATGATCAATTGTGATGGATGTGGTTCTTTTCAACAATGAGATGATTCAAGGCAATTTCAACAGACTTGTGATGGAAAGAGTCTTCTGAATCCAGAGAGAGACTGAATATAGATCAAAGCATAATATCTTCATCTTTTTTTCTTTTCTTTTTTTTTTGGTGATGATGATGTTTGTGGTTTCTTTCTTTCTTATGTTTATTTTTTTCTTTCCCTTTTGATCTGGTTTTTCTTGTGCAACATGATAAATATGGAAATATGTTTAGAAGAATTACACATTTAACCTATAGTGAATTGTTTTCCAGGGAAAGGGGAGGGAGGAGAGGGGAGAGAGGGAGAAAATTTTGAAATACAAGATTTTGCAAAAATGAATATTGAAAACTATCTTTGCATGCATTTGGAAAAATAAAAAGGCTATTACCAATTTTTTTTTCAAAGAGAGGGGAAAAAAAGACTTATTCTGCTTGACCCCAGAGGACAGAGTTGAAACTGCAAAGACAACCTTAAACTTCATGACTGGAGCCATCTAAAAATAAAATAAATGGACTTACTCTGGAGATAGTCTGATTGCCCTCACTAAAAGTTTACAAGCAGAGGCTAGACCACAATGACCACTGCCTGGTATGTCACAAAGAGGATTTATATTCAGATAAAAGTAGTACTAGCTTAGCAGCTAGGATAAAGCACTGGGTCTAGAGTTAAGAAGGCTCATCTTGCTGAGTTGAAATCCCACCTCAGATACTTACTAGTTATATGATTCTAGGCAACTCACTTCACCCTGTTTGCCTCAGTTTCCCATCTATAAATATTACTATTTACAATGGCCTCTTGCTTTTGCTTCCTTCACTCGGCATCAATTCATGTGAGGCTTTTCTGGAATCATCCTGCTGGTCATTTCTTACAGGATATGCTAGAGAAGAAAATGGAATATTACTACAATATTTTTGCCAAGAAAACCCAAAATAGGATCATAGAGAATAGGGCCTGACTGAATCTAAACAATAACAAAAAGAAGTATTAGCTCCAGTACTTTTCAGCTCTGAGATTTGGGGAGTCTATGATTGATATTGAAGTTTTGATTCACCCAGATCCCCAAAGTTCTTTCTCATACAGATTATTGCATAATCAAAGCACCCTTTTCTTGTATTTATGAAACTACATCATCAAATGCAGACATGGAATATTTTCTTTATTATAAATTCTATCTGACTAAATTTGGTTTTTCATCCTATATCAACCACTCTGTTAGCTATTTCTCCCAATTTTGTGTTAGTTGTTAGTTTGATCTGCATGGCTACTAAGACTTCATCTAAATTATTGATTATAGTGTTTTGCAGCACAACGTCACATACAGATTTCTGGGGGCATTCCCCTAGCAAGCTCCCATCAAGACCTTCCTTAGAAGAAGCTCAGTGTTATAGATAAGCTAGACCTAACATCAGAAAGGCAAGTTCAAATTCAGCCTCTCACCCTTACTAGCTGTGTAACTTCAGTTTGCCTCAGTTTCAGCAAATATAAAATCTGAATAATACTAGCTCAGGGTTATTGTGAGGATCAATATTTATAAAGCGCCTGGTACATAGTAACATACTATATGAAATGTTAGAAATTATTATTATTATTATTATTATTTAGCTGACATAAAGTCATTAAGGACTATTTTGGGGGTTCAATCATGCCCCCAGTTCTAGATCAACCTAATTGCATTAGTCTTCCATTTCTTCCTTCCCCTCTCCACTATCAGAATTTCCATTCCTTCATTGCAATGATCTCTGCTTATCACATCAGTTGCCATTATGACAGACAGCCAAAGCATGTTGAAGTGCTGAGAACAACAGCACTTAATGTACTTTTCCTCCCAGGAATACTTGCAGTTGTTTAGAAAGGAAGCGTCTTACACCAAAGGAATGAATTGCTCTTCATAATGGAATTTCAGGTATCTCTATACACCCTGCTGCTCTGCTCCAGGTTGTGTATGTCAAGGTAAGAAAATTCAGGTGGAGCTTTTCCCTGGGGATCCTCAGCTGCTGACTGGACATTGGTAAACCCCAATTGACTAATCCAGCACTGCAGTTAAAATGGGGAGGGGAGTGGTGAGGGTGACTTTGGGAAGAGGCTGTGCATTAATCAGGAGCCAGATGGAACTGAAGAGAAGACCATAGCCTCACTGGTAATCTTGAACTCCTGGGAATCTCTCCCTTTTGTTTCTGTTTGCACATATAAAGAAACAGTCACTAATTCTCTGCAAGAAATGTCTTTAAGCCTAAATGCTATAAGTCTGTCACAGTATTCTTGTATTTCTCAAGCTAAATTACACCATCCAGACCACTGGACACAGCATCCCTACTTAAAGATGGTTTATCTGACTGAACATGGACAATGAACCTCCATGAACCTCAATGTCCTTCCCTATAAAATTAGAATAATGATCTGCTATATGTCTCACAAGATTCTGGAAGGAAGCGTTATTTTGCCATGCTTTTAATCCATCTTTTGATTGGCAAGTCAAGAGAATAGAGAAAAGTTACAAAAGTATAGATAAAGATTCAACTATTGCTGAATTAGGGACACAAAATCCTCACTGCCTAATTCTTTATTGGAAGCTGTGCCAAAGACTTTAGGCAACTTACAATACAGCCCAGCACGTGATATTTTCCCCAAGGGGACAAATAATACAACAATTTATTGACAACAATTTCTGCCTTCCTCCTCACAGAGTTCAGCCATCCTGCCTTTACAATTATGGTAACAGCTTCCCCACACCCACTTTAATGTCCTTACTGTAATTTTTTTTAAGTTTAGAAGGTTTTGATAAATAAGAGAATTAAAATGTTCCCTGAAATTTCCAGTCTTTATAATTTCATCATCCGGTTTAAGAGTCCAAAAATGCAATTTCTTAAATATTTAGCTGTTATTCTCCATCCATGCACTCAAAACATACCTCACAGAATTTGGACCTTAGAAATTATCTAATCAATCCACTATCAAATGAAAAGTCTATGCTATAGTATCCTTAGAATGCAGTCATCTAGTAGTCTCCTTTCGAATATGGCTAATCGTAGCAATCTCATTACCTATCAAGGGAAGTATGTTCTGTTTTGAAATAGTCGATCCTATCATTCACAGATTCTGTATTTGTGAATTCACCTACTCACCAAAATTTATTTGTAGCCCCAAAATCAATACTCACTGTGCTTTCTCAGTCATTCATGGACATGTGCAGAGTGGGGGAAAATTTGATTCACCCGACGCCCACATTTTCAGATGAGATTGAACAAGGTGACGTTCTACTTTCTTGAGTCAGCTTTCACACTGTTAACAACTGTCCTTTTTGTGGCCTCCTTAGTGCCATGCTTTTCACATTTTTGTGCTTTTATTAATAATTTTGCTGTTTAAAAAAGCCCCCAAGCATAGTGCGGTCTAGTGTTCCTAAGCACAAGAAGGCTGAGATGTGGCTTCCAGAGAAAATCCATGTGCTAGATAAGCTTCATTCAGGCATGAATTATAGTGCTGTTGGCCATGAGTTCACTGTTAATAAATTAACAATGCCATACATCCAGAAAAAAGAAGCAGAAATTCACTGATCTATATGCGAGACTGCTCCAGAAAATATCAAAATAAATGTTGTGACCAGAGGCCCACAGGAACCTAACCAGGAGCAATGGTTCAGTATTCACTAATTCAGGGGTCACTGTGATGTCCTAAAACAGCTGCCACAAATGATGAGAATTGTTGGAGAATTCTCATTGGTCACTGTGCTTACCAATGAAGTCTAATCCCTCTTACTGGTGACATCCCTTCCAATTTTTGAACTCAGGTCCTTCCAATTCTAAGGCCAGCTGTCACTCCACTCTGCCAGGTTACCTCTCAGAATACAACACGTGCAACAAGTAAACTAAATCCTGGTTGCCCTCCCAGGGTTGTGCCCTACTCTGTCAGGATCCTTCCTCCAATATTGAGCACAATATGTAATCTGACCACATCTGTGTACCATCGGATCTTCCCCTCCTTTTTGCTTGACCTTAATACAACCTAAGGTCCCATTAAGTCTTTTAACTATTGTGTCCCTGTGTATACTCCTAGGAAGAGGGAGGCTTTCTTCACAGAAAGTGTTTACAACCGGGTCAAAGACAACACCTTGTATGTGAAAAGAGAACAATACATGGGTGGGAGAGGCTCAGCCCCTTTCTCCTATCCCTCCTGTGTATACCAGGCCAGGAAATGGATAATGAACATTTGTCTTTGACAAAATGAAAGATGTGAATTAAAGCCAGGAAAAGAAAAAAATTAAATCATGCAAACATATGTATACACATATTCACACACGCCATGTAATTCCTACACAAAGCATGTCCAGAAATTCTTCTCTGACTTAGCTTTTCAGGGAGTAGGAAAAAATAGCCAGGGATTTTCCCAGGGCATTTCGCAGCATCAAAAGTTCAAAATTGAGTATTTTTTCATTTTTTTCATCCCTAAGGTCAGCACTTAGGTGTGTTTCAACACAAAGAGGATTACAATGGACTACAGAAGAGATACAGAATGCAAAACAGAATTAAAAGGGACCTTTTGCCCCTCACCATTATATCCCAATACAAGACCCTCAAGAGCAGCAAGGACAAAATGTGAGAGGTTGAGCTAGCCATATACAGAGTCAGTGTCTCTTTCTATGCTCTGATTTGAGAGCTCCCCAAAGGTCTCTCCTCCAGAAAATATTTCTTTTTCACTGATAAATAAAATCTCATTATTAGAGTTTAGGCCTTTGGGCAGCCAGTTTTACGTTCAATTCAGACACTTCATTTAAGGATGGACATTGATAATGTGTAAAACTAGAAAAGGGTAAATATAATAAGAGAACCAGATACCATGCGGACAGATTGAAGGAATCTGGTATCCTAAAGGAGAAAAGACAGCAACATAGTAGCTATCTTCAAGAATTTGAAGGGCTCTTGTAGAAGAGGGAATAGGCTTATATTCTACTTAATTCCACAATGGGTAGAAATTGCAAAGAGCTTACTTTTATGTAAAGAAAAAACTTCCTAAAAATAGAGCTTTCAGAGGAGGCAATGAGTTTATCATCACATACCAACTCATTCAAAAATCGACATAACCTTTGTGATGTCATCGGTTCTCTTCAAGAACCAAAGATGAACAACTACATCAAGATTGGGCTGGATGGGCTTTGAAGGTTTTTTTCAACTTTGATTGGCTATTTAACCATAAAAACAGGATGGGTTAGACATATATAGACATAGTTGGTATGACAAGTATCTGGGGATATTCACTCACTGATGGGAAGTGATAGCCAAAAAAGCTAGTGTGAACTTGGGGTACATTAATAAAGACACAGCTTCCAGAATGTGGGAGGGAGTAGTCACTCTGAATTCTAGTCTTATCTTTCTTGGAGTACTATTTTTGCTCCTAGCCAATCATATATTTTTAGAATGATATTGACAAACTGTCACATATCTGGAAAAGAGTAATACATATACTGAAGACTGACATGTGTGTATTTATGTGTATTTATGCATGAATATGTGTTTACGTATGTGTTTATATAGACATTATCTCATTCCATCTTCATACTGTACCTGTCATATGTCACATACCTGAATGAAGGTATGACATATCTTCATATGTGTAAGGTATGTATCATAAGTATTTATATGCCCCTTTTAATAAATGAGGAGTTTGGAGACCTAGAGCATCTAAGTGACTTCTCTCTGATGACATGTCATTAAGTATCAGAAGCTGGTCATCTTAACCCCAAGCCTGTCTGTGCTGATGTAAAGCAAACCTTCTGCAGCTGTGTAAAGATGCTCTTTTTGGCTAGGATATAGGAATCATCCCCCAAGAGCTAGCCAGGCAAAATTGTCCAGTGAAGCCCAAAAGAAACTTGTCAAAGATGGTTAAAAAGGTACTCAAATTCATGAGATATGGAGATGGGTGATATTTGCTGCTGATTGGTGATTTCATGATACCATACTGTCTTTCAATTAAGGGAACTGAAGCTGATTAGCCCAGAAAAGAGGTTTAGGTAGGCCTATAAGTAATAGTTATACCATCTCTTACTTCCCCTTTCTTGACCAAGAGAGCCAGAATCTTTCTAATATCCCTGGTTTGTGACCTAGGAGTTATTTTTTGTTCTTCACTCTTTTTTCTCCCCCACTACCAGATTTAATTTCCATATCTCAATTTCCCACAGCATCTCTTGCCACTTCTCATATCACCACCATCCTAGTTCAAGTCTTCATTGTCCTGCCCCTAGACTCATTGCAATTGTCCCCTGATTGAGCTCTCTGTCCCTAGTTTCTCCTTTCTCCAATTTATCCTCCTCACAGCTATTAAACTGTTAATTCTAAAGTACAGGATCATGTCACTCTCCCGCTCAAGCAACTTCAATGACTCCCATTTAATTCTAGCACCTGCCTTCTGCTAATTATTTCAATTTATCCTGAATATAGCTGATTTGTGCAAGATTGTTTGTATGCTATCTCCTCCACTAGACTGTAATTTCTTAAAAGTAGAAAATGCCTTTTTCCTTTCTTCCTATCCTTAGTTCTTGGCACAGTGCCTGGCACATAGTAAGTACTTGATAAATGATAGTTGACTGACTTCCAATTTTTCCTAGGATAAATTATGAATTCTATTGTGTGGTTCTTAAAGTCCCCCCACCTTTTCTCTTTTGACTCCTTTTGTATTCTCAACACTTAGCACAGTGCCTGGCACATAGTAGATGATTAGTAAATGTCTGTTGATTGATTGATTAAACCAGATGGAACTAAGAACAACAAGGGTGTGTGTGTGTGAGAGAGAGAGAGACAGAGACAGAGACAGAGACAGAGAGAAGGAGGAGGGAGGGAGAGAGGGAGGAAGAGAGGGATAGGGGGAGGGAGGGAGGCAGATTTGGCTGAAGGGAAGGCAAAAATTCCTAGCATTTAGAGCTGTTGATCAGTCAAGAACATTTGTTAAACCCTTCTATGTGCCAATGACTATATTTAATGTGAAACATATCAATATAGTAGCTATATGTAGGATGAAATAGAAAGAGGAAAAATTATGGCTAGGGAAACCAATTGGAACAAAAATAAAATAGCCTTCGCCCTCGAGGAGCTTACATCCAAAGAGAACATTCCATTATCCAAAAGTGAAAAAAGAGTCACTGACTTAACCAGACTGGAAGTCTTGAAGCTAAGGGACATTTTCATAGGAACTGCCATACTTTGGACCTCCTTGACAACTGTGAATCTATAATTTAGCATTGTCTTCTCTTGGCTTCCTCAATGCAAGTGTACCAGTTTTTAATATATCCTGAAAGGAGTGACCTAGTGGATGAGGGAATTTGAGACAGAGAAGGAGACTCTTGCAGTCTGACAATGGATCCATATATTCTGAAAGGAAGGAAACTGAGGCATTCAACAGGAAGAAAGAAATGTGTCTCTACCAGTGACAAGCTTGGTAAATGTGTCTGAGAGCCTTGGTGAGAAGTAATTGAGCTTTTGAAACACATCCACTTCCACATTTGGGTAAGGAGGAAGAGGGCAGCCCCAAAGAGAGAAGTGTGTTAGCTTGTGGTATCTCCTGGAGATCTCTGGCATATCTCCACCACTGCCTAGCACAGAAAACCCCCTGATTTGGGAGTGCCCTTCAACCCTGAGTTTCCTTCCCTGGGGTCTGACTAGAAAGGCATGCAAGATGGTTAACATTTTAAAAGTGTCAGGATTTTGCGTGCTTCCATGGAATAAAAGACAGATGTCTTCTCTTTCCCTCACTCCACCCCACCCCCTCATTAAAAAAAGACCCAGAATGTTTAAAAGCTGATATATGTATTTTAAAACATTAAATTGAAACCCTCAACGAACAAATGTAATTGCTTTGGTATGCCTGTCTGTACAGATGTACGGCAAACCTTCCACAGCTGTGTAAGGAGGCCCTGTTTGGCTAAAATATAGGAATCCTCCCCCAAGAGCTAGCCAGGCAAAATTGTCCAGGGAGGACCAACGGGAACTGGTCAAAGATGGTAAAAAGGCACTCAAATGCATGAGATGTGGAGATGGATGATATCTGCTGCTGGTTGGTGATTACAGAATCAGTGATTAAGGAACTACTGGTAGAGAAGCTCAAATTCTGTGAAAAAAACTGGCACTTAATAAGTGTTTGTTCCCCAATCTTATCTCCCCTAAGGCAGATACATAGCTCTTCTGTAAAATAGAGAGTCTTTGGGGTCATTGAGAAGTTAAGTATCATGTTCAAGGTCACAACAAGCAGAACTTGAACCCAGACCTTTTTACTCCAAGGCCAGCTCTCTAGCTACTCACTTTTGCCTATAGCAAGTGCTTACTTTACTTCAGTAAAAAGTATACTTATTTTATCTGCATTAATAAATACTTCTTGATCAATTGACTGGCTTATTGGCTCTATCATATGTCCTCTCAAGCTCATGAAAAACATTTTTAAATTCCTTCAAAGGTTTTAAATTAAAAAGGTTTTAAAGGTTTAAATTCTAGTCAAAAGTTTTTCATGACAGACAATGACATAATAGTACAAGATCTCTTCTAATCCTAAATTAGAATCTTGGTACTGCTACTTTTCCCCTTTATGACCTTGGATAGGTAATTTTCTTTCCTTTAAGGACATTGATGTCCTTATCTGACAAATAAGGGAGTTGAAGTAGATGATTTTCAAAGTTTCGTTTCTACTCCAAATCTGTGGTGCTATAACCTCTGTGAGTTAGGGTGGCCATGTTTAGATTGCAAAATTCATCAAGATGTCTTTCTTCAGGGCCAACTCTACAAGGTACTGAGAAGAATTTTATTAAGTCTCATTTTTCAGGGGAAATGTAACAGTCTAAATAAATTGTTGTCTAGTCGTTTTTCAATCATGTCTAACTCTCTGTGACTTTATTTGGGATTTTCTTGGCATAGATAACTGGAGTAGTTTGTCATTTCCTTCTCCAGTTTATTTTACAGATGAAGAAACTGAGGCAAATAGCATTAAGTGATTTGCCCAGGGTCACACCATTAGTAGGTATCTGAGGCTAGAATTGAATTTGGAAAGTTGAGTTTCCCTAACTCCAGGGCCACCACTCTACATGGTTTCTGAATCATCATTATATGCACATGCACACAAAAGATTTAAATACATTCTGTGTCATTTTTACTTTTACAAAATCTAGTTCTTGTTGGAAACAATTAATATAATCTGTATCTTTCAGTGACTTTCCACTCATCAGCATACAATGTTAACACCACCTTTGGATTTGGGGGTAAAAAGACTAAAATTTGGGTCCTGGCAGGATACTCATGGAATATACTTACCCATTTGGACCATAGTTTTCCTCATCTCTAAGTAAAGATCTAAGTTGAGATTGTAATAATGGTACTCATAAGCATTGTAGGGTTGATATAAAATATGAGTTGTTTTCATTATTACTACCACTACCAATCTATTAATTAATAAGTATTTACTGAAGCTTTTATTATATTCCTGACTTTGTGCTACTCACTAAGATAAAAAAGATTAAAATAAAAATAGTTTTTGTTCCCAAGGAACAAAATCTTAGAATTTTATGGGACTGGGAGAGTATTCAATATGTATATGTTGAAGAAATACAAAAGAATTACAGGGAATTTAACATTAATAAAATTGGGGTATTCAAATAAAAAGCCTCAAAATAGCATTTGAACTTTGAACAGAGCTGGAATTCCAAGATTCAAAAGTAAGAAAGAAGAAAGTATTAGGAAAAGAGCAGAGGCAATGAGGAAGGAAATGAGATATCATGTGTGCAAATAAGTGGACCAGTTTATCTAGAACAGAGTGCCTCAGGGATAAATCTAAAATTAATGTGAAATATAGTTCTGGAATCTGTGGGAGTTAATAAGATCAACTACTGGTCCAAGCTGGAAGAGATTAATGAAAGCAGTTGGTGTCCTTCCTTCTTTATCTCAGCCCTCAAAGGCTCCCTTCCTTCCCTTTCACCTTCTCTGGGGACGATGATTTCTGTAGCCAATGGACCTGCAGTCCTACATTTGTGGGGCATTTATGATGGCACCCAAAGGAAAGGAGTTACAAGCAACTGTACTATGTACAAAGCAGCAAGTTATTAGATCTAGGAAATCATTTTAATATTTCTTGAGTTATAGAGGAATTTCATTTGATCATTTATGGAATCCAGTAGATGCTACCATTAGCACCTGAAGACATAGGAAATTCCTCAGTTCTAGTTCCAGAGAGAGATATCAATCAATGAAGAAATGATAAATCTATGTTTACTGATTCCCATAACAAAAAATAATTTTTAAGGGAAGGGGAAGCATGGATAATTGAGAAAAATGTTTCACTGATGGGGGTTGAGAAAAATTAGGTCTTGCACTTTTCAGTGAAAACTGGGCTTGAACAGATTAATGTGCTTTTAAAAGAATTCTCATTGCTTTATAACTTTCCCCTTCCATTTGTTGTTTTAAACTCCTGTCTGTCTCATTAAAGTTATGGTTTCCTCAATACTTCAAAAGTTCCATCATTTCTTCCATGACAGGTTGCTACTATTAGCACAGATTGTACCTCCTCCGTGGCTTAATAAATTGCAATAACTAAAAATAGCATTGCCCATTGTTCATCAGCCTTTCACACTTATGTAGGCTGATCTTTCACTGGACTCACACTCAAAGCTTTATAAAGCAGGACTTCACAAAATTTGTGCTTTCCTGGAAAGATTTCTATGAGAGGAGGGTTCCTGTTCATGCAATGAAAAAGCATCAGAATAAGACTTAAATGAAGATTTTCTGTTATTACTGGGAGTAGAAACCTTTCCAAATCTTTCTAGGAGGTCTTAGTATTTGTTTTGAAGGCTTTACAGTTGGAGAGAAGCTGAGAAATTGTATGTTGTTCTTTAGTAGATTTAGGAAGAGATGTACCAAGGTGAATATATAGAATGTGTATGAAGCCCAAGTTACTGAGAGCTTAAAGAAAGGAACAAATGTGGGGCTGGGACAGATGGAGAGAGGTTCTAGGTTGTTGACACTAGCAGAAAACCCCGATTATTTATGATGAATGACAAGCAAAGAATTTGTATTTTATCCTAAAGGTAACAATGAGCTACTGAAGCTTCTTGAGTAGGAGACTGCTTTTGAAATATGATGACAGCTGTATGGAGGATAAAGAAGGAAAAGGAAAGAATGCAGACAGAAACTCAATTAGGAAACAACTGTAGTAGTTCAGATGAGAAATACTGAGGACTTGGACTAGAGTGGTTGTGGTTGGGAAAAAAGAAGAAGAAACAAGGTATTGGGGAGATAAAATCTACAATTGATAAATGGATAGACTATGGAAGAAATAAAAATAAGTAAAAGTGATGGCGCCCTGACCTCAAGAAACTCAAAAAGTAATGGGAAAAGACAGCATATAAAAGGAAGCTTTAAGGAGAAAGGAACTACCAGAGGGTACCTGGCACTCAGTGATGATTAATTGGGGCAGAATGATTAATTAAGGCACTGCATTCACCTAAATGAAGGGAAAAGGCACAGCTCACATGCAAAACCTAGAAAAATGATGGAATGAGTATAGCACATACATGGGGGAAGAATAGACCTAGTTCAGGCTGCTCCAAAGATGGGACTTGAAGGAGTGGTTTGTATGGCTTTATAACAAGGGGACAGGAGAATAGGAGGAATGCAGAACAGAACCAAGATGCTTGTGCAAGCTCTGTCCACTCGGGACTGGTATGTACTAGTTGAGCCAGCCCTATTCTTGCTGGTGCAGAAGAAATGTTCCAAGTTCACCTAGTGAACACTGCAAAGGATCATTGAGATATCACACTTCAGTAACATTCATTCTACTTCCTTATTGGCTGATGCTGATTTATTTTGGCCTCTTCTGGATAATAAGGGAGATAAGCAAATCAAGGTATTGAGTAATTTCATTATTCATTCCATTTCCACAGGGGGAATGTGGGAATAAGGATGATCCTAAAATTTAGGCCTTTGTTCCTTGGAGTAGAAGCCAAACAGAGCAGCTGATGGAAAATGGAATGACCAGTTACATCAATAAAACTTTTTTAGGTATATAAAAGTTATAACATGACATTTAGCCTTAATAATATCTAAAACCCTCATTATCCCTTTAGAGTTTGAAGGAAGCCCAAGAACTTCTAGTACAAAGTATTCCTTTTGGGGAATCCCTAACAGGGATTGTCCAGCCTTTGCTTGAAGAATTCCATTGAAAGGGAACCTTTTTAATTCCCAAGGCAGCTATTCCACTCTGGAGCAAATCTAATCATTAAGAAGCTTTACTTTATCTGAAGGGGAAAAACACCACTTTTTGGCAATTGCTTCTTGTTAATGCTAAGACCAAGCAAAACAAGTATAATCCAATATGGCATATGGCAGCATTGTAAATACTTGAAGACAGCTATCATGTCTCCTCTCAGTCTTCTCTTCTCCAGGTCAAACCTTCCTAGTTTCTTCAAACAATGTTCATATGGCATGGTTGCTAGAACTCTCACCATCCTAGTCATCCTTCTGGGAGTGTTGTCTTGTCAATGTCCATCCTATAATATGGTATCCCAAATACTCCAGATGCAGTCTGACAACTGAATATCCCACCAAGTTCAGAGATTTGTGTGTCCCTTATTCTGATCTATATACCTCTCTTACTGCAACCCAAAATCTAACTTTTTTAGCTGCCATGTCATCATTGGCTCATGTTACTCCACCAATACATTAAGATAAATACATTTATATGAAATCTTATCCCACCATTTATTTTGTGCTTTGTGCTTATGTAGAACTAATTTATTGATTCTGATCTGGGATTTTCCAGGTATCCTCTTTGAAGAAACTTTGCCAAGTGATGTGCTGAAGTTCAGTTAAGATATATCTACAAAATTTCTCTGATCTGCTAACCTGGTAATCTGGTTAGAAATGAGAAATGGAAATGAGATTAACCTGATATGTCATATCCTTGATGAAGGTTTTCTGTTGACTAGAAGTGATCACTGCTTCTCTTTCTAAATAAATATTCAGAAACCATTCATTCAATAACAAATCCTTGAATTTGCCAGGAATCAAATCAAGCTCACCAGCTTTTCATTTCTAGACTCTGCCCTCTTTTTTGAAAAGGAATATTAGGACATTAGTAGACAATCCTATGGCACCTCTCCTCGTCTCCATGAATTTTCAGGTATCACTGACAGCTGTTCAGTAGTAACATCTGCTTTGTCCTGGGATGTAGTATAGGTCTGGTGACTTCAACTCAATAAGGATAAATAAACATATCCTACCATTTCCTCACATATCTTGGACTTTAATTCTGTCAACCACTTTTCTTCTAGCCTTTCCCATCTAAATATTATTCTTCCTGTCAGACAGCAGCAGAACAAAATCAGAGTTAAGCAGTTATGCCTTTTCTCTGCTGTCTCCTATCATCCATCAATCCTCAGTCCTCTTCCTTCTGTGGAGGTGGGGGTGGAGGACAGAGAAGAGAATTGTATTTCCCTTTCTTGATGTGAATCATGACATTTTAGATTAAGCTTCCATTTCCATGTTAAATAGGCAATTATATCTAATCTCTTTGTTGCCTTCCTATCACATACCCAATTTATTATCAAATCTTGATTTTTTCATCCTCACAAAGTCTCTAGTATATTTCTCCTTCTTTCTTCTCAAAGAGACTTCAACTCAATAAGGATAAATAAGCATATCCTACCATTTCCTCATATATCTTGGACTAGTCTAATAGCTTTCTTATTAGTCTCCCTTCTTCAATTCCTACTGAATTCATCCTCCACTCAAATGCCAAAATACTTTTCCTAAAGGGTATTACACACACCCATACATACATACACACACAAACACACACACACACCCCTTAATAAATTACCATGACTCCTTTATTATTCCATGATCAAATATAAAATCTTTTGACATTCAAAGCTCTTCACAGTCTCTGCCCACATCCTATAATCTAGCTACACTAAGCCAATTTGTGGTTCACCACACAAGACCCTCTATCTCCCATCTCTATGCATTTTCATTAACCATCCCCTATATCTGGAAGAATTCTGCTGTTTTTCTGATTTCCATCTCTCCTGGCTTCCTTAAATACTTTCTCATATCCCACATTTCCCAATTTCTTCTACTGCTAGTCCCTTCTCTCTGAGATGACCTCCCATTTAGGCTTTATATATGCTGTTTGTATATAGTTACTTGTGTGTTATCTCCCTCATTAGAACTCCATGTTCACTAAACATTTATGAAGTACAGATTTTGTGCCAGTCACGGTGTGAAGAACTGGGGATTATATGACAGGACAGACTCCCAAGGAGCCCATAGTCTAATGTTGCAGGAGACACAAACAATCAATAAGAGAATAAATTTGAAAAAAATAAAACATTGGTAGGATGGGAGCTCTTTGAAGGCAGGATGTGTTTTTGTCTTTCTTTGTATCCTCAAGCGTGGTATCTGGCACATTGTAACTGTTAATAAATGGCCATTGATTGATTGACTAGTAGACTTTATTTACCTCTGGTTTTGTATAAGGACAACTAAAAATATTCTACTCTGTCTCAATAAAAAACTACTGTTCGTTCCTATCCAACTCTTCATAACTCCCTTCATTTGGGGTTTTCTTGGCAGAGATATGAGATTTGTTTTATTTCCCTTCACTATCTCATTGTCCAGATGAGGAAATTGAGGCAAACAAGATTGAGTGACTTGGTGAGGGTTATACATCTATAATTGTCTGAGACTGGATTTGAACTCAGTTAAGTCTTCCAGGACTTAACTGTGCACTAGGATACCATCTAGCTGTCTAGCCAATAGTAAATTTTGTTTCCCCTCCCCTTAACAAGTTATCCCCAAACCCAAGACTAACCAATTGTTAACTGGCATGGCCATGTATTGCCTGTATTCTGAATGTTTCTAAGTGAAGTAGCTCATATTGAGAAGATCCCTTATCCTTTATGATACACTATGTGCCAGCTGTTGCTTTTCCTGCCTTGGCTTGTAACAAATATAGAGAATAAAGCCTCTTACTGACTTGAATTCAAAATTATAATAAAGTGGCTTTTCTCATCACAATATTCCTTTGATCTTCCTTCTGCCTCCAACACAGCATTTTTGTTTTTAGCATTCCTCACTAGACACAGCTCACTGGGGGATTTAGCCCTCTTGGCAGAAGCCTTCTTAAAGGACCACACCTCACATCTGTAAATTCATCTTCCATTAGCCACCCTCATATTCATCTTCCATACATATCTTTTGCTTTCTTTTGTTTTAGGCTGATGAATGACATGATCATAACAATGCATTAAAAAAGATTACTTGGGTAGCAATATGTATAGTGGGTTGGAAAAAGAAGTAGACTAAAAAACAGGAAAACAAGTTAAGAGGTTATATTATCATGGTCTGGACAAGAAAAAATAGTGGTCTAAGCTAGACTAGTTCCAGAGGAAGGGGGAAGAGGAGGGACTGAACGTGAAAGGGATTTTGAGATATAAATAACAGGACTTGGCAACTGGATAAAAATGTGGGATGAAGGACTCAGAAGAACCTGAGATCCTCACAAAGTTATAAGAATGGAAAAGCAGCGGTGCTATTAGTAAGAATAGAGATGTTGGGAGGGAGGCAGATTTGGAGGGAAAAAAAGATGAATTCAGTTTTAAATATTTTAATTCTGAGATTCCAGCAAGCTAGCCAGGTAGATGTTGTGATGAAAGTGATAATTATTAGCTGATATTTAGTCCTTTAAAATTTGCAAAACACATTACATGCACTATCTCAATTGATTTTTATGACAGCCCTGTGAAGCAGGTGCTATAATAATCTTCATTTTATAGATTAAAAAATAAGGTTCAGGAAAATTAAATGATCTGCCTAACTAGTAAGTATTTAAGGGAGGAATCGAACCCAGATCTTTCTGACACCATGTTACCACTGGTTACCTTTCAGGAAATTGGAAATATGATACTGGAACTCTGGCAAGAGATTAGAGGTGTTGTTCTGTCATTTAAGTCATGTCTGACTCTTTGTGACCCCATTTGGGGTTTTCTTGGCAAAGATACTGAAGTGGTTTTTGTTTTTTTTTTCTTGCTTATTTTACAGATAATATCTAGTAAGAGAGGCAGAGAGACAGAGAGAGACACAGAGACAGAGAGGGAGAAAAAAGGGGGGCAGAGCAAAAGGCAGAGGCAGAAAGAGATGACAGAGAGATGACAGATAGATATGTAAATGATAAATGATAGATACAGAGGTTAGATAGATAGCTGATAGATGATAATTGATAGATAATAGGAAGAGATGATAGTTGATTGATAGCTAGATAGATGGATAGACAGACAGACATTTGAGGAATATTTGCAGGTAAGAGAAAGAACTCAGGAGAAATGGAGAAACATACAAGTAGACCCCCACACAGGTAAGACCCTAAAAACAACATAGACCACTCTCCATACACACTCAGTTTCTGTCAGTAAACAGATATTAATCATCTGACTCTGAATTGCAATGCCAGCTCTCCAGGGATATAGAGAAAACATAACCAGAACCCTTGTCCTCAAGGCACTTATAATTTAGCTGATGTGGGTATATCTGGTTTATTTTCATGAATAATCCAAAGCTGCCTTGAATGATTATATAAAGACTGAAATGAATGTGTAGAGACAGGGTATCCATGTGCCAGGTTCAGCATCGTGAGATGTCACAAGCCCACTGGATGACAAATGCTCCCAGTGTGGGAAGTTTAGAAGCTCATGACAGAGATGGAAGAGAGCCACAGAGAAATGGAAAGGAGAGAGAGGAAAATGGACTTGGAGCCAAGAAGCTTTCCCTGGCCTGAATCTCACTCCTGTCACTCCTAATAGGAGGCTCCCTTCCCCTGCTCACAACTTGTTGGAAGCTACAAGCCCTCATAAAGCTTTAGCAGGAGCACCTCCCAAGACCTTGAAGCTTCAACAGTGAAAGCTTTCCAGGCAACTAGGGCTCTACTGCCCCTAGTACCACAGTGCCAAGATTAAGTGGAAAGTGACACTGAGAAATGTTTTGTGGAAAGCCAGCTAACACTCTGCCATGAGTAAATGGGAGCAGGGCTTGGGGAGCTACCCCGAGAGAGACAGAGGAAGGTCTAGGAAGGTACAAACTGCACTCTGTACCTTCCCAGGCCAGACCTAAGAGGGGACCTACTTATAAAGGTTAACCTTTATAAGTGTACAAACTACTATGGGACTATGCCAAAATGTTTCCTTTCTGCTGGGTGAGGAATGACCTAGTACCCCAGCGACTACCAGAAGATGGTAGACCATAAGAGGGACAGATCTCAGGAAACTCTTCTACTTGAGTTAACATTTTGGTATTTGCCTTAGCTTTTATTTTAGATCAATGTCCTTTTTTCATTATGATGATTCTTGCTACTCAGTTGTTTTTCAGTCATGTCCAACTCTTTATGATCCCCTTTGCGGTTTTCATGGCAAAGCTCCTAAAGTGATTTGACATTTCCTTCTCCAGATCATTTTATAGATGGGGAAACTGAGGCAAATAGGTTAAGTAATTAGCCCAGGGTCACATAGCTAGAAAGTGTCTTAGGCTGGATTTGAATTCAGGTTTTCTGATTCCAGGTCTGGCACTCTATCCACTGTGCTATTGTAATTATTATAATGCCATGTACTTAATTCTAACAGGTCAGGAGAGACCTAGAGGGAAATGGGGGCTTTTAAACAATAGTTTTGAATTTTCACTGCTGTGTATATCATAGATTTAGAACTTAAAGGCACCTTAGACTTTGTGTCCTTAAGCTCCATTTAACAAAATTTGAAAATTGAGGAAGAAGGAAAGATATATTTATGAAGTACCTACTATGTGCTGACACAGTGTTAAGATCTTTACAGATATTATAGTCCTATGACATAGGGAGTAAGTGGCAGAGGGTAGAATTTGAATCTCAGTTCTTTAACTACAAAATCAACTCTCTGTATTGTGCCCATCAGGATGAATAATCACTAATCATGAGAACATGAATTCATTGCCTCAGGTTCTAAAAATCTGAAGGTAGTATGTGCCACAAAGGGTAAAAAGAATAAGCAGAGAGGAGACAGAGAGACAGAGACAGAGGCAAACAGAGACAGAAAGAGAGAAAGAAAGAGGGAGGAAGAGAGAAACTGAGACAAAAAGAGAGAGACAAAAGGGCAGACAAAGAGACAGAGACAGAAGCAGAGAGGAACAGAGACAGATATGTAGAAAAAGAGAGATAGACACAGACAGAGAGAAAGAAAAAGAGAGACAGAGAGAGACAGACACAGAGAAAGAGACACAGAGACAGAGGCAGAGGCAGAGACAGAAAGAGAGGAAGAGAGAGGCAGAGACAAAAAGAGACAGACAAAAGGGCAAACAGAGAGAGACAGAGACAGAAGCAGATAGAAACAGAGAGAGGAAGAGAGACAGACAGATATAGAAATAGAGAGAGAGATAGACACAGACAGAGATAGAGAGAGACAGAGAGAAAGAAAAAAGACAGAGAGAGAGGCAGGCAGAGACAGAGACAGAGACAGAGACAGAAAGGCAGAGCAACAGACAAACAGACAGAGAGACAGACACAGAGACAGAAACAGAGAGAGAAATCTGGAAAGCATTTCCAGAACTTCTTAGTGGGATTTGAACTGGTCCTTGAAGGGTTGAGTAAGAGACTTACATGATTCCAGGGAAAGGGTAGTAGGATGGATCATAGACCTAATAACTATTCATGAAATATGTTATTTTCAACTATAGTCCTATGACATAGGGAGTAAGTGGCAGAGGTAGAATTTGAATCTCAGTTCTTTAACTACAAAATCAGCTCTCTACATTGTGCCCATCAGGATGAATAATCATTAATCATGAGAACACGATGATTTTAAAGGTGTAGAGCAAGGTGGAAAGAGACAGAGGGCCTTCTAAGGCAACAAGCAAAGGCCAAAATCAGACATATTTAGGAGAATTCTGAAAATTCAAGAATTAATATTCACCAACCCTATAAAGAGGGCAGCTAAGTGCTGAGCCTGGAATCAAAAAAATTAATCTTTCTGAGTTCAAATCCATTCTCAGACCTTTACTATGTTTCCATAAGTTGTCACTTAATTCTGTTCTCCTCAGTTTCCTCATCTGTAAAATGGACTAGAGAAGGAAATGGCAAACCTCTCCAGTATCTTAAGAAAACCCCAAATGAGATTACAGTGAGGCATGACTGAACAACAAACAACAAAAACCTGTCACTAACACCTGTCTATGGAATATGGAGACAGATCACCCACTTTCACAAACCTAGAATGACAGAGGGACCTCCCTGCCAAATATCTGGTTTAGCTCTAGAGATCCAGTTGTAGCTCGGGGATTCAAATCCAAAGCTTCCTTCCACAGACCCTCACTTCGGTCCAGCTGGCCTCCCTCCAGGATCCTATGTATACACCCGTGCCATTGTTCAAGCAGCAACTTCCCTGGAAGATTTTATGCATAACCAGTGCTCAGTTAATCTCCACTAGTTTACTGAATAACAAATATTTCCACATGGGTTGGCAGCTGGGTCAGAGGAAAATGTACATGAAAAAACAAATTCCTTTTTTAAGTGACTCTGAAGCATGTCTGTTTGTATAGAAAGCATACTGAGATTGAAAGTGTCTTTGACAACACATTAATGTCTTCAAGGAGCAGAGTCTCTCAACTTCTTTTTCCCAAAAGCCTTTGGAATATCTAACCTAGGGTTCAAAAGCAACTACTATCTCTGGCTGTCCTACAAATCCACTGAGATGTCCAATTTCTAGAATCACATGTAGGTTGTCTCCTAGATCTTAGCTCTTCCTGGATTCTTATGTTAAACATCTTCCTTAAATGTAAATCACACTATTCAATTTTAGTTACACTATTATATTATTACATAATGCAATATATAATATATATTATTATATTGTGTATATAATAATATAGAATAACATCTTCTGTTTGAGAATCTAGAGAACTGCCCAGTGTCTGCCCCTTCTATTCATACTACTGTGTTTAGCTTTCAAGGCCCATCATATTTGACCTTCACTCTACCTGTTTAATCTTATCTCCCATGACTCCCTAACACATATCTAGGATTCTGCCAGTGTTATCTCCTTACTGTTTCACATATAGTATGCACACTTCATTCTTGCTTCTGTGTCTTTGTTCATCAAATATTAGACATTGCAAGTTGGAACGGACCTTGGAGGTTATTTAGTACATCCAATACCTGAAGCAGGAATTCCCCTCAATAATATCTCCAACAAACTTTTTTCTTCAATGAGGAATGAGTCTTACCAATGGTCCAAGGTGCTGTAGCATCTTGTCAAAAAGACCTGAAACCCATCAGTGATGTCTACCCAAAAAAGTGAGAACTTCCCCTGGAGGAACGTGAGGATGAGAACATCTGTTCCAATGGACATGAAGGTGGTGGAAGCAAGTGCTGTGGCCTGCTTGCAGCTTGTACAGGTACTGAAGAAATCAAATGCATCCCAGGCCATTGCTAGTTGTTTTGATTTTGATCTTATCACTGGACTTCAGGGTCTCAGGAAGAGAAAGTGGGGCTAATGAACTTATTTAACTCTGCCTCATTTAAATCCAATTCACTGCAAATCAAGGCTTCACCTGTGATGTCACTGGTCCACTCCAAAACAAAGAACAAACAATAATTCCTGAAATAGCCTGTTCTGTAATGATAGTTCTGATTAATAGAAAATTTTTCCTGACATTTAGCTGAATCTACCTTTTTGAAAGTTCTCTCCACTAAAAGGGCTTCATTTCTCCCATAGCTAGTACTTTGGGACTTCTCCACCATGTCCCAAGAGGCTCATCCTTGAGAAAACCTCATCTTCCAGGAAGACCATTTCAACTGTGATGCATCCCACCTCATCACTATCCTTTGTCCCTCTGGTTGGAAGACAGAGCCATGAACCTCCATTTAAGAAGGAGATTCAGCACTGATGCTTCCTTATTTCCCACTTGGCTATACTAGTTTGGGACTTACCTGATGTCTTCCCCCCAAGTCAATCCTTTTCAATTTCCTTTTGTGTATTGTCCCCCTCTCCCCATTAGGGTATTAGCTCCTTGAAGGCAAGGACTGGCTTTCTTTATTCTGTAATGCTGTCTCCAGCACTTAGCATAGTGCCTGGCATATAGTGGGCACTTAATAAATGTTTGTTAACTATTGACCTTAATTCTTCCCTCTGGGAACTGTATAACATAAACTTACATACTGTTTCACACATGGCAGCCCCTCAGCTAATTGAAGACAGCTCTCATCTTTCCTAAGATTTTTTCCTGTCTCACATTCCCAATTTCTTCAACTAATCATCAAGACATGGTTTTAAGTCCCTGTCACTACCCCAAACACCTACCTTTCTTAAAATCCTCCCAAAACCAACAACAAGACTATATGAGGATCAATTCTGATGGACATGGTTCTTTTCAACAGTGAGATGTTTCAAACCAGTTCCAGTTGTTCAGTGATGAAAAAAGCCATATACACCCAGGGAGATGGATCTGAATGTGGACCACAACATTACATTTTTACGCTCTCTATTGATGTTTGCTTTCATTTTGTTTTCCTTCTCAGGCTTTTTTTTCTAATAGATCCAATTTTTTGTACAGCAAGATAACTGTATAAATATGTATACACATAAAAAAATCCTCCCAAAACTGAACACAATACTCAAGACAAGACTACAGATCTTCTCACCAGGGCAGACAATACCAGGAATATAATGTCCTTTTTTTTTAATTAATGCTTCTATTATGGCGACTCAAGAGTACATTAGCTTTTTTTGGTCACGTTATTGACTTATATATTGACCTTTTTGTTGTTCAATTGTTTCAGTCATATCCAGCTCTTCAGATTAGGGGTTTTCTTGGCAAAAATACTGGAGTGATTTTCCATTACCTTCTCCAGCTCATTTGACAGATGAGGAAACTGAGGCAAACAGAGTGAAGTGACAGAGCTAACAAATGTCTGAGGTCAGATTTGAACTTGTAAAGATGAATCTTCTGACTTTAGACCTAGCACTCTATTCACTGTACTGCCTAGCTAGTTGACCTTATTGACCTTACTATTAAATAAATGATCTTTTCAAATTTTGAGTCCCTGGACCTATTATGATGCAATTTGATTATTTGGTTGATTCCTGATTTCTTCCAATAAAGTAAAATCCTCTCCAACAGCACAAATATAGGATAGTAGAAATATGGCTAGAAAGTAGTCATAGCCATATTTTTACTATCCTATATTTGTGCTGTTGATTTTTTGAACCCAAGTTCAGAATTTTTGTTTTAAGAATTCAAAAATCAAATCATCAAATTTTATCTTCGTTTTATAGCAAAGAATCAGGAAGAAAATAGATTGCTATTGATTGGGGAATGCCTAAATAAATTGTGATCCATAGATATAATGGAATCTCGCAGTCTTAAAGAAATAGTCAATTTAATGACTACAGAGAAATATAGAAAACTCCATATGAACTAATCTAAAGTGAAGTAAGCAGAACCAGAACAACAATACACAATTATTTTAGCAATAAAAAAATGAAAGTGAGTTCTATGAAGTAATAATGATCAAGGTTAGTACCCTCAAAATAGTATTGGAATATACTTCTCTCTCTTTGCCAATGTGAAGTTCACCAGGTGTAGCATACAATATATAATGTCATTCTTGGCTAATTTGTTGGTCAGGGGTTTTTTTGACAGCCTTTTTGAAAGTCTTTGTTATAAACTGTGAATCTAGGTCTTACCCTAAAGTTAGTGTCCCCAATCTGCCCTTTTGTAAGACAGAACTGCTTTTCATTCCCTGAAGAACTGAAATTGGTAACAGTGCATTCAGGTACAGAGTGGACCCTGACTCCCTTTGCAGAGATGAGACACTAATGTTAGCTGAGAATCCAAAGAGGAAGAGCAATAAGGAGGCAGGAAAGAACATGGTGGCAGGCAGCTGACTTGGAGTCCTGTTAAATATGGTTTAGTTATACCAGTCAACACTGACCTACTACTATTTGGAGACTCCCGATCTAAAGCAGAAGTCCTGAAATCATGTACCACAAGGATTTTTCAACTGGTTCTAGTAGTATTGACTATCACAGAATCATGTAATCTCAAAATTGGTCCCCTCACCTAACTCATACCTAAAAAGCAATCTTTCCTACAACATCCCTGGCAAAAGGTAATCAGATGATAATGCTAGGCTTTAGTTGCTGACACAAATTAGCAATTTGATTAGGCTATCTATTGAGAACTTATCAAAAGTAGTGACTTTCTTATTTATTCTGATGTTCTTATTTTTATAATAATAATAATAAATAAGTTATAATAATAACTGGTCTTTCTAAAGATGTTTGAGGTTTACAAAGTACTTTCCTTATAACAACACTGAGAGTATTATGATTCCTATTTTGTTAATGAGGAAACCAAGTGCACCTTGCCTAGGATCACAGAAAGTATTCAAATGATTAGAAGCCAGTTCTTCTGGATTTAAGATCCACAAACTTCCCACCATTCCAACCTGCTATTTTCATGGAAAAACAAAGGTTGGCTAGTAAGTAGA
>JAJPUD010003074.1:45052-72636 GCA_023553655.1 Myrmecobius fasciatus | reverse complement strand
GTAGTAGTAGTCCTATATCTGGAATAATAAAGATTCTTGTCAATCCACTATTGAAATGTTTGGGACCCAGAGAGGAAGAAGGCTGTTTGGAGATATCATTTGCCACAGGGAACTAAGGAAAGAATCAGGTGTGGTTCCAGAGATTAGCCATATTTGAATCATACTGAAAAAGTGATCTTTCTTTCACAAAACAATGACCTCTAAGTGGTGCTGGGTAAAAAAAAAGTTGGGGAAGGAGGGGAGAGAAGGAAGTCCAAACCACACATAGAATTTCTATTTATTATCTAAAAGCAGCTGGTGGCACAGAGGCACTAGGCCTGGCATTAGAAAAGTCTTAAATTCTAATCCTACCTCAGATACTTACCGACTATGTGACCTTAACTCTGCTTTCCTCACCTGTAAAATGGGAATAATAATAGCACCTACCTCCCAAGGTTATTGTTAGGATTAAATGAGATAATATCTGTAAAGTAATGAGCAGCTGTGTCTGTCACACAGTAGTATTTAAATTCCTACTCCCTTGCCTCCTACCATGATGGGTGCTATCAAAAGGAAAATCTGCAGAATGTGGCCTCCTACAGTCACTGGCAGTCACTTCTCAATCATGTTAATGGAGAAAAGGGAGGAGGGATAAACGCGGTGGGCCTTGATTTTATAACTAACTTACAACTCTCACAGGAGAACACTTCCATCTTCATAACAGTGGGTTATTTCTTCCACTATGGACTTTTTAATCTCACATCTTGAGCCATAATTTGCCCTGGAGACAGTGTGGTGTATTTTAAAAGAGATCTTTTGCTCATGAGGGCTTCCCAAACAGATTGTTTCAAAAGGAAGCCCACAGTTCTTGAAAGGACTTCAAAAAGGAGTAGGGGGTTTAGTTACTGTTCATCCCCACTTACTACTCCAATAGTCACTAGGAAAATAAAACAGTATACATGTCCCACTCCCTCAGTTCAAGAGAGATAGAGAGAAGAAGGGACAAGATATTTTGGACTGATAATATGAGAGGATAGTATATAAATTGGATAGAATGCTTATACCCTAAAGCAGGGCTTCTTAAACTTTTTCCATTTCTCAGGTATAAAATTTACATGGCCCCAGGTATAAAGATATATGAGATAGATATATAAGTCAAACATTTATGGATAAAATGGGTGCTATTTTTGTCTCCATTTTTACAAATGAAGGAACTGAAGCTGAGAGGGTTTGAAGGACAGAATCTAGCAACTCATAAAAACCTGGAGCATGATTTGAATCCAAGACTTCTTGATTCCAAGTCCATTGTACTATTCATGGAGGGGCAAAGCTGCCCCCAAAGTTCCACTCAATAAACTTCTAGAAGCTTTCATTTTCTAATCCATTGAATGGGAAGATTGAACATGATGACCTTAAAGTTCTCTTCAACTTTGAATCCATTAAACTGTAAATTCTTTGAGGGCAGGGACTGGCTTTTGCCCCCAGCACTTAGTCTGGCATATGGTAGGTGCTTAATAAATGTTAATTGGGGATGGTAGTTGTCACTCATTATCAAAGAGGATCAAAATGTCATCACTATTTTAGGTTCAAGTTATATAATGCATCTCCAACTGTAACTGGTCAGACTAATATGAATTTAAACTAACTGATAACTAAACTTGGATTAACTGAATCCATAACCTTATGATCTTATATAATCTTTATGGAGAGAAGGGAGATTCTGATAGCACCAAGGGTATCGATGGATTTAGGTGCAGGGAGCTGGGTCACCATTCTTGCAAGGCAGAGAACTAAAATGGTCATTCAGTGTGATATGATATATAGTATGCTGGACCCAGGAAGAACTGGATTCCCATTTTACCCCATTTGGATGACCCTGGGCACTTAGCCTTTGTTTTTTCATTTGTAAAATGAGATTAAAAATAGTTGCAGTACCTACCTCACTGGATTGTGGAAATGCTTAAATGAGAACATTATAAACCAAGCACTTTATAGATCTACAGAAACTTTGTTTCTTGATAGGAGAGGGAGGGAGTAAAAAAAGGACCTGGTAGATTTATGGAAGAAGGAGGACAGAGCCGATTACCATCATTTGATAAAATAGCCCCAATTATGAAGCTTTGCAGTGGATTTGATTGCCTGTACACAGGTGAAATTAGATACAACACATAAGCTTCCAGAGTT
The DNA here is from genome assembly GCA_023553655.1 of Myrmecobius fasciatus. Lineage (NCBI taxonomy): Eukaryota > Metazoa > Chordata > Mammalia > Dasyuromorphia > Myrmecobiidae > Myrmecobius > Myrmecobius fasciatus. The sequence goes on along the minus strand of JAJPUD010003074.1, from coordinate 70,473 downwards.
TGAAAAATATGTCATTCCACAATTTGGGATTCCCAGGAGCTTTCCCTGATATGATAAGTTTTCTTGTCTCTCTTTTCTGGTATATTGACCCTGGAAAGGAGGCCAGAGAATTTGGATATTGTGCCTTGGTTTCCCCTTTCCATTTTGTGCTATAAATATATTTGGTATCTCTGCATTGACTAGGATTCAGTTATATGGTACACAAAAGTCTAAAATTTCTATCAGTGTCTTGAATGGAGACAGTGGTGACTCGGTTGTCAGATTTGCAGATGGCATGAAGCTGGGAGTGAGGATCCAAATATCTCAATAGGTTAGAAATCTTGTAAGGTGAACTAAACATAAATGAATGAATGAATGAGCATCTACTTAATATGTTCTTTGTAGAGATGAATGCAAATTTCTATATTTGGAACAAAAAAAGTTGACAACAAGAGCAAGATGGAGGAGTTATATAGCTAGATGACAGTGTGAAGATCTAGAAGTTTTAGTGGAATGAAAACTCATTATTTGTCAATATAGGCAATTATGTTGCACAATGGTTAGAGCACTCGACCCTTGGTCAGAAAAAACAAAATTCGGACTTCAAGGCAAGTGTAATAACACTACCACCAACAACATTTTTATAGCACTTATCATGTGTCAAGGATTATGGTAAAAAGCTTTACAATTGTGCTATGATCCTACAACAACCTTGAGAGGGAGATGCTATCCCCGTTTTTCAGAAGGGGAAACTAGACAAACAGAGATTAAGTGGCTTAACCAAGATCACATAGCTAGTAAGTATCTGAGAAGGATTTTTAACTAAGGCCTTCCTGTCTCCAATGCCAGCACTCTATCCCTTACACCACACTATTTCAATGTATTATGTTTCAGAGAGGAGACACATGAGTGCCAACAAGTCTTCAGTGAATTGAGAGATATTGTCTTCTCTTATTTTTTCTCATATTCTAGACTATCTCTTCAAATAGAGTGATCCCAAAGCACATATAGATCTAGCATCCTAGATCTAGAGACCTTAGAAATCATCAATCCAACCTCCTCCTTTTGCAACAGACTGAAGCCAAAATTGCACAAATAGGTAATGAAGCAGGCAAGGTTTGAATCCAGGTTCTCTGAATCCAAATCCAGCTTTTTTTTCTACTGGAGAATGAGGCCATCCCAATCAACTCTCTAATTTTACAATTGGATAAATTGGGGCTCAGAAAGTTTAAATCACTTGTTCAAGTTTGCATACTAAGAAAAGAGCCAGGATTAAAATCCAGAGCTACTACCTCTTCCTATGATCTTCCCACTAGATCATCATATCCCATCATATCTCTTTGTGACTCCTTGGATTGCCACTGTGTTGAGTTCATCATAAGGATCCAATTCATAATGAAGAACATGAACTATGAAGAGGGCAGATGAGAATAGCATCTGGTTGGAACCCCTCAGTAAAGACCAAATGCCATTACTAGGCAGTTAATAATATGTTTATTATTTCCAAAGAAAAATCAGAGCTGGGTATGGTATCAGAACATCTCTTGGGTAGCAGTTTGCAAAGGAAAGGTAAAAGTCAAATTGAGATGCTGGTCCTCCTCCTGCTGCCCCTGTCATTTCACTGATCACAAGATTAAGGAGAAGTCAAGTGTGTCCTACTCTTCACACTCCAGAACTCAACCTCATTCATCCACATCCTGTAGCTCAGATCTGTAAAGAGAAAGAGTGGCTTTCTACATGGCACAACCAACTAGTGACCCTTTACTCTCCCTGCTTGCCTCCTCCTCATTCAAAATGTTTTCTGCAGAGGAAAGGAAAGGAAGAGATAGATATGGGGAAAGTGGAAGGGGTTGGAATGAAAGGAGAGGGAGGGTCAGGTAGGAAATTCTTTGTTTGAGAAAGCAGTGAGAGGTAAAGCTCCAGACCTAGCAGAAACATGTCATGTTGCTAGAAATCCGATTTTCCTTAATCACAAGTACAGAATTTTACATGACACGTTGAAAAGTGTATCTCTTTGAGAAGCTGCCCTGAATCTCAGAGGCATCCTAAGTACAGAGCCATGTAATGTGGCAGTTGCTATGGTAACAACTCGTTTTCCATAGAAAGAAAATCAGAGTGGATAAATCACATTAAAAAAAATACAAATAATTTCTTGACATCCACCCTGAGAGGTTGGGAATCTGACCCTCCCATCTTAACTGATCCAGTGTGGTTGATGGGAGGTAGGGAAGAGGGGTTAGGGGGAGGTTGGTGTGCAATGTTTATAAGCTTCCTGCTTGGAATAATAAAACTTCATAGTTGGTAGAGTCCAACCTTCTTATCTTATAGCTGAGTTAAAGAGGGTGAAAGGGATAAAGCAATTTCCCCACAGTCACATGGTTAAGGAACAATAGACTTAGAACTGGAACCCAGGTGACTTCAAAGAGAACACCCTTTTCTACTAGAACATGCTGAGTTGCTGATACTAAATTCACCAATTTTGGGGGCTCATTTTCAGAGACCCAATTAACATGGAGTAAATGGCATGCTCACCAGTCCTTCCAACCTATGTGGAGGAAAAAGCCACTAGACTATTTTTTTTTATCATGACTCTACTTATGACAAAAACAATCCTCTGTACCTTTGTCATTCTCTCCCCTACAAACTCAGGCTATTCTGCACACCACCATCAGACACAAAGCATTCCTCCCACCTTCCTGACTTATTTCCAGTTTTTCTGTCTATATCTTGATTGTACATAGTTATTTGCATGTTCTTCCCCTCCATCCCCATTAGACTATTAGTTTCTTGAGAAAAGAGATCATCTTTTGCCTTTCTTGGGTCTCCAAAGCTTAACACAGTGCCCGGCACATAGTAGGTAATTAATAAATGTTAATGCGATCGTTTGGTTATTAATTACTTTAATTTATTGATATAATTATTAACTGGCTTATAATTTCTTAATCTGACTGATTGCTCATCCCTATTCAACTCTTTTTTCCCCAGGGAAAAGAATTTCTAGCTATGACCCTAGTTATTTCCCAGCTTTACTAAAGTTGGATATCCATACAACTTTAGCAATGGCTAACTTGTCTAGATTGGCATAAGAAACACATTTTCTCCTTAAGATTCCATCACCACCAAAAGCTGCAAATATAGACCAGCTGGGTCATTCCCTAAGTTTCTACCACCAGACAACCAGCCTTATGGAAGCAGAAGATCTTGGTCTAGAAGGAAATTTGACAATTATTTAAGAGAGTTAAGTTCATTTATCACAATGAGAACCAGAATTCAAATCCAGCATTTCTGAATCCAAATCCAGTGGTCTTCCCTATTGCATCAACATTATAATAATGTTCTTTCTTTTCGATGGGTCCAAGGTAAAAGAAGCAGAAATTCTTTCTGCCACAGATGCTTTAACAAGGCACTTCTCAGCAATTATTCTTGGCTCCCAAGAGCCCATTCTAGTATTATGGGAACAAAGTGGCTCCTGATACCAAGTACTAGAAAATAGAGGATACTGCTCTGGATAGAAGTGAATTATGGATTCAGATGTGAAATGGATCCTTCTTCTTTATCATCCCTCAGGTCCCTCAGTCAGTCAGTTAACAAGCCCTTATGAAGCACCTTGTGTCAGCATGTGCTGTGATAGTATAACCTCTCTCTTTTTAGCTATGTGTCTTATTGCCTGAGACATTTTGGTGTCCCTTGTTGGAGGCCTTGGAGAATGTCATAAAATCAGAGATTTACAATTTAATGGAAAGTTAGAAACCATCTAGCCCAACTGCTTCATTTTATAACTACAGAAATTAAAGTCCAGAAACTTGGGTCACACTATTAGTGACAGAAACAAGATTGGAACCTAGATGTTCTGATTCCACCTCTAGCCCTCTTCTTGTATGCAATTTTGTAGGAACATCATCTACTCCCATACAGGCTAAGCTCATTTTCCCTTAGAACATACTGAAACTGTCATGAGATTTAATGGGCTTAGGGGAATAAGAGACATCTGGTTAAAGCCAAACCTAACTCAGGAGAAGGCAGGTCTGATTCCCCCTCAGGCTTGACTGGTGTACCAGTATGAGGCAAGGAAACTAGGTCCAGTGAGTCAATGAAGTATCCTTACTAAAATTTCTCCCCTTACAATGGTTATGTAAATCTTTTGTGGACTATTGATTGATCTACAGATATCATTTTGTTTCAATTCTGAGTCTAAAGTATCAATCCAGCCTGAGACAGTCCTACCCACAGCCATATCTCTCCCAGTGCTTCTAAGCAGGACTGTGGTTCAGAAAGTATCACGTAATGAAAAAACTGAACTTGGAGTCAAGCAATATAAATCTCTGCTACACTCGATACAGTAACTAGAAATAAGTCGTGTAAACATCCTGAGCCTCAGTTTCTTTGTCTATCAAATGGAAATTATAACAATTGATGGTGGTGATGGTAATAGTGATGGCAGTAGCCATGATGATGATGATGATAGTGGTGGTGGTAATGATACTAAGCTTAAAGTGTTATAGAAATATGGTTCATTACATTAACAATCATAGTGCCTGGCACCTAGGAAGTACTTAATAAATGTTTATTGAGGATAATAATTAATGATCAATATTATTGGGAATAGCAGGAGGAATCAATAAGACCTCTAGATGTTGAAGTCAAAAGGCCTGGAAACAAATTCTAGCTCTCCCTAGTCATACACATTTGGGCAACTCACTCTTTTCTACTCTGGACTCAGTTTCCTCACTTATAAAATTGACTAGACATCCTCCTGGGTTGAATTTAGTCTTACACTTCTAGGTTTAGTCTAGTGCCTTTTCTATGACATTGCTTCTATCCTATTCTTTGCAAACTTCCAGGAAAAGGGATTCCAGACTCTTCTTTGTCACCTTAATGACAGGAAGAACTTTCCTGAGAAATGGTAGTGCTCACTCTTTCTAAAATTTGCTGCTCACTCTCCTACCCTGGGAAATGGGCAGAAGTGATCCCCTAATGCCTGGTAGGCACTCTCTCTCCTCTTTTATCTCTCAGAGTGTTTATCTTCATTGAAGGCTCAGCTCAAGAGCCACTGACCCCAAAAAAGTCTCTTCTAATGTCATTCTAGAAGGAAAAGAAAGAAAACAAGCCAAAATTGAAAACCTTCCCTGTTCCTCAAGCCTTCTGCTATTGGTCACCCTTCACAGAACAGGCTTCTCATATCTGAGACCCATTTTCAAATCACACATTCTGAGGCTCTGTAAATGTCTCATTTCTCTAAACTCCAGAAGCTGTTAAATACTCTCCTCCACTGACAGGGGAGCTGATGAATGCCATGTCCACAAGAGCTGTCTGTGTTGTTTTAGTGACAGCTCCCCATGCTTTATGATCACTAATGCAGCTCCTCAGAAATCAGAAGCATCTTGCTGACATTATTGGTAGGGAGAGGGATGGGTTAGGTTTTCCATTAACAATTAAAAAACAGAAGTACTCTATTTTAAAACACTTTGCTGTGCCACAACTTTTGATAGGAGCTGGGATCCACCTGAGTGTGGCTTAGTGGACAAAATTCTGAAGTTAGAGTCTGAAAGATGGGTTCAAATCCTATCTCAGGTATTTATTTACTAGTGAGTAAGTCATGATTTACTAAGTTACTTAACTTCTCTCAGGATCATCTGCAAAATGGAAGTAACAATGGCACCTACTTATCCAATTAAGATATCAGCAATAGGATAACATATGCAAAGACCCTTACAAACCTTAAAAATAACTGAATCTGGTAGGCCAGTCTGATGGTTTACTTAAAATCACAGGGCAATAGGACTAGATAAAACAGTAATGATCATCTAGTCCAACCCTTTCATTTCAAAGTTCAAAAAAAAATAAGGTCCATCAAAAAAACTTGGTCAGAGTCATACAGCTAATGGTTGGCTGAGAAGGGATTTGAATTCAGGTCATCTGGTTGTGAATCTCCTTTACTCTCCTGGAGTGAATTCTGATCTTCCCATTTTAGGGCATTTATTAACTCACCAAATTTTCAATTATGATATATCACATGCCTACCATACGCAGGACTGGGAGTAAGGAATACAAAGACAGTTGTTTGTCTTTAAATAAAAATATTTAATAAAAAAAATAAAAGTTTGTATTCTACTGAAAGAAAGCTGCATACACTCAGATAAGTCAATACATATAACCCACAAAATAATTTAGGATTTAAAATTGCCAACTGGGAAAATCAAGAAAGACCTTTTAGGGCAAATATCACTTGAACTGAGCCTGGAAGGAAGCTAGGGATGCTGAGAGGCAGAAGTGAGAAGGAGTGATTTCCAGACATGAGAGAGTCTGTAAAAACAGAAAGGTAGGATAGAGAGAGCAGTAAGCAGCTAGAATATAGAGTATAAAAAGGAAAGTAAACTACAATAAAGCTGGAAGGCAGAATATGAAAAAATCTGTCAAGGAGAAGAAATTTTTGTTTTATCCTGAAGGCCAAGAGAACCATTGGAACAATTTGGTATTTCCAAATGATTCTGGTATCTGACTCCTTTTCTGGTTCCCCAAGAAACAAAGTGAACCAGAAGTAGGCAGGCTTGTTTCCCTCTCCACTTCATTCTCTCTCTTTTGGTAAGGCATCATGCTCGAGTATGATATTCAGCTAATAAATATGTATGTGGGATTTTTATTACTTAATAGTTGTAAGGTTAATAGTCGTGGTGAATGCCTATATTTAATGTGTCAATGGAGCTGCAAAATGCCAGGCTGAATAGCTCTAACACACATTAGTTCTACTTGTGAATCTACAAATAGGAACCTTGTCAGAAAAGTATTCAAACTGAGATCAGTATTGATTTTGGTCGTTGGGAAAGGCACTGGACTGTGACAGTTTAAAATGATAAATGTCTAGAGAATTATTTGCTGGTATTGATAAAAAGAAGTAGATATAAAGCTGACAGCCTTGGAGGCGTAGATCCTGAGCACTGGTAGCAAATATAACATTGTTAAGGACTCCAAACTAATCTCCCCTTTGATATCTACACGATTGCCAGTCAAGCCAAGGTCCAGCCCCCAGTTTGCCATGGCAGTTGGTAATTGCTAGAAATGAGTCTGGGCGTGCTCACACTGCTCCTTTGCACCTGCCCTGAGCATTTCCCACCTAATTATTGAACCAATCATGCATGCACCCAAAGCCAGCCATCCCTAGGGAAACTGGATGCTTTGTCCTGTGAGCTACTGGAAAGCAGGCTAGGTTTTTAAGTAGCAAAAGGATTGGATCAAAATGCAAATTCCTTAGACTGGTGCTAAATTAGTCGCTATATAATCTACTATTTTTTCTACACAATCCCTACTTTTTCAGTCTCATTTTCCAATATTCCCATATACAGATCCTCTACTCTAATTAGAATATTTGATTCATTGTTTTCCCAAAAATACTGTGTGCATTACTGGGATATAACATAAGATTCTTGAGAGCAGATTAGTTTATTTTTGACCTTTGTATTCCTAGCATCTACCATAATTCCTGGCACACAGTAGGTGCTTAGATGCTTACTTATTAATTAATGGATTGATTCTAGCATTAACATTTTTGTTCATTCTTATTGCCTCCTGGAATTCCCTATCCTTTTTTCTTCACTTACATGAATCCTATTTATCCTTCAAGACCCAACTCAGATCCTACAAAGACTTTCCTATTCACACTCAACCCTCAGTGATCTCCCTTCTTTAAAATCTTTTAGCACTTATGGGCAGTCCTACTCAAATTGAAATACTGCCTTCCATAATCTACTTTGACAGTGACACAAGCTTAAACGAACTTGAGTATCCATTTTCAAGAAATCTCAAAGAGGTGAGGACTCTAAAAGATGAGAAAAGATGGTAAATGATGTTATCATCAAAAAAGTGACTGAGAAGGTATCAGCACTTACCAACCCATGGGCCTCTTTGTTCATCTCTACGGTCTATGCACTTTGAAGAAATAATAAGAATCGTTAAAAATAGCATTTTTATGAAGATTTAAGTGTTGCAAAGTGCTTTATATGTATCACCTCATTTGATCCTCACAATTTGTGAATTTAGCTATCATTATGTTCCCCATTTTACAGACTAAATAACTGAAGCATGGTGAAGTTGACTTGCTCAGGGTAATACTGTTAGTAAATTATGGAAGATTAGAATTCAGGTCTTTCTGATTCCAAGTCTGAACTCTATCCACGATGGAATTTAGGTAAATAAGCCAATAAACATTTATCAAGTACCTGTTATGTATCAAGATATAATGGAAGGTCAGATAATCCCTCCTATAAAGGAATTCACAGTTTAATAGGGAAGTAAGACAACATGAAGATAACCGTGCAAGATAAATTAGAATTAAAGAGAATTTTCTCTAACAGACTGTCTTTACAAATCTCACAGGTTAGGAATAGGGAATGCAAGTGCCTCTCATGTTTGTTGTTTGATGAAAACAAAACAAAAAATCTGTTAGCTAAGTAGAATGAAATGTAGATTTAAAGAATAACTGTCTCAGAGAAAGAGCAGTTAAGTGACTAGAGTCTGAGGGCCAGGAAGACTCCTCTTCCTGAGTTCAAATCCTACCTCAGACTCCCACTAGCAGTGTGACCGTGGGAAAGTCTTAACCATATTTGCCTCATTTTCCTTATCTGTAAAAAGGAGTTAGAGAAAATAATGGAAAACCACTCCAATATCTCTGCCAAGAAAACTCCAAATGGAGTCACAAAGAATAGGAAATGACTGAACAACAACAACCCAGATAAAGAAGTTGGGCACAGAAGTAAACAAGAGCTGAGTCCGTTGGATCACATTAGGAAAATTATGGGCTATTTTCCATGATTCTGGACTAATCCTTAATGAATAAGGTAGTCTTTTCTCCACTGATAGATATCCTGCTATTGATTCTTGTAGCTAGGAGTCAAGAAACAAGAGGATCTCAGAAGAATACAAATTAAAAGTGACTCAGAGGGGAATGGTAAGGCACATTGCAGCTGGAAGCTGATTGCAGCAAATTACCAAGAATGACTTGTGGGTTATGAGTGGCACAAACCATCTTATCAATAACCAGAAAAGGATAGGTAGGGGACACTCAAGTGTTAGGGACAAAGTACAGCAGATAGACTGCCTTGTCACTGCACTGGTGATCTACAGAAGGCTCAGGGGCCATGAAGAAGGTCACCAGCCTTCAGGATAGAATCTCTATGAAGGACATGTGGAAGATAATGAAGAAGCATGACTTAAAAGAGGAAAATTTCAATGGATGGCATGCTGCAGTGGTTAGGAATATCCACAGCAATCAAATTCTATATCCATGAAAGTATATAAGACTTCTGGATGAGGATGTACATTTATTTTGTATGCTAAATATAAAATAGTAATAAGAGCAATGAGCAGATATTTAGGTAAGAGACTGATTAATTCTAATTGGAGCTCAAATGAAAATTTTTTTTCTAACAATGAGATATATTACCCTGTAAAGAAGTCAGAGGATTGACATAGCCCCATGATCATCTATGAGAGTAATCATAGGAGGGATTTCTTGGGTTGAAGGGGGCACTCAGAGACTATAATACTACGCCCTTCTACTCTTCTGTCTTCAAACAATAATACTGAACAGCCATTTTTAAATCTGGGCCCTTGACGCCAGGACAAATGGCTCTCCCTTTACAAAAGAGATGTATTACTGAAATGTGACGTGTGCTAAGCACAGTTTGAGTTTATTTTATTATATTTGTAAATTGAACTCTGTTCCCTCGAGTGATTTACAGACATATCAGTAATGCTTTATTTCCATTTCTCATTTCATCTTTAGTGACTCCTGACATAGAAGCTTTGTTTCTCCAGCCCTGAGGCATCTTTGTCCAGTAGAAAATAATATAAAAGCAAATTCTTAAGAGGACCAGAGAATCTCTATGGTGTAGTCTTTCCCAATGAGAATAGAATGTTGGATGTGGAATCAAAAGGCAGGTTTTTAATTCCAGCTTGGTCATTTAGTATCTTTTGATCTCAAGCCACTTCGATCTCAAAGTCAGAGATTTCCTCATATGAGGCTGCTAGAAGATGGCACAGTGGCTAAAGAGCACTGGGCCTGGAGTTAAGAAGACCAGAAACTTACTAGCTATGTGACCATGAACAAGTAATTTGATAGTCTGCTTTCTGTTCACCAGGTTGTCATGAGATCAGATGAAATAATATTTTTAAAGTGCTTCATACGGTGCCTGTCATATAGTAGGCACTTAATAAATGGTTGCTCCTTCCCCTCCTTGGGTCATCTAAGACAAGCTCTGATCAATATAGACTTCCCTTCTAAAACATATCTCATAAAAACTCAGCAAATTGTAAAATCAGAAGAATTTGATCTCCCTGAGAGAAGGGCAGAGATGTTCATTTTCATCTTAGTACCCCCTAGTGCCTAGTATATATACTAGATGCTAAATAAATGTCTGTTGATTGACTTCTTGCAAACATTAGACTTGTCTGGAGGGATTCACAAGCCAAATCTACCTACTTCAAAAACTTGAATAAGAGATTGAGAATTCAGACTTTGACAAGCCATTAAAAATGGATACTGCGGCAAAGAGCAAATCCTAATGATCATTGAGCATGTATTTGTTGTGTGGAAGGATATAGAATTACAGGACATTTTTAGAAATAGATGGGACCTTGGAAATCATCCAGTCTAATCCCTCTATTTTACAGATGAGGAAACTAAAAACCATCAAAGGGAAATCATTTGTCCAAATGGGCAGCAAGAATATGTAAATTAGAGGTGTGATGGCAATTTGGAAGTAAGGTATCGTAATTAGAAATCCACCTTCCTAGGTTTCAGTTCAATTTTGCATCAATCCACTTGAGTGGAGAGAGCCCAATAATACAATGCACCTTACACACATCCCTTTATACTATTTATAGATGAATTCAAGGAAGGCACTATCCTCAGCAGATGCCATTAGAGATTAAACTCTTATCATTTTGCTCCAATTAGAAGCAAAATTTATTTTTACCCATACCTGGTTTCTCATCATTTACTTTATGGAAGCCTTCCCAAACCCTCTTAATTAGGGCCTTCCCTCTATTACTTATTTCCTATTTATTTTGTATGGGACAGTTAGGTGGCACAGTGGATAGAGTGCCAGATCCAGAGTCAGTAAGAACAGAGTTCAAATCCAGCCTCAGATACTAACTAGTTGTGTGACCCTGAACATTTTCCTTGCCTAACATTGTACCCTTAATGAAAAAGACTGAGAAGAAAAAACAAGAGAAATAAAAGAAGTTGCAAATATGGAAACACTTTTAGTTCAAATTTTTGAAAAACCTACAGTCATTTTTAAAAATACTATATATTTATTTTATTTTTTTAATTTTTAATTTAATTTTATTTATTTTATTTTTTTTATTTTTAAAGTATTTATTTAAAATACTTTATAATTAATTTTAAATATATAGATATATTATCTTCTTCCCAATAAAGATGGATAGTCTGTATTTATGAGGTAGCCTACATTTGTATACATATATACACATATGTTTAGACACACACACACACACATATATATGTATATCAGCTTTAAAGTTACACAAGAGAGGAAAAGCAGAAAACTTTCTCTTTAGAATGCTGGCATAAACTCTGCTTAATTGTAATAACCAATTTTAGCTCTGGAGAATAAATGAAAAAAACCTACTTCCTACTCTTAATAGAGAAGGCCAGGCCTATAGTGCTTAATGTTACAGACGCTATCAAATGCCTTCATTGTATTGGTTCTTTTGTTCATGATTTTTCTTTGTTATAAGGGAGTGTATGTCTGAGTATGAGAAGAGGGAATGTGCTAGCAAATAACTGGCACAAAAATAAAGATATCATTATGACTTTTGGAAGAATAAATATATGGAAACAACAAGGTTTCATAGTTGCCAGAATTTAAAAACAACTTCCACATAGTCCCTTTGGAATTTCTTTGAGAAACACCTCTGAAATGGGAATTGAGGAAACATCATTCTCTTACAGGGTTAAGCACAACTTAGAGGAATTGCTAGCTCCAAGTCAAATAGTTGTCTGAGATAACAAACTTTGATTCAGCATCCAACAAAAAAAAATTTTCAAAAATCATATCCTGGGGGCACAGCATATGGAATATTATATTGGACATTGGACTTGAAGTTGGGGAGATATAGAGCTTTGTAGCCCTGGCCAAGCCATTTAACTTCTCAAAGTCGTAGTAGTATCTTTGTCTGTAAAACAAGGGCATTGGATGCAATGAATTCTCAGCTCTTTTCAATTCCATGATCTTATGCTCCTCTCTACTCCCCTGGCTTAAGTGCAGTACTCTGATCAGCATAAAAATCTCCTTGTTTCCTTAGTTTTATATATATATACATATATATATATATATGTATATATATATATGTATATATATATGTATAAAGAGGGCACATAGAGGATAGCATGAGCTCAATTTAAACTGCCAAGTTAGCAGGTGAGCTTTAACACATAACAACCTGCTGATTCCCTAGTAATCAAGGAACTACCAGGTAGAGGTGGGGACAGGCTTTCAGGGACTGACTATAAAGAGATGTTAAGACAAAATGCCAGAGAGAAAGGACACAGACTGTGGAATAAGGTTCAGAGAACATGAGAAAGTGACAAGGAAGGAAAGAAAGGAGCCTGCACTGAGGTTAAAGACAAAGAACAAGAAATTTTCAAGTGGCTACAGAAAGAGAGGTCAGTGAAGGAGATGCTACAGCAGGTCCTTACCAGACAGCAAAGACAATTTATTCAAGTCGGGGAAGAGGATGACTGGGACTCAGAGTGGGTCAGAGCTAGAGCAACACAAGTTGTTTAGTACAAGACTGGCGGTCTGAGAAAAGAGTCTGGAAGAAATCTGCTTTGCTGGTTGAAGAATAATAAAGCAGCATCTGGCTGACCAGAGCCAGAGAAGACTCATTAAATCGAAGGTTTTGTCCCTCTCCAAGGTTTCATCTTGAGTATAATGCTCAAACAGATGTAGCTCTCTCCTATATACAAGCAGTTTATTTTAAAGTTGGGTTGCCTTCCCCCTCTCTTTCTTTCTCTCTCTCTCTGTCTCTGTCTCTGTCTGTCTCTGCCTCTATATCTCGCTATCTCTGTCTCTCTATATACTGTTTGTCTCTGTCTATCTCTGTGTCTTTCTTTGTATCTCTCCTTTTTCTCTCTCTCCTCTCTCTCTTTCTCTATCTCTCTGTCTCTCTGTCTCTCTTTCTCTGTCTCTCTGTGTCTTTCTCTTTGTGTGTCTCAGTCTGCACATGTGTCTCCCTCTCATTCTCTCTCTCTGTGTCTCTTTCTATGTATCTGTGTGTGTCTTTCTCTATATGTCTCAGTGTATGTGTCTCTCTACCTCTCATTCTATCTCTGTCTCTGTCTCTGTCTCTCTTTCTCTTCATTTTTTACCCTATATTATATCCTCTTCTTGGATCTTTAGTGTGATGGATTCAATTTGGTCAAATAATCAGTTAATCAGACAACATAGAAAAAATGGATAGAATTCAGCTTTTCCCTCTTTTTTGTTCATAGATTGCCATCCCCTTCTTTGTCTCTTACTCCTCTTCAGTTCTGTTTTGAAACACATCAGGATAAAGTTGAAAGCCTTACTGTGTAAGGAAAAAACCTCAGCTCTACAAGGTAAGAGACCTGGATTTCAGGTATTACCTCTGCCTCTTACCTACTCCTGACCTTTTGTGCAAATAATTTAACCTCTACTTACCTTTGTTGTGTGGTAAAGGCTTGGACTAGACAGCACCTCTGATTCCTTCCACCCATCCTGTGATCTTACCTGAAAGCAAAGATGAAAGGAACTCAACCTTTGACAATCTATAACACCACATAGGATGTGGAGGACTCTCTATCCTGTGGCCAGTGGTATCTTTGGAAAGACAGATAATTTTCCACCATTTCCTCTTAGATTATTCTTTTTACAATGAGGGAAGGAGTAGTAAGATAGGATCAGAGAGGTCATCTTTAGAGCTAAAAGGATCTGAGGGATCTGGCCCAATCTTTTACATACAAGAAGACAGAGGTTCAGATGGGTTCAATGGCTTGTAACCCATAAGCCACAGAGCTGGGACTTGAGCCCAGGTCCTTTAATACCAAATCCAGAAATTTTTTTCCAAACATCACTCTCCTAACCCTACCATGGAAACAGAACCATTTGCTGACTTGAAAAGGGAAACACAAGATAGAGAATAACAATATATATTTTCTTTCCTTCACTTTCAACTGGCAGCACAGACACCAAGCACAAAATAGTTTCCAGAAGTGGTTCTTGGCAGCCCTGGACTTTGCTCCTAATTACCCCGTGATAGATGCTGGCATTGGTACTAAAGGTATACTCATCCAGGCTTTATGGTCATTTTCCAACAGCACAGACCTTTTAAACTCTCTTGTGGGAGCAGGTTAAGATGATTATGCAGATGGATGGACCCTGGTGCATTATTATGTCAGAGATGGAGATGTAAGAACAGCATTCATTTCATGATTACCGCCAGGAAGTCTGCTCCTAGCCCTGTGCAAGGACGTGGAAGCTGGAGGAGAGAGGAAGCAACTCCAAAAGCCCCACTCAGACACATTCATTCTCTTGCTGTGTCTCTCTGGCTGACTGGCTATTTTATCGTCTCACACCCCCATCGAGAATAATATTGTCATTCAAAGGCAAAAGGGCAGATGTTTTGCATTGTCATAAGAGGAAGGCATTAGATCTTACAATGGCCACAAAGAGTTTGAGCTATGTAAAACAATAATAATTGATAATGCTTTGTTGTTGTCTTTCAGTCATTTCAACTCACATCCAACTTTTCATTCTTGACAAAAATACTAGAAGGATCCACCATTTCCTCCTTTAGTTCATTTTACAGATAAGAAAACTGAGGTAAACAGGTTTAAGTGACTGCCCAGGGTCACATAGCTAGGAAATGTCTGAATCTGGATTTGAAGTCAGGCCCAGCACTCTACATACTATACCACCTACCTGCCTAAGTAATAACAACTTTAACCATTGATAGGACATTTTAGAGTTTGTGAAATAATATACATATATTATATCATCTGATCCTTAAAGCAAAGAGGGAAATGCTTTTGTTATCCCCATTACATTGAGGAGGTAAAATGAATTACCCAGGATCACTCAGTTTAATTAGTGTCTGAAACAGGATTCAAATTCAGATCTTTCTCAGTCCTAGTCCAGTGTTCTCTAACCAGTATAGCATAAGAAAAACTTCTGTGACTGGGAATCAGTATACCTAACAGTCCTGCCCATGGATCACTGTGTGTTGAAGTTCATTGAACTTTACTTTGATTTTTCATCTGTAAAATGGAGGAAGAAGACTTGAATTGGACAGTCTCAAAGAGGTCTTCTTTATAATGATCAAAATAGCATTTTTAAATAAATGCCAAATATTTACATTTAGAAGAGATCTTAGGAGCCATAATATCTAATCCTTTCATATTTCAGGTATATAAACCACAGCCTAGAGCCATGATTGAACAAAATCCCCCAATGAGTCAGGGCAAAGAGCAAAATTTGAATTGAAGTCCTCTGATCTCTCCACTCCACCACATTGGTGGTATTTCTTTGGAATTAAGATTGGAAAACAAGGGAAAATAAGCCCACATAGCTATAAGGATAGCATCTAGTAGCACTTGTGAGGGCTGGGGGAGGAAGAACTTTCACTTAAGCTTTCCTAAGATGTTTCCCAAGGTACACCCTGATTCTCAAAGGTCTGGTCAGAGCCTACCAAAAGGGAAAGACTCCAAGCAAAGGCCACAGAGTAGGCTGTCTTCCTGTTGCCCAAGGACTTTTTGATTCCTCATGTCATGGCTGGCCATCAAAGGATACATATTTTCAACCATAGCCAGTTATGGAAATAGTCTTCTAAGATGTGAAAGGGTTGTAATCTGCAGCAGAAATTGGACCAAATGGAATCCTGAAGTATTAAGGCCTAAGGGCCCCCAGCCCTTTAATAGTGACCATCCCATAGTCAGAATTTTATCAGTTTCTGGCTCAGGAGTGAAGGTCCAGGGAAGGTTATTGTCTCTGAGTCTGATTGTCTGCCAGCAAAGCCCCCTCTTGAGTGACTTCAGCAAAGCTGCTGCCTCTTCTTTTTGCCTTTCCCATTTCCTTTCTGTGTAAGATCATATTACATTGTTTTAATGAAGATGGGAAGGCCTTCTACTTCAGAGATGTAATGTGCCTTCCAGGGTTGGCCAGCATGAGCACTTCTCATCACTTAAGAGAATTATTAAATGAAATTTATTTCCAATATGCTAGCCTATCCTTTAAAAAAAAAAGAGTCTCACTGGTTATGGCCCTAACCAGAATAGGCCATATTAGAAATCTGTTATGTGACAAACACTATGCTAGGCACTGGAGTCACAAAGACAAAAATTAAAATATCTCTCAATGTTTTCATTTGTGTCTTCAGAGCTAGCTCAGGGACTGGAGCTGTTTGATGCAATCAGGGTCTCACTCTGTGCTGGTTAATCAGATGACAATGAGTTGCTCAGCTCTTCAAAGGGCTGCACTGAACAAATGAAAACTAATAATAATAATTTACTAATTGCCTTCCCAAGTTGGAATAATTCTAATCATCCATGTACAAAAGAGAGTAATTAAAAGTCTCCCAAACTACGGAGGCTGATTTTGCTCACCCCATTTATGGGCAATCCCAAAGGAAGGAATCAGCAGCTTCGGAACCCATTCAACACTGGAACTCTGCCTGCTGAGGGAGCAACAGGGAGGCTGACAATCAATCAAGAAGCACTTAATAAATGTTTTCTATGTGTCAGATAGTGGACTAAACTCAGGGGATACAAAAAACAAAAAAAAAACAAAGCCCTCAAAGAGATTACATTCTAGTGGGGAAGATAATATGTATGTAAACACATACATTTAAAAGGTGTATATAGAGTATAGACTTACAGAGTGGTTTGTAATATAGGGACAGACATTTTTTAAAAAGGGATTCTTGTCCTAAATCTTAAAAGAAAGTCATTGATTCTGAGAGATGGTAGTAAAGACGTATAGCAGTCCAGGCAGAAGGGACAGTCAGTGCAAAGACATGGGGACCAAAGATGGAAAGTCACAATGGAACGTCAGAGATGGAACATACAAGCAATGACAAGTACACCAATATAGGTGTATCATGGAGGATGTGGAGAGGAATAATTTGCTAGAAGAATGGAAAGGTAGGAATGAACCAGGTTGTAAAGACCTTTAAATGTCAAACCAAGAGTTTATATTTGATGCTAGAGGCAATAGGAACCCCCAGCAGATTATTCAATGAAAAAAGCACATTGAATAATGTGAAGGGGCAGATGTATACTTGAGGAAAATCACCTTGGCATATTGGAATGAGAAAAGACTTGAGTTGGAGAGACAAATAAGGACACTATTGAAAAAATCATGGTAAGTAGAAATAATACCCTGAACAAGAGTGACAACAGAGAATGGAGAGAATGGAAATGTGTGAAAGATGTCATAGAGTTAGAAATTACAAGATCTTACACACCTGAATTTAGCAAATGGAGTAAGGTAAGAGTGAGATGTTGATGATGACACAATGGTTGCAAATCTAAGTAATGGGTAAGATGGTGATCTCCTCAGGAGTAACTGGGAAATTTTGAATAGAGTTGGGCTAAGGGGGCAAAGTTAATGATTTCTGTTTTGAACATGTTATGTTTGAAATGATTAGATAGACAGAAAAGCATTTGTTAAGTATTTACTGTCAGGTTATGTTCTAAGCACTAGCGATATGAATATAAACAAGCAAGAATGAGCTTGCATGCTAATGAAGAAAGAGACATAAAGATAGAGAAAAATATAGATGTAGATAGGTGTGTAGATAGGTATGAAGGATATTAGGAAACAAAGAGGAGAAGAAAGTAAAGTCCGGGGAGAGAAGAGGTAGGAGTGGGGTGAAACATTGTTCTAAAAATGGTGGAATTAAATTTGGAAATCAAGGAATAGTGCATTTCTCAGATCTTTAAAGAATGGAGAAATTTATGACTAGACAAGAAACAGAGAACATTATAAAATGCAAAATAGATAATTTTGATTACATTAAATTAAAAAGGTTTTGCACAAACAAAACCAATGCAACCAAGATTAGAAGGAAAGCAGAAATCTGGGGAACATTTTTACAGCTACTGTTTCTGATAAAGACCTCATTTCTAAAATATATAGAGAACTGAGTCAAGTTTATAAGAATACAAGGCATTCCTCAATTAATAAATGGTCAAAGGATAATGAAAGGGCAGTTTTCAAGATGAAGAAATTAAAGCCATCTGTAGACATCTGAAAAAAATACTCTAAATCATTATTGATTAGAGAAATGCAAATTAAAACCATTCTGAAGTATATCTCATACTATCAGATTAACTAAGATGACAGGAAAAGATAATAATAAATGTGGGGAAATGGGAACACTAATGCATTGTTGGTGGGATTTTGAACTGATCCAGCCTTTTAGAGAGCAATTTGGAACTATGCCCAATGGGCTATAAAACTGTGCATACCTTTTGATGCAGCAGTGCCACTACTGGGTCTGTATCCCAAAGAGATAATAAAAAAGGAAAAGGACTCACATGTGCAAAAATGTTTGTATGAGCTCTTTTTTATTGTGGCAAGGAATTGAGAATTGAGTAGATGCCCATCAGTTGAGCAATGGATCAATAAGTTATGGTATATGAATATAATGGAATATTATTAGATTATAAAAATGATGATCAGGCTAATTTCAGAAATGCCTGGAAAGACTTACATGAACTGATGTTGAGTGAAGTGAGCATAACCAGGAAAATATTGTATACAGTTAACAGCAAGACTGCCTGATTATCAACTATGATAAAACTTGGCTCTCCTCAGCAATACAATGATCCAAGATAGTTCCAATAGACTTGTGATGAAAAAATGCTGTCTGCATCCAGAGAAAGAAGTGTTTTCTTGTGGTTTTTCCTTTTGTTCTGATTCTTCTTTCCCAACATGACTCATATGGAAATATGTTAAAAATTCATTGTACAAGCATAATCAATTATATTAATAACCAAACTAACAAAAAACATATGTTTATCTCAATAGATGCAGAAAAAGCATTTGATAAAATCTGGCACCCATTCCTATTAAAAACACTAGAGAGTATAGGAATAAATGGGCTTTTCCTTAAAATGATTAGTAGCATCTACTTAAAACCATCAGCAAGCATCATATGTAATGGAGACAAACTAGAACCATTCCCAATAAGATCAGGAGTGAAACAAGGCTGCCCACTGTCACCATTACTATTTAATATTGTATTAGAAATGTTAGCTTTGGCAATAAGAGAAGAAAAAGAGATAAAAGGAATTAGAGTAGGTAATGAAGAAACCAAATTATCACTCTTTGCAGATGACATGATGGTATAAGCATATATATATATGAGAACCCTAGAGACTCAACTAAAAAACTACTAGAAACAACTCACAACTTTAGCAAAGTTTTAAGATAAATCCACATAAATCATCAGCATTTTTATATATTGCCAACAAAGTTCAGCAGCAAGAGATGCAAAAAGAAATTCCATTCAAAATAACGGATGATAGCATAAAATATTTGGGAATCTATCTGCCAAGAAAAAGTCAGAAACTATACGAACTAAACTACAAAACACTTTCCACACAAATAAAATCAGACCTAGTCAATTGGAAAAACATTAAGTGCTCATGGGTAGGCTGAGTGAATATAATAAAAATGACAATACTACCCAAACTAATTTATTTATTTAGTGCCATACCAATCAAACTCCCAAGAAATTATTTTACAGATCTGGAAAAAATAGTATCAAAGTTCATTTGGAAGAACAAAAGGTCAAGAATTTCAAGGGAATTAATGAAAAAAAAGACAGATGAAGGTGGCCTTGCTGTACCAGATCTAAAATTATATTATAAAGCAGCGGTCATCAAAACCATTTGGTACTGGCTGAGAAATAGAGCAGTCGATCAATGGCATAGGATAGGATATCAGGACAATCTAGGTAATAACGTTAGCAATTTGGTGTTTGATAAACCCAAAGACCCCTGCTTTTGGAATAAGTACTCACTATTTGGCAAAAACTGCTGGGAAAATTGGAAACTAGTGTGGAAGAAATTAAGGCTGGACCCACACCTAACACCACACATCAAGATAAGATCTAAATGGGTTCATGATCTAGATATAAAGAGTGATATTATAACCAAATTAGAGGAACACAGGATAGTTTACCTCTCAGACCTGTGGAGATGGAATAAATTTATGTCCAAAGAAGATCTGGAACTCTTAAGTGAACACCAGATAGATAATTTTGATTATATTAAGTTAAAAAGTTTCTGTACAAACAAAACTAATGCAGACAAGATTAGGAGGGAAGCATCAAATTGGGAAATCATCTTTACATTTAAGGGTTCTGATAAAGGTCTCATCTCTAAGATATATAGAGAATTGTCTCATATTTATAAGAATTCAAGCCATTCTCCAATTGATAAAGGGTCAAAGGATATGAACAGACAATTTTCAGATGATGAAATTAAAACTATTTATAATCATATGAAAAGGTGCTCCAAATCACTATTGATCAGAGAAATGCAAATTAAGACAACTCTGAGGTACCACTACACACCTGTCAGATTGGCTAAAATGACAGGAAAAGATAACGATGAATGTTGGAGGGGATGTGGGAAGACTGGGACCTGATGCATTGTTGGTGGAACTGTGAACGGATCCAACCATTCTGGAGAACAATTTGGAGCTATGCTCAAAAAGTTATCAAACTGTGCATACCCTTTGACCAGCAGCATTTCTATTAGTCTTATATCCCAAAGAAATCATAAAAGAAGGAAAGGGCCCCACATGTGCAAAAATGTTTGTGGCAGCCCTTTTTGTAGTGGCTAGAAACTAGAAACTTAATGGATGCCCATCAATTGGAGAATGGCTGAATATATTATGGTATAGGAATGTTATGGAATATTATTGTTCTGTAAGAAACAACCAGCAGGATGATTTCAGAGAGGCCTGGAGGGACTTGCATGAACTGATGCTGAGTGAAACGAGCAGAACCAGGAGATCATTTTTCACGGCAACAATAATACTATATGATGATCAGTTCTGATGGACATGACTCTCTTCAACAATGAAATGCTTCAAACCAGTACCAATTGTTCGGTGAAGAGAGCCATATACACCCAGAGAGAGGGATGTGAAATGTGGACCACAACATAACATTTTAATGTTCTCTATTGATGTTTGCTTGCATTGTATTTCCTTTATCTGATTATTCTTTCTTGTAGATACAATTTCTCCTTCACAAAAAATGATGTGTGGAAATAACTATACATATATTAGATTTCTTAAGTATTCTAATATAATTAACATGTAGTGGATATCCTGCCATCTAGGGGAGGGGTGGGGAGTAGGGGGGAAAAATTTGTAACAGAAAGCTTTGTAAGGGTTAATGTTGAGGAATTACCCATACATATGTTTTGCAAATAAAAAGTATTAATAAAATTAAAAAATTAAATTTAATTTAAAAAATTGATTGTACATGTATAATCTATATTAGTTTGAATGTTGTCTTAGGAAGGGAGGAGATAAGGGAAGGAGAGAGAAAAAAATTTTAAATCTTACAAAAATGAATGTTAAAAAACATCTTTACTTGTAATTGAAAAAATAATATACCATTAAAATTAAAAGAAATTAAAATGATGACATTGTAAAGTCTAAAGAAAATCAAGTTTAATTTGTCTGATAAGCAGTTGGTAATGTAAGACCAGAGATCAAGGAAGAGATCAATGATATATATATATATATAAATCTGGGAATTATCAGCCTTGAGATAATAGCTTTATCCATATGAACTGAAGAGGTCACAAAGAAATATAACATAAAAAGAAAAGAGGGTTCAAGAATTAGTCTTTGTAGTATGTTCACAGTTAAGGGATGTCACATGGATGAAGATTTAGCAAGAGACTGAGAAAAAGCAGACAAGTTGAAGAAAAAACTACAAGTTATGAAAAACCAAAGAGATAACAATATCAAAGAAGAGGAGTTGACCAAGTATCAAGTGCCACAGAAGGGTCAAGAAAGGTAAGTATTGAGAAAATTCCATTAGATTTGGCAATTAAAAGATCACTGGTAACTTTGGAGAAAGCAATTTTAGTTGAATGATGAGGTCAGAAGCCAGATCTGAAGGGGGTTTGTTGAGAGCGAGTAGAGGAGGAGTAAAAGTACCAAATATAGGTGGCTTTTACATTTAGTTTAGCTGAGAAGGGAAGAGAGATATAGTACAAGAGTAATGAAGATAGTAGAATATAATAAGAACTTTTTTTTAAAAGATGGAGGATATATGGATGAATGTGTGGACATCAGGGGAGGAATAAGTAAATAGGGAGAAACTGAACATTATAAAGAAAGATGGGGTGATAGCAAGGGCAGGAGAAGACAGTGGAGGAAAGGGGGATGGGATCAAGTTTGCATTTACAGAAGTTGACCTTGGCAAAGAGAAAGACTACTTCTTCATCAGAGACTGACATGAAGAAGAAGATAATGGAGGATGTTGTCAGAGGGATATGAGGTGAGAAGGGGGAGTGCTTGGCAAATGGGCTTTTTATTTCTCAGTGAATGATTCAAGGTTCTGAGCTGAGAGGATAAGATGTGTCAGTACCATGGAAAGCTTGAGGAAAGAAGAAAAGGTTTAGAAATGCTTTTGTGAGAAGATAGTTCAAAAGTCCTGGGTTTGAGTCATTTTAGTTAATGAGAATAATAGTATCTACCTCCCTGAGTTGGAAGGATCATATGAAATAATATTTATAGAGGACTTAGCACACAGTAGGTACCATAATAAAGTTAGTTCTTATTTTGAGTTAGAATATATCTATGGCTTTTAACATAGTTCCAGATTTTAGCAACCCAAGTGTTTTCCTCATGATGGGCATTTCCCCTCAATAGAATACAAGGACAGGGACTATTTCATTTTGTGCAGGAACCAGAGTAGAAAGGGTAAGTTTTTTACCTCCAGGGTAATGAGGGATTGCCAACTTTTAGTGCTGTGGACTTTTGGCAGCCTGGGGCAAAGCTTCGATTACCCATCTCTAGGTATGGCTCTGGAAAAAAGTCCAGAAGTTAGGAACAAGAGGGGCCAAGACATACCTGGGTGACTCCAGGTCAGCTCCTTCCTTTCACTCTCCCCCAGCTTCTCTAGTTAGTAAATTGAGAATGATCTTTGTGGCGGCCATGCCCTACAAAAATGTTCTTTGTCAGCTTACAGCCACAGGGACCCTGTTTGTCTTCTGAATGAAATAGGTCATGGAGAAAGCAAATAGTCATACAATCCACAAGCATTTATTAAGTGCTTATTACATGCCAGATACTGAGCTAAGTGCTGAGAATATAAAGGGGAAAAAGAAAAAAGGAAAGAATCCATGACCTCAAGAAACTCACATTCTAATGATGGAGAGAAATGTGAAAATAACTGGGTACATACAATGCAGATAGTGAGTGAGCATGTGGAAATTAATCACAGAGGGGAAGGCACTAGCAAGGAGATAGGGAAAGGTCCTCTGCCAAAAAAGGTGTGTGGGGGGGGAAGAATCTGAACTGAGTTTTGAAGGAGAGAAACTGAGAAAATGGAGGTGAGGAAGGAGTGACCTATTTAAAAAAACATAAATTTATGATCCTTGGGAAAGAAAAATAGATGTAGGAGACAGCTACTAAAGGAAGAGGGGGAGAGAAGGAAGGAGAGATTGGAAACAGGCTCTTTTGTTTCTTTTATCACCATAACCAGCAGAAGAAGGAGGGAGCAACAAGGACCCTGTGCATGGCAGTATCATTATTCTGGGATGTGCCCCAAACCACTGCCCTACTTTGTTTCCCCCCAGAGGGAGAAAGAAGGGGAAAGCATTGGCTAGCTCTTGTCTTGTCTTAGGCATGAGGCAAGCCAGGCTTCCAAAATCAAACACTGACCAGCCCCGGACCATGGAATCTAGATACAATGCAGACAAGCCTGTTAAAGAGTACTAATGATGCTGCTGGTGACAAGGCTGGCTCATGTGCCTGTGTCTACGGTTCCCCAGATGCTTCAAAAGGAACATATCAATTCCGAGAATGAGAGGTCAGCCCTCACTGCATGGGCTCCAGAAGGCGTGTCCCGTAAATAAGGCTTCAAGAAAAGTCGCATCATTCAATTAATTTCAGCTAGTGCACTGGCGAGGCGGAGGGACCCGCGCTAATCAATACCAAGCATTCACACAACTAACATAAAGCACATTTCATACAAAGCCCAACATTTTTCTCCTTGTCATAGAGAATTATCTTAATTATTGTTTCAAGGAACGGCCTTATATAGCATCATCTAGTAGTCCAAAATGCTGCTCAGAAACTCATCACTGGAATAATTTATGGTTTTTCTTTCTAACATCTTGGACTTGTTTGATATGCTTGCCATTTCTGGCTGACAGGGAGGTCGATTAAATCACATTTATATTGTAAACGTATGCATTGCTTTTTACCCAAGGCGCTGGATGAAGAGATACAGGGGTCTCCTGGGAGTGGGAAGCCAATCCACTTTCATATTGCAAATTTCTGCTGTTGGGAAGAAATGAATGGTTGCCAGGGAGAGCTGGGAATTACTTGAGGATGCAAAATGTTATTTTAGAATCCTTTTGAGAGAGGTTTCCTCCACACACACCCCCACAATTTTCACATCTCATGCTGTCTATGCTCACCCCAATCAGAATGTCTAAGAACGCTGCAAGAATGTACTTAGCTAACATCCTTTGGCCTGTCTCTCTGAAGGAGGCCCTTACTCTGTCCAGCAAAAAGCAAGGTGTTTCTTTACTTGGGGGAAAGGGGACATTAGAGCCAGGCAAAAATTGTTGACATTTCCCAGAGCCCTATGCCTTCCTAACAAATCCAAAAGGAGTAAGTCAGTAAAGATTGCAAGCTGTCCTTCCTTCTTTTCTTTTTTTCCTCCTTTTTGCCTTAATTCCTTTTTTCCATATTTCTTTTCTTCCTTCTTCCCTTTCTTTCCTTTTCCTTCCTTCCCTTTTCTTTTTTTCCTTCCCTTTAACTACCTGGTTTCCTTTCTTTCTTCCCTTTTTCTTCCTTTCTTTTTCTTTCCTTCCTATTCTCCTTTCTTCCTTTTTCCCTTCCCTTTTCCTTCCTTCTTTTTTTCCTTCCTTCCTCTTCTCTTTTTTCATTTTCCCTTTCTTCCATTTTTCTTTCTTCCTTTTTTCTTTTCTACCTATTCTTTTTCTTTTTCTCCTCCATTTTCTTCCTTTTTTCTCTCCTTCCTTCCCTTTTTCTTTCTTCCTTTTTTCCTTTCTTCCTTTTCCCCTTTCTTCCATTTTTCTTTCCTTCCTTCCTATTCTTTTTCCTTCCTTCCTCCATTTTTCTTCCATTTTTCTTTCCTTCCTTCCCTTTTCCTTCCTTCCTTTTTCCTTTCTT
>JAJPUD010003074.1:25491-45042 GCA_023553655.1 Myrmecobius fasciatus | reverse complement strand
TTTTTCCTTCCTTTGTATTATCCTTTATTCATTTTTCTTTCTTCCTTCCCTTTTCCCATATTTTCTTCCTTTCTTGTTTTCTTCCTTCCTGTGTCTTTCTTTTCTTTTCTTTTAATCTTTTTTTTAATTAAAAGAAAGTGTTAGAAATAGAGAGGGTAAAGGTCACTACCAGGGGCCCTGGAAAAATGAGACAGCACTATCATTAACCTAACCGAACTAATTAGGAAACATTCAGGTTTTATAAATTATGCAAGACACTCAATTTATACTTTTTCAAATTCCTACCATAACATAGATAATTAGGGAACATTTACAGTAACAGTGTAACCTAATCAAGAAACCCTTTCATTAGCATGAAATCTTCCAGACGAATGCCAGGGCGCTGGTGAGCCCAGGCAAACAGAATTATTGTGACTCAGGGAGGTGCTGGGGGAATGGGAGCATGCCTGGCTGAAAGAGCAGAGCTGGAGGAGAGGAAGATGGCTCCATTCCACATCTGTCAATGCCTTAGGACAGACAATGGCTAGACTGGATAAACAGCAGCCGGGCACATGACTGTATAGGAAGCTTAGTAGAAATTTCGTCGAACCACACACAAGAATGGCCTGCTAATTAAATGGAGTGGTCCCTTGGGTTATTGATGAAGCCTAATTTCTTTAGGGGAAATGATGAAGGTGGCTCTAAAGGCCAGAGTCTGTATTTGTTTTTAATTAGTTTGGTTAGTTTCATATATAACTCCAAAAGGTTCATGATTTCCAACTTTCCTTATCCATGTTTGCCCCTCTGTTCCTTAAAAATTATAGAAAGAGATAAACATGACTATTTCCAGCAGGTATAATGTGAGATCTCAAAGAACTGAATATCTTTTGCCATAATTAGTCAAATAATCCAGCTTGGGGTCAGATCATTCTCTTAGTCCCAGGAGTGACTTTTCACAAAGGTTTTCTGGGTTCTTTGTCTGTTGCTGGATTTTTAAAGAGAGAAGAGGTCCATGTCAGAGCTAATCTTTCCTGTCTTCTAATGCCTCATCTTGTCATTGAAAGCTGTTCTCGGCTTGGCTCCCAGTTTTGGGATATTTTGCTCCCCTTCACTCATTCTCTGTTCCAGCCTAAAATGACTTGTTTGTCCTTCCCCAAACTGAGCATTCTTGTTGTGCCTCCATGCAAAATCTGCCCCCTCATCCCTGGAATGAAATTCCTTCTCTTTTTGTCTGTTATAATCCCTAGGTCTCTTTAAAACGTTGAATAGAAACTTTTCTTGAAACACTGCCCCCGTTATTATTGCTCTGCCCCTCCTGAAATCATCATTATTCATTTATAATCACTTATTATCTGCATATTACATCTACCCCAGAAGGATATCAGTTACTTAAGGACAGACACTAGTCCTATTTTGTCTCTCACTTCATGTAGTTGGATCTTGCCACTGGACCAAGATGGCTCCAGAGGAGAAAATAAGGCTGGTGACTTTGTACAACCCTTCCCACTTAAATCCAATTCACTTTCACATGATGATGTCACCTCCCTGATCCCTTGGTCCTTTTTAAGAACAAAGGACAAACAACATCAACACTTAGCATAGTTCATTGCATATGGCAGAGCATTTAATGAATGTTTGTTGGATTGGGTAAGATAGGCTGGAGCACTTTTCATGAAGACAAAAAGCATTGGACTAAAATCTCCAGTATGTCCATTTATTACCTGGGTAAGACTGGGCAAGTCATTCTGTCTCTATAAACCTCAGTTCCTTCACTGAGAAAATCAGAAAGGTAATACATGCCCTGATTGCCTCATAATGTTGTTATGAAGGTTCTTAAATGCTATTTCATAACACTCTACTCCCTGGAACTCTAGAGGAGTTCAGTGGTGTGAGAGCAAGATTTTAACAAATGAAGCAAGAACCCAAGGGGTATTTCAGAGCTAGTCATGGCGATTACCTTTGCTATAACCATATAAAGCAAGAGCATAAATTACTCTGTGTCTGACTCAATAGTGTGGGGGAATGCCTCTTCAGTTCTGGGCAATATTCTTCCACATCATTGCCTCTATTTCCATATTCCCTCCAGTAATTGGCAGGCTGCGTGCAGGCTGCTGGAGGAAGGCTATAGAAAACACTGTTGTTGCTATACTTCTGCAACTAAGTGGAAAATTTTTCTGAGTTGAAGTTTTTTTTTCTTTTTTTTTGGTTTTGTTCTTGGTGGGTTTGAGATTTTGTGGGGGTTTTGAGAGGATAGAAGAGGAGGAGGAGGAGGAAGAGGGAGAGAAAGGAAAAAAGGAAGAAGAGGAAAAGGAGGGAGATGAAGAGAAGGGAGGATTAAGAAACAAATCAAGAAACTTTCCCCAAATTACAAACAGATAATTCTCAAGTAGGTGCCAAACAAAAGAACCTGATTAATTTGATGAGTTTATATGGAAAATAAATATTTGCTCAGACCTTTACTCAATCTTTTTGTGGATGAGGGAAGGACTTAAACTATCTCCTTGGACTAGATACAAATGGGCACACAAGTAATTCATTGAAAAGGAATGATTAATTTTTACATGAATTTTGTTTTTCTCTTCTTTTTCCCCCAGTGACAGAAGACAGTAACAGAGACAGAAAACATATGTACAAATGAGATAACATGCAGAGTGTTTTACAAACCTTAAAACACTATATAAATACTAGCTATCATCATCATATATTGGAGGAAAAAGAGGGAAGGGGTGGGGTTAAGAAAAAGAGAAAGAGTAACATGGAAGCATTTTTAATGCATAGCAGAGAATACAAGGAAGGTAAGAAGGAAAAACAAGCAGGGACAGCTTTGAAAATTACATGTTAAATTTACTACATACTTAAAGAAGAAATTAACCTGTTGGTAATGGAAATTCACTTTCATGTATAATCTTCTTTTCCTGATCTGCTTTAGAGTATGTAGAAATGCATGTTTTATTTAGTGTTAGTTAAGTTTTGAATTTTAAAATGCTAATTTTAAAAATGTTAATTTTTTTAGAAGATGAGTGATTAAGTCTACATCATTGAGGATGAATTGATTGTTTGAAAGAGTTGTGGATTAAAGAGAAAACTCTTCTTGGTGCCAGATTTATAAAAAAGCTTCCCCCTGCCATCAAGTATAGTTGATTCTTTCTATCCAGAGAAAAAGCTAAGCATAAATCAGAAAACAGAGACCTCAGATCCAACACACAGCAATTACCCCTGCTCTCCTCTAGAGGCTAAGTAGGTGACCTGAGCCCTGAATTCCTGGACCCAGCTATAGTGAGATAGTGGTACAATCTTAGAATCATAGATCTATAGGTGGAGAAGATTTTGGAAATTATCTAGTCCACCCCCCTCATTTCATAAATAGATAAACTAAGGCCCCAAAAGGTTAACTAGTTTCCCAAAGGGCACACTGATAGTAGACCCAGGATATCAACTAAGGGCCAATGAATGCCCTCCTGGTTTGGTACTCTTTCCACAATAGCATGGCATCTAGGGAGTTTGTGGGTTTTAGAAATAGAAGAATTTTCAAAGTTCATTTATGTTAAGCCCTCTCATTTTTACAGCTGAGAAATCAGTCACAGAATCTGAGAGTTGGAAAAGATTTCAGCAGCCATCTAATTCAATTCAATGTTGCTATTGTTTTTTTAACTTTAATTAAATTTTTGGTTTTTAAAATTCAATTTTATTTTTAATTCTGAATTCTTTCTTTTTCTCTTCCTTCTCCCCCAGACATTTAGAAAGTAAGAAAAACAACACCCATTACAAAAGAAATTCCATGTAACTCAACTCTTATCCAAAAAACCATCTCAACTTTAACAAACTTGTAAGCAGCCATCCAACCTTTGCTCCAACACTGGTAAGAGTGAACTCTGAGATCTCTGAAAGGGAAGTTTCCCTTGATAGCAAACCTCAATTAACTTCTACCCAAAGCTCCTACTTTTACCTTCTTGGACCAGAAGAAACAAATCATATCCCTCTCTTCAAGTATCTTTCAGATACTTGAACACAACTACCTAATTCCCTCTTAGTCTTCTCTTCACCATGCTGAATATTCCCGTTTTCCTTCTTCTAATTTTTCTAAGGCCTGATCTCAAGTTTCAGCACCATTCTATTGGACTGGAAACACTTTAGCCTATTAGGACTCTTCCTAAGCTATGAAGCCCAGAATTGAATATAATGTTCCAAGTATATCTGACCAGAACAGAGTTTAAAGACTTTATTGCCTCCTTGTTCCTAGAAACTTTACCTCTTGTAATGTAGCCAAGATTACATTAGCGTTTTGGCTGCCATGTTACATTTTTTTACTTATAGGTTAGTAAATAACAGCCCTTTAAGATCCATATAATGAAATACTTATAGTAGGCACTTTATAAATATTTTTTGGATTGAATTTAATTGAATTGAAATTTTGGCTAGCTAAGTTTGGTTGTTTCTGGTACATTATATTTTTCTCATTATATGCTAAATAAAAAGTTAATAAAAATAAAAACTAAATATAAAACAACCCTTTTCAAATTCAGACTTCTCTACTGTATACAGCAAACCAATGATCCAGATACAGAATACTTGTGACCATTACTTAAATCAGGAGAGTTGATAGATTCTTTCTATTGTCACTTTATCACATTGTCTGTGTCACCCAGGAATAAGGGTCAGTCAGCCAATAAATATTTATTAAACATGTACTACATGTTAGGCCCCATCGTAAGCATTGAAAATACAAAAAAAAAAGCTCTAAAAGACAGTCCTTACACACAAATTACTACTCACAATGTACTAAAGGAGAGAGCGTAAAAATGACTAGAGAGAAACAAACTAGAGAGATAATAAATAAGAAAGTTGCTATAATCCAGAGGGACTAAGAAAAACTTTCTGTAGAAGGGTGAGATTTTGACTAAGATTTAAAGGAAACCAGAGAAGGTTGGAGACAAAGATGAAGGAATGCATTCCATGTTTGAGAAGGCACAGCCAGGAAAAATGCCCAGAGTTGGGAAATGGAACGTCTTCTTTAAGGAACAGTAGTATCACTAGATTGAAGAGTAAATGGGGGAGATGTAAGGTATAAGAAGCCCAGAAGAAGAAAAGGAAGATGCTCATTGCAAAGGATTTTGGAATATTAAACAGAGAATTTTACATTGAATCCTAAAAGTAATGGGATACCACTGGAGTTTATCACAGATAAAGATGAAATTATCAGACTTTAGGAAAATCACTTTAATGGATTGGAATGTGGGGAGACTTGAGGCAGGAAGACTCACCGGTAGGCTATTACAGTAGTCCAGGAGAATTGAGTGCCTATACCAAGGTGTTAACAGTATCCGAGGAGAAAAAGGAACCTAAGAGATGTTATAAATAACCAAAATAAAGTTCCTGAATCTTCAGGAAATCAGGTTGAATCAGACAAATGTTCAATTCTCTGGGTTTGATTAACTCAGCATATCTGCTTTCCAATCATGTGTGGATTCTTTAGTGCTAAAAATCTCTTCACAGACTTTGTATTATGATCTGTTTCTTCCCTTGGATCTTGGCTCTCCACACATACCCCTGATATGAGTCCACCTAACTTTTGTGTTTTTATTGGCTTCTTTTCCAATTTGTGCCACGTCTTCTTGAACCTTGATGGAAATGGCTCTTTCTCCTCCCTATGAATTTGCCTAATCAATGAAATGTTGTAGCCCTGTCTTGGGAAGAATATGGCACAGTAAGCCCCTTGGAGCATGGGAGGGGTATCAGGAAAGCAAACAGAAAACAGTTTCAACATTTTCTCAAAAATCATTTTGTCCTTCAACCTATGAAGTTGTTAAAGGGCAGGATGCAGGGCCTCCATCCAATTAACTTCTGGGTAAAAAGACTCCAGCTGGTGATTATGACCTTAACTAAGAGAAGAAACCACTCTCTGACAATATTGTCACCACGTCTGTAGACACATCTTGAGAATGCTGAGGGGGCAGATGGAGGGGGAAGGAAACATGTAGACAGTAATTAACTCCAAACTTTCCTGGCTTAATCCTACCACAAATGGGTCCACAAGCTTTTTAGTCATGTGCTTCACTGTATCTAGAATATGACCTACACTTTATCTCTGTTTATTGAAATCCTCCACATTTTTCAGTGCCCAATCCAAAACTCTCCCTAATCATCCTTTTTCTCTCCTTCACAACCTTTTTTTATAAAGCTTTTAATTTTCAAAACAAATACAAAGATAGTTTTCAACATTCAACCTTGCAAAACTTTGTGTTCTAATTTTTTCTCCCTTCCTTCTCCTCACACTCTCCCCCAGATGGGAAATAATCCAATATATTAAACATGTGCAATTTTTCTATACATATTTTGACAATTATGCTGCACAGGAAAAATCAGATCAAAAAGGCAAAAAATGAGAAAGAAAAAAATCCACAAAAGTGAAAATATTACACTGTGATCCACATTCAGTCTCCAAGGTTCTCTCTCTCTGAATGCAGATGCATTCCTTCATTCAACATAAAACCATTGGCATTGACCTGAATCACCTCACTGTTGAAAAGAGTCATGTCCATCAGAGTTGATCATCATATAATCTTGTTCTTGCTATGTACAATGTTCTTTTGCTTCTACTCACTTCACTTAGCATCAGTTCATGCAAGTCACTCCAAGCCTCTCTGAAATTATCCTGCTGTTCATTTCTTATAGAACAATAATATTCCATAACATTCATATACCATAACTTATTCATCCATTCACCAACTGATGGACATCCATTCAGTTTCCAGTTCTTTACCACTACAAAAAGGGGTGTTGCAAACATTTTTGCACAAGTGGGTCCTTTTCCCTTTTTTATGATCTCTTTGGGATACAGACCCAGTAGAAACACTGTTGGGTCAAAGAGTATTCTTAGTTTGATAGCCCTTTGGGCATAGTTCCAAATTGTTCTCCAGAATGGTTGGATCAGTTCACAATTCCACCAATAATGTATTAGCTTCGCGCTTTTTTAGAATTTAGCTTGTATGTATAACTCATAATACCCAGCATTTTCTGTTTCACATGAGTGATGGAAAGATGAAAGGTCATAGGACAAAAGGATTTAAAATTGGAAGAGACCTTAGAGATCTTCTACTTTGTCTCACTTTTCATCTTACAGGCCAAGATCAGAGAAGAAAAATGATTGGGGAATTTTCACAAAACTGGTAAGTGATGATCAGAATTCAAACCTACGCCTGACTCCAGATCTCTTAAGTACAGCATATAGAATGCAGCATATTCTCAACAATGACTTTCCATTCCAGTCTTTTATAGCTGTTTGAGGGGATGGAGAAACAAGTCAATAATGCTAAAGTCAATAGTTTCTTTTTGAATCAGTATTTTACCTGGAATATTACATAGTATGTAGTCATGGGATAAGTTGAAGAACAAGGATAGAACCAGATGCTGGAGAAACAAGATCCATCTTTGAGAGAAGTCTCAGTCTTAGCTGTGATGCTCTTGAGGTCTTAGTATGAAGAAAAAAATATAACATGGAAGTTCATGTGAGTGACATTCAATAGAGTAAATCAATAAATGCACCTAATGACCTAATCAGTGTTGTAGCCCATGTTTTCCAGGCTCATCTCTTTTCCAATTCTTCTTTGTGGGAAGCTTGGAAGATCTGGTCTCCTGAATGAGTATTAATATGAAGTATTATCACTGGGAGCTCATGCACTGATATGGTAGGCGTGCAGACCCACAGGGTCATCCTTTGATCAAAGGCAGCAGCTTCCCTCTGAGGACCCAACACCCAAAAGTGAGTTTAAGTTGGAAGAATAGTTCAAAAGAGGTAGGACATTTGCAGAAACATTCATTTTCTTGCCTTAATCACAACCTGGGCTTCACTTCCTGATCTGGCAATGCTGCCTCTTTCACGATTGTTTGTCATCCTTACTAAAGGAGTTCTGAATCACCAGTTTCTCACTGAGGCATTACTCCACACACACACACAACTCCATAGACTAAAATCTGTCAGGAAGCCCCCCTCCGTTTCCTTTGAGAGGAAGGTTGTGTTTGTCATTGTTACTGTAAGTGTAGAGAATGTTTGATATTGTAAACCTTCTGATGATGGGACTCTGGAATATCACTGGAGGCAATTAAGTTCTCATCAACAAGAGCACATGAAAGTGGGGCAAAGTGGTAACTTGAACCCAGAAATGTTTGGGCTTTCATTAGGTTCAAAATATGTCAGTTCTCTCCCTGCTGCAGTGAGATTAGAGCCAGAGGGATACCTTAGACAGAAAACAGGAACTTGGTGGGTGAGCCAACAGGAGTCATCTGTTACCAAAATTAGGAAGGCAAGCCAAGTGATCTGGGTGGCAATGAAGCAGCAGCTGCTGCCAATAACTCTGATGAGGGCACTAGTTTCTCTCTCTCCCTCTCCCTCTCTCTCCCTCTCTCTCCCTCTCTCTCCCTCTCTCTCCCTCTCTCTCCTCCTCTCCCCTTCTCCCCCTCTCCCCCTCTCCCCCTCTCCCCTTCTCCCCCTCTCCCCCTCTCCCCCTTCTCCCCCCTCTCCCTCTCTCCCTGCCCTGTTTCTTTCCTTCTCCCTTTCCCTCTTACTCTCCTTCTAACTTTCCTATAGTCCAGTTTTTAAACGCAGACATCACCTGGCTTCTGGTCTGGTGTTCCTAAACTGTCCTTCATTTGATAGAATTACCTGGGAGAGGGAAGATAGAGACACACAGAAAGAGAGAGAGAAACACAAAGAGACACATAGAGAGAGAGAGAGACAAATAGAGATAAAAAAGGAGACAGAGACATAGATGAAAGTATCTGGGGTCCAAACATTTGAATCTATATGAAAACAAGTAGAGATTTTTGTTTCAACTCAACAGGCACTTATCAAGTACCTACTATGAGCCAGAGACTGTACTATGGATGAAGTACAAAGACCAAAAGAAATTTATCCCTGACTTCTAGCTACTTTCATCATATCTGAAAAGAGGCATGGTATACATGAATAAATAAATACAAAACATCCAGACTTCTTGTGGTGATTAGAGAACTGCTTCGGAGTGAGAAATGCTAGAGTTCCTGGGTTATTTCTGACCTTTTCTGGCTGTGACTGAGAAAACCACTTCAACTCTCTACTTCCTAGGCAGCTCTCTTGAGTCTATAAATTGCCAAGCAGGTCTGCATTGAAAGAGGAAGGTCCTCACCTAGGCTTCTCTTTGCTGATTAAATTACTAGTCTGTGTAAAATGTAGGACACCTATTCTCAATTGTCCTCACCCCCCCACTCCACATACACCCTCAGTGTTGCAAAGAGAAGGAACATCTGGAAAGAGGTGGGGAGACTCTGGGGAAGGCAGATGCTTGCTCAATAGCGAGTTTTAGCAACATGTCATTCTGACCTTTGGAGAGATGGTTGGTCTCTTGATCTCTGCCTGTGAAATTGGTATCCTGCCGCCTGCTCTGATGTTATTAGGAGGACTCAGATGAAGCTGAAGCTGGCAATTTGGCCATCGACTGTCTCTGTTTGAGGTCTCATTGACAGGGCTGGCTTCCTTGGTGAATAGAGATGATGGATTGCTGTTCAGAGGAAACACTTTACAACAAGTGACAAATCATGTTTAATTCCTTGGGCATTCATTACAGTGACATTAATCCTGATGAACACGTTTGGTATTTAAGGTGAGAGAAACAAGCACGTGCAGCAAGGGGAACAGCTCTCACAATGTCTTACCACTGAGGAGCAGGCTCAGCGCACCCATCAGGAAGGGAACAGGGTTCATGAGGAGAGAACAGTGATTTGTAGCATATGAAAACAGGATTCCAAAATTCTGGGAGCTCCATTTTTGTCTGTGATCCAGGGACAAAGGGGGAGGAGGTTAAAGATGTCCCTTTGGGAACCAGCTTCCTAGAGTGAAGGTGTCATTGCTGGGGAATACCTGCTCCCTGTAAAAATTGTCAGGAACCAAGAAAAATCATCTCAAGTTGGGAAGCCTCCAAGTCCATAGTTATCATGGCAACCATTTTGCCTGCATCATAAATCCATCTGGCTGAAAAATCCCATCAGTCCCAAGGCTAGGTTCCTAAAATCTACCACAGCCAAGTTGTTGATAAAGGCAACTCATTAAAGTGGAAAATACAGCAGAATTATACTCTGAAGTCTCGGATTCAAATGCTGGCTCTGACCTTAGTGATTTGTGGCCTTGGCCAAGATGTTTAATTTTTATTCATCCCAGTTTCTTATCTGTTAAAGGAATAGGGCAGGATGACCCCCTAAGATATCTTCCAACACTAAATTAGTGATTCTGTCATATGAAGAGGTTCTCTAGAGGATACTCCCAGTCTTCTTTCATATCATACTCCCACATACGTGCTCTTGGATTCAATGGCACTGACCTTCTTACTGTTCCTTGTACTAGAACTCTCCATCTCCTGATCTCAACAATTTTACTAGCTATTTTCCATGCCTGGAATGCTCTCTCTCCTCATCTCTGCATCCTGACTTCCCTGGCTTCCTTCAAATCCCGACCCAAATCCCATTTTTACAACAAGCCTTTCTCACTCTTCCTTCTGTTGCCTAACATGTGTATGTGTACATGTACACATATACATGCACACACAACTTACATGTATGTGTACAGACACATGTATGCATGCACATGCACCTAGGTATTTGTACATATACACACATATATGTGTATATCTCGTTTATGCTAGTTCTTTGTAAGTTGTCTCATTTGTTCCCCACAACGACCCTGCAAGGTTGGTGCTGTTTTTCTCCCCAGTTCACAGTTGAAGAAACTGAGGTAAACAGAAATTAAGTGACTTCCCAGGATGTCACAGTTAGAAAGTGCATGGGCAGATTTTAACTTAAACCTTCCTGACTCCAAGCCCAGTTTTCCATTGACTCTTCCACATAGCTCTTCAAAAAAATATACAAACAACTATGTAAGAACAAGATTATAAATGATAAATTGGCAGTTATCTCAGAGAGAAGGTACTAAGAATAGAAATGAGTGGGAAAAGTTAAGAGGTAGAGAGGAAGAGGAAAGGCACTCCAAAAATTGGGCACAGTCATTGGAAATTTTGGGGGTCAGGAAATGAAGGGTTTGTGCAAGGAACAGCAAGGGGTCCAATGTCATTGGATCACAGTATACATGGGAAGGAGTAAGGAGTGAGAACCCTGGAAAGACTTATAAAGCAATATTTCTCCAACTTCTCTGTAGAGCTCATTGGCTATTCACAGGTGTCCAAAAGTCTGGTGTCCTCTGGGATTAATAGTTTCTAATATGGTAATGTCTACATAGTTGTTTCTGAAAGAGATTAATAACACAGGATGTTAAATAAAACCTTCACTCAAATCCAATTCTAATATTTCATTCTGACTGGGAGTGAAATTGGGTCCTCAAAGGCTATTCTTGTAGAGTTTAAGATTTGGCAAATCCTACCAAGCTGAAAAGATTTTAAGTATAGCCTGATAATGAGCCATGTTTTTGGATGATTGTTCTAGAACTGCAGAATTCTTGCCCAAAAATTGACCTCAAAGACCCTCTAGGTGAACCTACACATAAACAGAAATAACTTTCATGACATCTCCAACAACTGGTCATCCAGTATTCAGTTGAAGAGCTCCATTAAGGGAGACAACATTACCTCTTGAAACACTTGATTTAAATTAATTCAATTCAATTGTCATTAATTAGGTAGCTACTATGGTTTTTTTATTATTAAAGCTTTTTATTTTCAAAACATATGCATGGATAATTTTTCAACATTGAGCCTTGCAAAACCTTGTGTTCCAAATTTTCCCCTCTTTTCCCCCACCCCCTAGGTACCTACTGTGTTAAAGACACTCTAGTAGGCCCAGAGAATAGAAAGACCCAAAGTATGGGGCAGAGGAAGGAAACTCAGGTCTTCCTGACTTCAAGACTACATTGCAAAGTACCATTATTTGTATTTTGCAAATGAGGAAACTGAGGCTTGGAGAAATTATGATTTGCCCAAGATCACACAAGTTAATAAGTGACAAAGCTAGAAATCAAAGTAGAAAATGAACATAGAATAGTTAAACCTCTTTTCTCTCTTCCCAAATAGACTTGATTCAACAAGGGATAAGGATCCTCACAGCTACTTCTCATACTGATTTTCAGTGGTAAAATTCCATGGAAACAAAAAATTCTGTTTTCCTCATTGATATCCCTTCTCAAGACAAATTTGGGCAACATCAAAACATTTTGGCATCCTTAGATTTAAGGTAAGAGACAGCTTCTGCGATCTAATTTCTCTCAGTCAAGGATTGTAGCTAACATGCTATTAAATATGTAAATAATGCAAAAGCCAGAAATAAAATTAATATTTCATATATAATGAAGTTAAGATTAATTCTCCTGTGTCTAATTTTGTGTTTTTAAATACATAATGCACTGAAGAATCTAAAATGATTCATGTTGTTTTACATTGGTTAAAGACATTCTTGATTTCTCTGAAATGGTCTCCCAAATGATTAACCTGATTATTATTACAAATAGAATCTAAAAAAGATTTTTAGAATTCCGATGTTAAACCAGAAGGATAATCTCAGTACTACTTTCTGGTGAGTCCACTTTAAATAGAAGGAAACAAAGCGATAAGACTTGAAATGGACTCAGACTTTAATGCTGGCTAGAGATTCCTTTGGGTACAAGTGGAGATATTAATTTGCATAGTAGTAATATCGGGGAATAACAGATGGACAGTGAGTTATAGGAGAGCTTTTGAAAGTGAGATAAGGTTGAAAATTTCTAGGCCATCTATAAATCAGATCTAATGTTATCTCTGTTCCCCCGTGTATATACCCTCCGACCCATTCAGACAACTCTATGTACCATTCCCCAAAATTTTGTCTATTTCTTCGTGTCTCCTCTGTCTATTATGTCCTTTCCTTGATTCCCTAACTGCAAAGAACCTATCCATCCTTTAAGCACCAGTCTTCCCTTCCTTCTCCAGTCTTCCTCTGAAATCTATTTTTTGTCCAATAGGTCTGGTGAATTCTTGGGGCTTTTAATGAGAAGTTCATCATTCAATAATACCTCCTTTACTACCCCCCACATAGCACCCTACTTGAAAACTTGGCAAAGACATTGACATGGAACATTGTGGAGTTTATTGAACTGCAAGTTCAATATGAGTCAATAGTATGCCATGGCAGCCAAAAATGCTAATCCAATCCTAGGTTTCATTAGGAAAGCCAAAGTGTCTGGAATGAGGGAGGTGAGAGTCCAGCTGAACTTTCTTCTGGACACATCCCAGCTAGACTATTGTGCTGAGTTCTGGGGGCCAAGTTTTAAGAAGCTTCTTGACATATTGGAACCTATACTGAGAAAAGTGACCAGAAGGGGAATGGGAAGATGCCATAGAGTAGGGGTTCTTAGTTTGGGTTTGTGGATAAATTTCACAAGGACCATGAAGTTGGATGGAAGGGAATCACATTTATTTTCATTAACTTCTAACTGAAATTTA
The DNA here is from genome assembly GCA_023553655.1 of Myrmecobius fasciatus. NCBI lineage: Eukaryota > Metazoa > Chordata > Mammalia > Dasyuromorphia > Myrmecobiidae > Myrmecobius > Myrmecobius fasciatus. Next base: position 31,612 of record JAJPUD010003074.1, on the reverse strand, counting down.
ACACATCCTTCACTTATTTAAATATATTATTCTGAGATGGCAAATGTAGTCTTCACTAGATTGCCAAAAGGGTCTATGACACAAAAAAGTTAAGAACCCCTACTATAGATTGGATGTATTTAAAGAATTGGAGATGTTTAACATAAAGAAGAAAAGATGCTGAAGGCAGATGTATAAGATTTGTAACTGATGTTCATATGGCCCTTTAAAGCTTGCAAAACTCCTTGCACATATTATCTCATTTGAGCCTCAGAACAATCCTGTGATGTAGGGACTATTATGATCTCTATTTAACAAATTAAGAAACCTAAGCTCAGAGGTGTCAAATGACTTGCCCATTGTCATATAACGGATAAGTATTAAAAGCAGGAGTGGAACTTGAGTATTCCTGACTCCATCTACTTAGCTATGTTGCCTTTGAATGATGAATCGATAAATGAGTGAAAGATTTCTTAGAGCATTTCATTAAGCTCTTATTATGTGCCAAGAGAAACACTGGGAATTCAAATACAAAAGTGAGATAGCCCTCAAAGAGATTACATTCTAATTGGGACCACAACACTTAGGAGACTGATGACCAAAAAAGCAAGTTTTGACATGGGGAAAGTTCATGAATTTTATCCTGAAACAAAAAATATCATGGAAGAACAGCCCAATAGCAAATATCAATTAGCCGCTGAATTATCCCCCCCAATCCTCTGAATTTGGAAAGCCTGTGATCCTTTCATTCAGTGTTTCCATCCAAATTTTTCACAGCTGCAGAATGCCATTCCCTATTACCCAACAATCCAAATGTGATCTAGATAGGGCAGAATATAATAGACTCGTGCCTTTCCTAATGCCTTATGCCTAAGCACATGTTAATTTTTGTGGCTGCCATGTCACATTGCTGACTCACATTGAGGTTGTGGTCCCCTCAAGCCTCCAGATTTTTCCTGGGTTCCCTAACTAGTCAGGAACAGCCATCTCACAGTAAATCTAATTAATTTGGATTTTGTGCCTTCAGGTTGCCTTTGGTGTCTGCGATAGGAAGGCCTTTGGAAATAACTGCTCTTTTAATTCACCTGGAATACATTTTTCTCTGTCCTGGGCAAGCAGAAATGGTACAATTTATAGAGTGAATGGATTTCAGCATTCTGTTCTAAGAAGAAAAACTGGGATTTATTTCAAGGAAATCACAACCAGAACACCGAAGATTTTAGAAATCTAGAGTTATAAAATGGTCTGGTCTAGCATGTAGATAGTGAATTTTCAGAGGAATCTAGAAGGTATCCCTTATTGTCCCCCCCCAAAAAAATCTCCCTCCCCAATGAGGCCTTCAATGTCTGAAATCATACAATTAAATCTTTGTTCCTTTCGTCTAAGAGGATAGCCAGGTTCTTGTCCCTTGTTAAAATGCAAGTGATAACAATGATGATAGCATAGTATCTGCACTAATTGTTGTTTGTCTTTCATTCTAGAAGAGGACCAATGACAGAGAGAAGGTGATGTCTTGACCCGTAAGTTAACTGGATTTAAGTGAGGTAGAGCTAATATCTGCACAAGTAAATATATATAATGCATGCTAAGTTATAAAGTGCTCTGTTTTCAAACATAGTCACTCTGTGTTTGTAAAAATGTACATAACCCTATCTCCTTTTTTTCCAAATGTGGAAACTGAGTTTCAGTAAAAAGAGGCATGTCCAGGGTTCCCTAGCATTAGTGAGAAAGAAGAAGGAATACTATAATCATTTCACAGTTTTCTGTGAGTTCCTACCACTCATCCAATTCCAGATATAATTTTTTTGGGAACAGGGAGTGCACAGCATTTTGCAAATCTTAGTTAACTGTCTAGAAAAATACTACTGATTAAGACATCACAATTCTTTACCATGTAACATCTGCATGACATTGAGCGACTCACCTAAGTTCTCTTGGTCTTATTTTCCTCATCTATGTAATGAGAGGTTTGGATTACACATTTTTAAGATTCCTTCCAATCTAAAAATCTTTGGATATGTGGACATACTAAATACTGCTGATTATGTAATTATATGTCTAGGAGGGACCTCAAAAGATCATCAAATCTGGCTCAGTCATTCAATAAGCATTTATGATGCATTTACTATGCTTAGGATACAAAAATAGGCACAAAAAAACCAGTCCTTACACTTAAGGAGTTCACAATCTAAATGAGGAGAAAACAAGCAAATACATACAAAAAAAAGTTATAAACAAGATAAACAGGAAATACAGCAAAGGGAAAGCACTTGAACTGAGAAAGATTGGGAATGGCTTCCTACAGAAGGTGGGATTTTAGCTGGCACTTGAAAAAGGTCAGGAAGCAGAGATGAGGAGGGAGAACATTATCATTCATGAGTGACAACCAAAGAGACTGCCTGGAACCAGAAAATGGAGTCTCTTCTATGGGGAAGAGTAAGGAGGATGAACTGAGAACTGAAATTGTGGGGTAGGAGTGAAGGTCTTTCAATGCCAAACAGATTTATACACATGAAATATTATCCCAATTGAGGCTTACAAAAGCATCTCCTCATTGTTCATTCATTATTCTATGCTGACTGGACTATATTATGAGAAAAGGAAAGAAAAGACTCAATCAAATGTAATCAGAGGTATCACTTCCTTTCTTTTTATCTATGGGGTAGCAGAACCCATTACCTGCTAAATATTCTCAGGGCAGGACCATACACATCTCTCTCTCAGAATGATTTGACATCACCTTCCAGCTGGGAAAAAAAGTAGAGACCTCAATGGTCTCTGTTTTCAATATGTGGTTAGACAAATAAAAAAGAATCTATTCCAATCACATTCTACCTTATACCATACTTATTTAGGATCATATCACATTTCCCTTATTAGACTATTTAAGCCCCTTGAAGGCAGGGAATGTATCTTATTTATCTTTGTAGCCCTAGCACTTAGCACAGTGTTTTATACATGATAGATGTTCAATACATGGATGTTGAATGGATTTTCTAATCTTGCTATTCTCATGATAACTTTTCCACATCCTTTCTCCAAACAATAGCTCTTTCTCTGCATATTTTAAGGATGTTGTAAAGATAGTCCTTTTGGACTCTCACTCCTCTTTCTAGCATTTAATACAGATGTCTCACTTCATTGTTTTTAATGGCCAACTTCAGTGTTAAGCATACCAATAAATACTATTTTTTGAAAAGAACCAAATTCTGCAACTTTAGTCCTTCTTTCTTCTCTCCCAAACTGGAAATGTCAACATCATTTAAGGAGCTTTTCCCCAGATTTGAGATTCATACCCCAGGAAAATCATGGTCTGGCTCGTCAAAAAACCAATTCTCTCCAATTGAGTTAAATACATCAGTGACATATGCAGATAGAGTTTCCCTAAGTCATCACTTATATGTCAGTTTCATGGGAGTCCCCCTCCCAATACCACACGCATACACACACACACACACACACACACACACACACACACACACACACACACACACACTTCTAAAGCTACTACCTTTCAGAAATGTGATGAGAGCCCTGGAAATTTCAAATCTGAGAAAATTCTAGCAGTTCCTGTTTTTATATTCACCAACATTAGTAATAACTGGACGGGATGCTGGGATGACTCAACCACATTTGGAAAGCAAATAGCTCACCCACATAAGGTCAGTTAACTCTTCCTAAGCCCTGAGTAATATATGATTCTTCAAACCTCCTCCACAGCCCTGCAAATCCTTTCTATCAGTCTACAGAAGGCATTCAGAGGCACCTATGATTTTCCTTCTTACCCCATTCAAATAAATCATTAATTCCTGATAATTCTTTCCTGATAATATCTCTACATCCATTCCTTCATTTCAATTCCCACTGCAAACATTTCAGTTTGGGGCTTTATCAGCTCATACCCACACTCTAAACCAATCTCTCTGACTCTAGTCTATCACCCCCTGGTCCTTAAATCCAGAATACCCTCTGCTGCCAGGTTGATTTCTAACACATTATTTTCATGTCACTTTTTAATAGAAGTCTTCAATGACTTCCCATATTTGTCAGACTAAATCTAAATTTCTAAAATGACATTTAAGAGCATCAGTTTCTCTTCAGTCTAAGTTTCCAGTTTTTCTTCTCATTGGTTCCCTCCATGAACTTTCTAAACCAACCTAATAGTTCTATTTAATTGACCTCAAACATAACTTGTTTTTTCTTAACTTTGTTCATGCTACCTCCTCCAAGCTAAGATGCCTTCTCTTCTCTTCTCTACCCATCCCTCATGGCCTCCCTCAATCCCATCTCCTGTGACTTTGTCTAAATAATCCAGCATAGACAGAATTCTGATTCCAACTGTCTTCTCCCGCATTATTTAATATCTATGGCCAGCCAATATTTGGTTTTTATGGATCTGTCATTTCCCAAGGCTAACAGATAAATAAGGCATGATCATTTTGTACATATATGTCTGGTCTTATACATAAGCAGAGTAATTGGCCACACAGCTGGTATGACTTCATGGGAATGACTACTTGCTCCCCAAAATACCTCCTCCATCTGCTCACTGATGCCTAAAATCTCTTTAAGATTAATTTCTTAATATATGGCTTTAATTGACTTCCCTGTACTACATTTTTGAGTTATGTAAATTTCATCTCTTTGACAAAATTGTGAGCTCCTTAAGGGTAAAAACCATCTCCTACTTCCCAATATTCCTCACTGCATTATGCCCAGGGAAGATCATGTCATAAGAACTCAGTAACAACTGACTTGCTTATTGTACTCTCAGGGGAAAGACTCATTGTTGAATCATAAAGATATTTATTATGATAGAAATTGACAACTTTCTAAAATCTTTGGAAGAGAGATGTTATATAAGATTCATCTATCCATTCAACAACCATATATTAAATGCCTACTATATACAAAGTAAGATGCTAAATTCTGTACTATGAACATTGTACAACCAATAATCATATAGCACAATAAAATACAATAGCATAAATGAGTCATAAAGTGCTAATTTTGGTCTGAGAAAAGAAAGATTTTTTCCAGAGAGATTTTCTTCTTAAAGTGGCCTTGAGGAATAGCTAAAAAGGAGAGAATAAGACTGATGACTTTGCACAGTTCTGCCTCACTTAAATCCAATTCACTTGCAAGTCAAGACATCATCCTACTGGTGTCATTTGTCCTAACAAGGATGAACAACAACAAAATTTTATCAGGCAGTTCTGGGGATAGGAAGAACTTCTAGGTATATTGACAAAAGGATGAACAAAAACATGATGGAGTGATAAGGAGGGAGAAAGCATCAGATTTACTTTTGTAAATAGACTGAGTTTTATACTGAAGGAATGCAATACAAACATTAGTGATTTTGTTGATGGCAGATATGAATTAAAAAGTCAAGGAACATAAAGCAAAGATTAGAGTTCAGCTGGTTTCACTTGGCCTTTTGTTCTTGTTCTCAGATTCATTGGCATTATGAATCATTATGAGGTCTGAGGGGAGTTTCTTCATCCTAGCTCCTACAGAGGTCCCATGGAATTTTGCTAGGTTAAGTTCCCCAAAAATGGAATTAGGGAATACAGATGCAACAATCGATATTTAACAAGAGTCAAGCATAATTTTCAAAATCTAAATCAGAAAATTGACTTGAGGCAGGGATATTGAGATTATACTAGGAAAAGAGGATAAAAATAAGAGTCTTAATCTTACTCTTGGGACTATGTGGCATTTATTCTGGCTGCCTGTCTGAGGGTAATAGATGGGGGCTGTAAACTATGCATTAAAAGGACTTTCAAACTCTTTTACTAGGCAAAGACTTCTTAACCCCAGCAGATGATAAGGGGAAGTAGAAGACGTCCCTAAAGAGACTGAATAGCTACTGATCAGAAGATATCAAAAGAGAGAAGCTTATCATCACAATTCCAATAGAAATGCCCATAGAAATTGGAAATATGATAGGGTAGAAGTGACATGTACAAAGATAGCATCCCCCGGGGCGGGGGGGGGGGAGTCATCATCAAAGGGCATCAGTAGTCATCAGCATTAGAGACTTGAGGTATCCCAACCATAAAAGTACTCTACCCATCTTTCCTTTTATGTGTTTTCTCCATTTTGTCCCCTGATGTCCCCTGTTCTGTGACGGCTCTTT
>JAJPUD010003074.1:10442-25481 GCA_023553655.1 Myrmecobius fasciatus | reverse complement strand
GAATGTATATCATGTATGCAATAAGATCTTTTCTTATCCCTTAAATTACTGTAATATTTGAAGAAATGTCTTTCTGCTTTGAAATAATATATTTTGGTCTCATAGATAAGCTTATCAGTGGGAGCTAGTAAAGAATCATTTGCTATTTCAAGCTTATGGTAGATTTCTAGTAGTCAACACTTGGATGTTATACTTAAGACATTTAAGACACACAATTATGCATGTGAATAATGGCAAATAGTCCAGTTTGAGTGTTGTGCAGCATAGCAAGAGCTAAAGTTGTAGAAAAATAAGATGCTATTACCTGTTCCACACTGTCTTTAATAGTAGACTAAGAAAATTGAGCTTTACTCTATATTCAATTTAGTAAATATCTATTAAATTCCTATCATTTGCAAGGTATTATAATAGGGGCTAAAGCTATAAAGAGAAAAAAATGAAATATTCCCTTCCTTGAAAGAGTTTATATTCTACTATGGCAGTGCAGGAATAGAACATGCACACAAATAAGAAGATATAGAGTAATTTAAGAAGAGAAGGATAAATAAGAAATGGGGAGTCAGAGAAGATTACACTCTATACAGATCTTCAAGCCAAGAACAAGTGACCACTTGTCAGGTATGTCCTAGTGGGGACTCTTTTCAGGTTTTGATTGGACTAGGTGGTCCCTATAATCCTTTCTAATATTTAAATCCTGGAATTTCTGGTAAACCTATTAAATCAAATTAAATAATATTTATACATATATATATACAATATTTATAATATTTGTTATTATTAGATAATGTTTAAACAATATGTATAGATAATATAGGCAGTACCTGGCATATAATGGGTGCTAAATAAATGCTTTTCCTTTTCCCTTTCCTTAAAGTTCCATTAATTATCACGGCACCTTATATATAATCAGAATGTAATAAGTATTTGCTGAATTGAATTGAATTATGAAATAAAAGTAAATGTCCTCCTTATGAATATAAACATAAACAAAGTAAATGCTGTTCTTAACTAGGCATTCAACACCTTTTCCAGTATGATGCAACATGCTACTTTCTCCAGCCTTAGCTCATGTTAGCTCTCTGTGTGTATGTTTTATATTTCAGTCAAACTTGGCAGTTTTCCCTCATTCATACAATTAATGTGTCTTGAATGTAAAAATGCAGTCTCCTTTACATATGGATATCCCACAATGCTTCATGCTCAAACCCACTTTTAGGTCAGTATCCAACTAAAATCCTTGTTCATGCACCTCCCTTTACAGAAAAGGTGGCCCTCAAGCTGAGTCTTGAAGGAAGAGAAGCACCTTAAGAGGCACTCCAAAGGAGGAGAGGGTATACTCTTGACATGGAGAATGGTTTTCGTGAATGTAGAGAATCAGGAAATGGAATGTCAAGTTCAGAAAACAGCTAATAGTCTGGGTTGGCTGGAATGTACAGTGCATGAAAGGAGTAATGGGAAATAAAGCTGCAAAGGTAGAATGGAGCCAGATTAGAAAAGGGCCAGAATTGCCAGGTTGAAAAGTTTATATTTTGTATGAGAAGCAATAGACTTTTAGGCAGAGGATTGACAGAATCAGACCTATAACTTAAGAATATTCTTTTGGTTGCTCTGTGAAAGATAAATTGGAGAAGGAAGGGGTAGGAAGCAGGAGGACCAATGAGAAGATTATTGCTTTGGGCCAGACAGGAGATAAAAAGGACTAAATCAAAGGCAGTGAGCTTGGGAGAGAAGAGAAGGGAACAGATGCAAGTGAGGCATTAGAGGGAGAATTTATAAGAGCCAGAAACTGATTAGATCTAGGTGAAAAGAGAGAACAAGTACGGGATGACTCTGAAATTATAAACCTAAGAGGAGGACTGTCCTCCATAAAACTAAGGATACTTAGAAGAGAGATGGGATTGGAGGGAAAGTAATAAGTTCACAGAATCAGGAGACCACAGAATTTTCAGAATTGAGCAGACCCCTAGCCCAACCTATACCTGAAAAAGAATTCCCACTGTATTATACTTGACAAGTAATCATTGAACCTTTACTTGAAGACTTCCAACGAAACCCATTTCTTCTTAAGATGGGCCATCCTATTCTTGGATAACTCCCATTTTTTTTCCTTTCATCAAGTCCAAATTTACCTCTTCACAATGTTCACCCATCACTGTATCTTCAGGGGCCAAAGCATTGTACAGAAATATGTGTGGGTAGAAACATCAAAGTTCTGTTTGGGATATCTTGAATTTAAGATGCTGATTGGACATTCACATAAAAAGGTTCAGCATATAGTGGGTAAAAACAAATCTAGAATTTTGAAAAGAGATAAGGATAGTTGTTCCACAAAAATGACAATGTAGAGAGAAAGAGAATGAAGAACAAAGCCTTGAATGTCCTTGACAAGTAGAAGATAGATAATAAGCAGACAAAAGAAGCTGAGGAGTTAAACATGTGGGAGAACTAGGTGAGAGTGGTAAAATGCTAGGAAAAAAAACAAATATCAGAAGGAAAGAGTGCATAGGATTTTTAAAAGATTCTTGGAGGTCAAGAAGAATGAGGACTGAGAAGAAAGCAGGAAACTTTGAGAGACATGTGCTGGTAGAGAGCTGAGAAGTTATTGGAAAGGAAGGAAATGGAGGCAGGAGAGTATCATAGAATCATAATCACAAATCTAGATACAGAAGGCAGAACAGAAACCAGCTACTGTAACTCCTTAATATTACAGATAAAGAAATTGAGGCTTAAGTAGCTTTAGTTTTGCTCAAAGTCATACAGTAGCAGAGTGTTGGGAGATTTTTAAGTTGGGAAGATCTGATGTTTGTAGGTAGTAGAAAAGGAGTGAGGAGATAGGAAGAGACTGAAGATGAAAGAGAAATGGAATGATTGATGGAGCAAGCTTCCAGAACAAATGAAACAGGATAAGATCAGGGGTGACAGTTAAAAGAATGGCCTTGGTGAAGAGGAGAGCTATTGGAGCAAAAGAGGAGAGGGTAGATAAAATGGTAGAGTTCAAATAAGGGCAAAAAAGTAATTCACAAAAGAGGGGATAGATTTTTAATAAAGAAGGAGGGACTCATCTGCTCAAAGAAAGAAGTGGAAAGGTATCTTGGGGACAAGAAGAGAGAGAAATAAGTTTGGAAAAGCCACTGCTAGAGATATAATAGAGATTCAATTAGGAACAAATAAAAAATCACCATGCAACAGGAAGGATGCATCCAAGGTTAGAAAATATTAATTTCTGGGAGACCAGTTTACACAGTTGCATGTCTTTTTCTATGGCATTCAAACAAAAAATAAAAAGGTAAATTCTGGGAGTAAACCCAATTTAAGGACATGAATGGGGCAAGGACAAGAAAATGAAAAATCGAAGTGTAGAAGGAGGTGCAGAGGTGAAATGGTCAACTCCAAAGTCAAGTCTGTTGAGAGAAATGAAGCCAGATGGGGAATGATGGCCAAAGAAAAGCAAAAAGGATAGAGGGAGTGGAGTTCCCATGAGACTAAAGAACATTGAAGGTTAGAGGTTATAAGGCAAGAAAAATTAAAAGAAAAGACATTGTGGTTAGAGATGGGAGCTTGAGAGTTTAAGAATGTGGAGGTAGAAGAGCTTGTGATGATGGTAAGGTCTAAACGGTGACTCCTCCAGTGGGCAGCTGAGATAGATTAAAAATAGATATTGATGGGGCAGCTAGATGGCACAATGGATAGAATCCCAGCCCTGGAGTCAGGAGGACCTGAGTTCAAATCCACTCTATGCCTTCTAGTTGTGTGACCCTGGACAAGTCACTTAACTCCAATTGCCTCACCAAAAAAAAAGTAGGTATTGAAAAGGTTGATTGTTTATTCAATTGATGTGAACAAAGAATGGCAGAGTTGACTCTAATGGTTGTTGGGCAGGGCAACTGACAAAATAAACTATTAATCCAGTTTGCATGTGGATAAGATGGCCACATTAGTTTTCTGTTTCCCTTCAATGTAGTATTTGAGAGGAGTAGAATTCAGACCCGGTCAAGTAGTAGAGACTTCTTATCTCAAGCCGAACAAAATGATCTCCTTGATCTCCAACACAATGGCAGCAAGGGGTTGTAGAAAAGGAGCAGCTCTTCGAAGAAACCTTAGCAGCTCCTCCTATTACCTCAATAGCTATAGCTTCATTTCCCTAGACCTGTGGTAATTATAAAGGTCTTGAAGGATCATTTTCTGTCAGTTCATACTGCTCTGTTTGGCATTTAAAGTCCCTTAAAATCTGCTTTTAATCTCAATTTCCAGGATCATTCCCATATTCCTTCCCCTTGAACACTCTCCATTCCAAGCAAACTAATCTATTTGCTGTTACCTGTACATGGTTATCTGTCTTCTGCCTCTAAGCTTTTAGTGATTCCCCAGCCTTGAAATGTCCTTCCTTTTCATCTCTGCTTCCTGGAGTCCTTAGCTACTTCCAAGAATCAACTCCATCAAATTGCTCTTCCAGGTGTTAATTCTTTCCCTCCACACACTCCAAAATGAATTTGTATTACCCTTATTCAAGTTTTCTACTTGTGCTGTGTCTACGCTGCTTCCTGCTGCCTCCCACCAATAGTGAGAGTTATCTCAAGGACTAAGAATTTAGGTGGCTCACCCAAGTGAGAGATAGAACTTGAACTCAGGTCTCTTTACTACACCAAGATGCCTCTTAGTAAATGTTTATTGAATTAAATCGAATTGCATTCTCAGCAATAATAGATGGACAGCAAAAAGTGACAGAGAATGGAATAGTATTCTGCTGTTCTATGTTCAAATGTCAGCAAAGATGGTCTTATGTGGCTCCATTTTTGAGCCAGGGCTGATACCCTCACCCTTCCAGCTGATGATGGAACACATAGTAGTTACACAAGCTGGGGCACTGTTACCAACAAACGTCTCTTCTCTCTTCCTCCTCATCCCCCTCCCACAGAGTATTGAGCTCTAACCTTGGGATGCTAAGCTTTGATAGGTAAAAATTCATCTTATCTTCCCTCTCTTCTAGTTCCACTTTGTGTTGTCACCTAGAGATTTTTCACCTCAATTGCTACCTAGCCTTAATCACTGAATGGGTGCAGCCTCAGTCAAAATGAGACCTGTTGAAGACCTTAGCTTAAAAAGGCCAAGGTCTCCCATTATATCCAGAGCCATCTCCAGTCCTCTTGATCTATATCTGGTCACTAAACTCAGATGGTTCTGGAGGGAAAAGTGAGGCAGCCCTCCCTCATTTAAATCCAATTCACTTGCATGTCATGGTATCACATCCCTGATGTCATGGTCCTCTTCAAGAATGAAAGACAAACAGCAATAAGCTTTTTGAGGACAGGGACCACTTTACTTGTATTTGTATACAGATATGGCATGGTTTCTGCTATATTTTAAGCACTTAATATCTGCTTTATCGTCCATCCATACGTCTGTAGGTGATGATGAACCATTGAAGAGTAGGGAAGTAGGGCAGCTAGGTGGCGCAGTGGTTAGAGCACCAGCCCTGAAGTCAGGAGGATCTGAGTTCAAATCTGGTCTCAGACACTTCCTAGCTGTGTGACCCTGGGGAAGTCACTTAACCCCAATTGCCTCAGCAAAAAGCAAAAAAAAAAAAAAAAGAGTAGGGAAGTAACATGATTAGATCCATACTCAATTAGGTAGTGATGTAAAGGATGGAATAGAGAAGAAAAAGCTAGAGAACAGGAAGAGTAGTTAAGATGTGATATTTACATTAGTCCAGGTAAAGGTGCTGATGGCAAGAAGTGTCCTCACAGTTTTGATTTCAAATAAATCAATAATTGGAATGGAACGAAGAAAGAAAAGTGGAACAATCCCAAAATTACAGTCAACTCTTGATTTTTCCAACCTATGGTTCATTTGTCTCTAAGTTTTCATCTCAGGCTAGGTTCTTTTAGCTAAGGGAAGGCAACTCATTTTAATATTAGCTTCAGCCAAACAGAATTAGGAAGGGAAATCTTCTGTAAAATATTATATACACACTTGGCCAGCTCTTCACAGCATTGTGAAATAGAACATGTTTATCTTCAGTCCCCAGCTTCCTTCTCTGCTCTTTGTTCCTTTCTCTATGGGCTCCATTCATGCCTCCCACCCACCACTAAGGACACAGTGCCATGAGCTCCATAAAGGCTCAGATATAAGACCTTTACACCTTAGTAACTTAAAGCAGTTCATGCTGCATGTTCTATCCAAGGAACTGTGGACTCTTAAGCTTGATCAGTTGCTATGAAGCAAAAGAGATTTGGGGCATCTATGAGCAAAAGAGAGATGTATCAGAGGTGCAGTGGGACCTGATGAGAGATATTTTAGCACCCCTGAAATCACACCAAGTAGGTGACTGTCCAATCTTCCCATGGATAAAATTATCCATATGTTTAATCATGCCTCATTAATTGATATTCCTAGGGAATGAAATGTTCTGGGAAAGCCAGTTTCCTTTAGGTCCTCAAACTTTTCCACTCATATTGAATGGAAATTTTAAGATAAAGGAAAGATAGATAGATACTAAATTTGCTGAACATAATGAACAGACATCCAGGATTGTTTTTTTATGACTTTAAACAACCAAAATGCATATTACGGTACTATTCTGTAATTCAAGAATGTTCTAAAAAGGCCTAGAGTCATCTTTCCCTAACCTTAAGTGCCACCAAATTACATAGTGATTGAGAAGACAGAAGACACATTATTACTTATCAGTTCCCACTCCTAGGGAGATTAGGATTCTAGCCCAGGCCTTGACATTAACCAGTTACATGGCCTTGGATGAGCCATTAACCTCTTTTTATCTGGTTTCTCAGGAGGCTGAACCAGAAAATTAAAAAGGATCTTTCCATCTATGACATTCTGTGATTCATAACCTAGTTCTAGCTTCCTTGATTTATTCTTATTGATGATGGTATTGTTTTAGAATGAACAAAAACTTACAGGGAGAACTAGATAATGCAGTTTGTTAGACTTGAATGTGACTTAATTCATTAGCTCAGTACCATAGCTCTCCTACTGGGAAAGTACATGAGCTTTATGACAGTTTTTTTTTTATTTTTATATTATATTATATATATACATGTATATATATGTATATATATATATTGAAAGGGATGTAATAGCATACACTCATTATAGGGAAGGTGACAAGGTTGAATGCACAATTTGTACTTAGTTCATCTATAGGATGGTGGGTATGGAATTAGTCAAATAAATGAATCATTATTGAATTTAAATTTCCAAAATTTCAAAGTCATATTTAAAGGATTTGGGAATTATCTATTATTTTGAATGACTTGTGTTTTGATTTACATAAAATATTAAGTTTAAATTAAGTATATTAATCATTTTGTAAAAACAATAAGAAGTACTTTGGGCAATATCACTATGACAATCTCCCTGCCCTTCACATGTCTAAGTTTGACATCAAATAAATACACTCCATATTATCTCAGAAAATTGTCTTTCTTTACCCAGAAAATGCAGAGAATACTAGAAAGAGAAATCAGTATCATCAGACCTGAATTTCAACTCTGCTACTTCCTCCAGCATACTGTTAGGTAAATCACTTTTGTCTTCTGGTCCTTAGTTTACCTTCTTATAAAATAAGGGATTTAGACCAAAAGATCCTAGGAACTCGTGAATCCCTCCTTTATAATATCTTTCTTTATCCTCTTTAGAAAACTAGTTTCTGAATCTTTCTCCTAGTTGAAGTCAACATTCCATCCCCTTAGTTCTTCCATCCCATGTTTTTCTGTCAAAAGTAGAGTTAAGATTTGAGAATTCCAGACTCCTCACTATAACTTTGTTTCTTGTTTTAAATATCAATATGTCATAAGAACAATAATAATGATAACTAGTAGTTATATAGAACTTAGAGGTTTGCAAAAATCACTTACAAATAATCTTATTCGATCTTCACAACAACCTTGGGAGGTGGGTGCTATCATTAGTCCCATTTTACAGATGAAGAAATTGAGGCAAACTAGCCCAAGATCACTTATAGTGAGTAACTGAGATTGTATTTGAACTGACGAGTTCTTGACTTCAGGCTGGGCACTCTATCGATTATGTCACCTAGCTGCCTAGAATGGGGATATGGGAGGGAAAGAGTGGAGAGAGGGAAAGAACTGTGTGATTAAAATAGAAAGTTATTGGGGTTCCCAAATGTAAGGTCCAATTCCCCTGTTGAGAGTCAGATGGTAGGTGACCAACATCAACAGAATTTCTATTTTCTCCTTCTTTGTTCTCATGCAAACAGATGAAAAATTCATTGAACTCCCTGGGTATCACTCCCTCAGCCTGGCCTAGCTGAGCCTAGCTGGCCATTCCTTGGCCCCAAACTTAAGTGTTATGAGTCAATACAGCAAGAATTTATTTTTCAACCATTTATTCCTGAGAATCATACCCAGCTTGGGCTCAGACTTAAGTGGCAAGGGGGATTCAGCCAACCAGCTACAATCCAGAGAACTGGCAGCTCCAGACCTCACTGAGCCAGGACCCCAGAGCACTCTATGAGCCAAGGGAGGAAGACCAGGAAATAGTGTCCACAGGAGGGATGGAGGCCCTAGCCAGCACATAGAGTCTGTCCCATCTGCCATAGCTTAAGGCCCCCTCTCCTGGTCCTCATCCCACATTTTGGGACAGACTTGAGGTTTTAATCAAAAATCTAATATGACTTGCCAACTCTCAAAATATCCTGAGGGAAAAAAAAGAATAGGGAAAGAGTGTAGGTGAATATTACATTATTCTTGATTTCTGCTAAAGTACTTTTTTTTTTCTTTTGGAGATTCAGAGGGTTCCCTTTGTCCTTTCCCACTACCACCACCATACTTGAGTGGAAGAGTTTGGAACAATTCCCAATTTTTCTATCTATTTGTCTAATAATGAACTCCTAATGGCCTACATAACATGGTGAGGTTGAAATCTGTACCCTTAAAATGAATATCCATATTTACAAGCTTATAGACCCATTAAAGCCTCATATTGGTGTGAAAGAAATTAAATGTATAAAAATAATATAAAGGCAGCCTGCATCAACAGAAATTTCTCTGAAAAATCTGGGGTTCAAATAGATAGAAAATTCAATGAGAGCCAAAAGTGTGGCAGTGAATAAATTAAAAACCAAAGTAATGGTGGCTGTTAAGCAAGGCATGATGTCCAAAAGTAGAGAGAGATAGTTCCAGTCTATTATCTGACCATTTTCAGATCCCATCTGGACTCCTGTAGCAGATGTTGTCAGTAAAAAAGCATTAATTAAGCACTTACTATGTGCCAGGCACTGTGCTAAGGATACAAAGAAAGGCAAAAATGGTCCTTGCCCTCAAGAAGTTCCTATGCTAATGAAGGAGACACCAGATAAATAAATAGACACAGAAGATATATACAGAGTAGATGGCAGGTAATCTCAAAGACAAAGACAAATCTCAAAGGGGATTGGGAAGGATGTCCTCCAGAAGGTGATATTGGAGCTGAGTCTTGAAGAAAACCATAGAAACTAAGGCATAAGTGAGTAAGGAAAGCATTCCAGACATAGAAGGCAGACACACAAAGGTGTGGAGATTGAGTGTTATGTGTGAAAAACATCAAATTTTGTTTTTCAGTAATTACATTCAGGTCTGACTCTTCGTGACCCCCATTTGGGTTAGGGTTTTTGTTTCTTTTTTTTTTGCAGAAATACTGGGTGGTTTGCCATTTCCTTCTCCAGCTCATTTAACAGATGAGGAAACTGAGGAAAAGAGGGTTAAGTAATTTTCTCAGGGTCATATAGCTAGTAAGTTTCTGAAACCAAGTTCGAACTCAGGAAGTATTGAATCTTCCTGACACAAATCCCTGCACTCTGTCCACTGTACCATCTAGCTTCTCCTTATGTCCTATAAATAGAAATTCTTAAAAAAAATATTTGTTATTATTTATATGGATTTTGCATTTGCAAATGCATATATATGCATTTTGCATAGAAACTGAGGCTCGGAGAGTTTTGAAAACATCTCAATCCCATAGTTAAAACGACAAAATCTAAATTCAAATGCCGATGAACATGGGGTTTTGCAATTGGGGTGTTCAAATCTTTCCTGGATACTAGCTCAACCTGTGTGACCTTGATCATATCACTTTATGTGAAAGAAAGGAAGAAAGAAAAAAAGGAACGAAGAAATGAAGGAGGGAAGGAACAAAGGAGGGAAGGAACAAAGGAGGGAAGGAACAAAGGAAGAAATAAACAAACGAATGAATAAATAAATGAAGGAATAAATTTTAATAAAATACAGTAAAGAAAATATATAAATAAATAATAAAAAGTAAAAATGGGCAAAGATTAGACCAGAGGACCCCTAAGGTCCCTGTCAGTTCTAAGCCTATACCTTAGTATGATGTAATGAGTAGTATGAGGATCACATAGTGACTTTTAAAATCTCAGACAATGACTAAACAACAAAATTTGCCATCCTTTGCACACAACACTCAATCTCCCATCTCTACACCTTTGCATATGCTGTACTTCCTTTGTTTAGAATGCTTTCCTAATTCAACTGTGCTTCTCAGTTTCTCTGGCTTTCTTCAAAAAAAAAAATCCCACCTTCTGCAAGATGCCCTTTCCAATCCTCTCAGCTGTCCATGCCGTCCCCTCTGAGATTACCTCCCATTTACTATCTCCTATGTGCCTACTTATTTCCTCTGGTGTCTCCTTCATTAGCCCAGGAGCTACTTTTGCTTTTCTTTGTATCATCAGAACAGTATCTGGCATAAAGTAAGTACTTAATCAATGTATGTTTAGTCATTGATTGACTGACTGACTTTTCTAAAGACAAGGATCACTCCCAAACCTACACTGAAGAAGGACATATGTCATGAGGTTACATCCCTTCACTTGTGGAATGAATATTGTTGTTCAATCATTTCACTCGAGTCCAACTCTTTGTGACCCCATTTAGGTTTTCTTAAGAGAGATACAGGAGAGATTGGCCATTTCCTTCTCCAGCTCCTTTTAAAGATGAGGAAACTGAGTCAAATAGGATTAAGTGACTTTTCTAGGGTTACACAGCTTGTAAGAATCCATAGCCAGATTTGAACTCAGGAAGATGAATCTGACTTCAGGCCCATCACTCTATCCATTGCATCATCTATATGCCCTGTGGAATAAGTAGCCTTATTAAAAACTTAAATCTTAAACCATATGACACTACATTCTGGCTACCACCCTTGTATCCCCAAATCTCTGGTTGTTTCTAATACTTTTTTTTTTCAAGAACTGAGCTTTTCTCCTTCCCTTTCCCCTTTCTATTCAGGTTTGAGTCCAAATGAACTTCTTATGTCTTTGTTCACAAGAGAAGATAAAAGTTACAACCTATTATGTATGAATGGACATAATGAGGGCCAAGTACACTCATTGTGATAAAAGAAAATAATCTACCCAGTGTAATAAGCACACTGATCTTAAGCCTGCTAAATCTCCCTGACTCTAAGCTACATATCTCTCCATTACCCTGAAGGAATATGGGTCAGACCCCTCTGTTCCAAAGCAGTTGGCCTTTTCTGATTAGGCCCCCAAAGAATCCCTTCCAGAGTTCCTGTTTAGTCCCTAGTCAAAATGATGTTTTTCCTCCCAGAATCCCAGAATACGGTTCTTCCTGGTTTCTCATTGCCCCTACAGTCTCTCCACCCTGACTTTTGTTTGTGGGTCTATTTTAAAAAGCCAGCTAATTGGAAGTGGCTACCACCACAAGCTTGAGCCTTGGGCAACCATCAACACACTCCTCCATGCCTCCCCAGACCACTGACAGCCCCTTGACGGCTGTCCCCATCAGTCCCTCTCTCTCCTCATGGAACAGAACCCACAAAAAGTACACATCAGAGGCAGCTAGGTAGCGCAGTGGATAGAGCACCAGCCCTGAAGTCAGGAGGACCTGAATTCAAATCCGGTCTCAGACATTTAACACTTCCTAGCTGTGTGACCCTGGGCGAGTCACTTAACCCCAATTGCCTCAGGAAAAAAAAAGTACACATTAATCAAAACAGACAGCAATTTCCCATCATCGCCCCCCCTCCAATCTCCACTGCAGATCCATTTCTTTTTGCAGCCATGGATGCCAGGGAAGAAATCTATTGATTTTCTATACTTCTGAATCTGGGTCAAACTCCAAATGCTGGACAGGTCCTATGGTCATTATAAATATTGTTTCTGCTATAATCACTGGACCCTTCTTTCAGCCTTCCCTATTTATTTGCCAATACATTGCTGACATTTATATAACATTTTGAAAGTTATATAATGCACTTTATTAGAGTACTTTCATTAGAACTATTTGGCAGCTAGATATCACAGTGAGAATCAGGAATACCTGAGTTCAAATTCTCAGACATTAACAAACTGTGTAGCCCCTAAACAAGTCATCCTAATTTTCAGCATCTGTAAAATAAGAATAATAATAGCAGAAGATTGGTATAGGAATCAAATGAGAAAATATACAACGCACTTTGTAAACTTTCAAGTGCTATATAAATACTATTGTTGTTATTGTTATTATCATTATTATTATCTCTGCTGAATTTTTCAATGACCTGTGAAATAGACTTCTTACCCTCCTCCCTCACATCAGGTGCTACCCTCTACCTCTACAACCATTCTCCCAACCCCCTTCTCTTCAACTTTATGTTGCCATCATTTTAATTTGATTCCTCATTACCTCTCTCCTGGACAACCACAATATCCTCCTACTCTTGCTTTCTTTCCTCAAATCTCATTCTTCTCCAATCCATCCTTTATGTAATTGATAAATAAATATTCCTAAAACACAGAGCTGACCATGTAACACCCCAGTTCAACACACTGTTGTAGTTCAATCATTTTAGCCATGTTCAAATCTCTTGCCTCATTTGGGGTTTTCCTGGCAAAGATACTTGAATGATTTGATATTTCCTCTCCAATTCATTTTACAGATGAGGAAACTGAGGCAAACAGGGTTAAGTGACCTGTCCAAGGTCACACATCTAGTAAGTGTCTGAGGCCAGATTTGAACTCAGGAAGGCTGCTTCTTCTTGTCTCGGGGCTTCACTGCACTACCTAGTTGTCCAACAAACTGTAGGGACTCTCTAATTGTCTCTAAAATAATAAACATAAAATAGACTCTAAGGTCATAGAGTTAGGATATAGATTGTCTTGTCTAAAGAACAATAACTAAAATACAGTTCTCATTCCTGGTAAAAATACTAGAGAGAATAGAAATAAAGGGAGTGTTCCTTATAATGATAAGCATATATCTCTAAAATCATCAGCAAGCATCATTTGTAATGGAGATACTCTAGAAGCCTTCCCAATAAGATCAGAATGAAGCATGAATGCCCATTATTACCACTATAAAATAAAACAAACAAAACAAAATAAAATAAAGAACAGTAAAGGGACCAATTTCACTCTATGGGCAGCCAAAGTAGCCTTAATGTTGTTGTTCCTCACATAAGACATTGGACCTCCCATTTCCATTCCTTTGCTTAGGCTGTCCCTTATGCCTATATTACATGCCCTTTTCAGCTCTGTCTCTTAGGGTCCCTCAAATACTATTTGTATTCCCTGACCTCCCCACCTGCTAGCATTTCCCCTTAAATGTTTCCTTGTATTTACTTCATATGTATTTTTATTTATTTATGCTTGAACATGTTGTTTCCTCATCTAACACATAAAATTCTTGGGGGGAGTTTTGTATTTGTATATCCAATGCCTAAGTTAATCCTTTCTACATAGCAAGTGTTATATAAATCCTTGTTGATGATTCATTATCCCCATTTGACAAATGAAGAAATTGAGCCTCATCTAAGTGGAGTGGTCCCCTAACTAATAAGTGTCAGAAGTGAGATTTAAGCCTAGATCATGTGCATAATCATATCCATGCTATTTATCCATGTTGTCATGAGAAAACTTGGGAACAGAAAGACCCGAGTTCAATTGCCTCCTCAGAACCCTACAAGTTATATGACCAGGGGCATGGGACTTAATCCATAGGTGTTCAGGCAGCTCCCTTGAATTTAGTGGCCAAATCTGAGTTACCAACCCCAGGAGGGCAGGGAATTTTCCCAAAAGGAATTTCCAAAACTGATAATATAGTTTCTTCTTATATTCACACTTGGGACTCCATCAGAACCATCAGAATTAAAAAGATACTGAACTTCTAATGTAGTCTCAAGGATGGATCTGGAAGGGCAACTAGGTGGTGCAGTGAATAGAGCAGCATCCCTGAAGTCAGGAGGATAATAAGTTCAAATGTGGTCCCAGGCACACAGCTGTGTGACCCTGGGCAAGTCACTTTGCCCCCCAAAAAAAGATTTTAAAAAAGAATCAGAGATGGAGCAATCTAGGTAGGGTTAATCTTCAATAAAGTTGTGTATTTGTTGAAGTTTATCCTTGGGAACATCAGTCATTGCCTCCCTTCTGCTCCTTTTTTCTCCTTCCCCAACTCCTTCTTCAAATATTGTGATCAAAACTTATTTTTAGGAAAGCATCTGACCTTGATCAAAATACAGAATCATAGCAATAAAATATGGAAAGAGCTTTATGGATCATTTAGTATGAATCCCTAGTTTACAAGTGAGGAAACTTGAGTCCCACAGAGAAATGATTTGGTCAAGAAAGCAAAGAAATCAATAGTGAATTTAAGATTGGAATCCACCTGACCAGAAAAAGAACTAGACCTGGAGTCAAAGGAACTGGTTTCCAATCTCAGTTGTTGTGAATCACTCTATTTGACCTTGTGCTAGTCACTACCCTGGAGCCCTAGCTTAAGGAGATGGGTAGGTAGGGAGATAGACAATTGTGTGTATATAGATAGACAGACAAACAGACTACCTTTCACTCCATGCCTAGAATTCTTTCCCTTTTTATCTCTGCCTCCTGACTTCCCCAGTTTTCTTCAAGTCTTGCCTAAAATCCTGCCATCTGTAAAAAGTCTTTCAAAGATCTGCTTAACACTAGTGTCTTCCCTCTGAAATTATCTCCAAATATATAATGTGTATATAGATATATACATATACACATGCATATACATACATGTATGTATGTAGATATATTCTCTC
>JAJPUD010003074.1:0-10432 GCA_023553655.1 Myrmecobius fasciatus | reverse complement strand
TATACATATGCATATATATTTATTTCCCCTTAGAATGTGAACTCCTTGAGGTCAGGAATTATTTTTGCCTTTCTTTCTGTCCTCAGTATCTATCACAGTATCTGACACATACTAAGTATTTAATAAATACTTGTTGAATAGTAGGCAGACATAGATACAAAGACAAACAGACAGACAGATAGATGATAGACAGAGAGAAAGATAAATGATAGACTGACAGATATATAAATGGATAGATGGATGATAGAGAGATAGAGAGATACATAGATACATGGATGTATGGATAGATACATAGATAGATGATAGATACATAGATGGATGGACAGATAGATGATAGACAGATAGATGATAGATGGACAGATAAATGATAGATAGACAGATAGATGATAGATGGACAGATAGATGGATGATAGACAGCCAGACATTTAGATAGACAGAGAGAGAGAGAGGGAGAGAGAGAGATGACAGGCAGGCAGACAGACAAGACAGATTAAAAAACAAAGTTTATATTCCAGGCACGGTATTGAGGATATTAAAAAAGACAGCCTTGGCCCTCAATATACCTACATTCTGATGAGGGAAGATAACACCTAAAGACAAATTAGAAAGTGAGAGGAAGAAGTGGTACCCCAAGGTCTCCGGGTATGGAGGAGTCTGGCTCCAGGCAAAAGAAAACAAAAGCTAACCTACCCGAGCCATTGCGGTTTCTGGGGTAAAGGCCAAAGCCCCTGTGGGGAAGAAATAAGGATGATGGCCAAAATAGAGATGTGTTGGTGTAAAGATGGCTGGGAAGTTTCCTCATCTATAAAATGAGGAGAGCTATGTACTAGGTTGGGACAGCTACGAGACTCATTGGATAGCGCATTGTTCCTAGAATCAGGGAGACCAGAGTTCAAATTCAACCTTAGATATTCACTAGTTGGGTGAGCCTAGGTAAGTCATTTCACCCTGTTTGCCTCAGTTTTTCATCCGTAAAATGATCTAGAAAAGGAAATGGTGAACCAGTATCTTTGCCAAAGAAAATTCTAAATAGAAACACAAAGAGTTCTACATGACTGAAAACAACTGAAGAACAATGTATATTAGGTTGCCTCTTCCTAAACTCTCTATGATCTCTTCCTCATTTATACCCTCATACAAGCACAAGTTAGTGTAGTGTCCAAAGTGTGACCTTAATAAAGCTCCTAAAGGTACTTAAGTTTAAACTTGACCTGTCATTAACATTCCTTTAAGAAGAAAATAAACATAATGATCCAGAGCGGATGTGAGGTAGGGGGAGGAGAGGGAAAGCTGGGCAGACCTCTCAAATCCCTGAAGTTACAGGGAGGTAGGGTCCAGTGGATTTGCTTTTCTGGGAAGGGTTGTGATCCATTGGAATTCCAATGCCCTCTAGGGGAAAGAGACATTTAAACACCATCAGCTGAGGCTTCCAAAATGTAGAAAGGTACCCCATGGGCTGTTTATCAAAATGGCTGCTAAATATTTTAGCAGTGAGGGCTAAAACCTTAATTGAACTAGCTCCTCAAGGCCTTTGAGCTGCCCACTTCTAACCTGCTTCTTTCCTGCAATTGGTTTCTTCTATGGAGGGGTTCTTAATGTGTGAGTCATGAAGCTAGGAGTTTTTCCCTTTATATTTTAATAACTATATTTCAGCATAACTGGTTTCCTTTGTAATCCTATGCATTTTATTTTGTGCATTTAAACATGATTCTCAGAAGGGCTAAGTAGACTTTATCTGACAGTGCCAGGGAGGTCCAGGATGCAAAGGTTAAGAATCCCTCTCTTCTCTGTTTCATCTTCTTTAAGTGTCTGAAGTCACCCAGTTTAGCTGCATTCTACAAGCCCTTTCTTTTCTAATTGACTTCTTTATGTGCATTCAATTGCCCCAATGCAATTGCCAACTCCTGGAGGCCAACTTCTCTCCTGTCTCCTCCTTGCCTAGCCAGGAGCAAGTGCTCCATCAATGCTTGTGGCTTGATTGGCTAATCATAGCATAGCCAGCTTCTCAGGGCTACTGAACTGCATTATTTATTTTTCTACCAGCCCTATACAACCTCTGCACCTGGTTAGCTAAACTCCAAGGTCAAGGCTGGAGGCTGAAGCATTACCCTGTGGACAGAGGCCAATTGCAAGGTTCTGTATGTCTGCAGACATAATAAAACTTGATCTTCCCTCTCTCCTCTCTCCCCCACATCAGAGACAGGGACGGTACAAAAGATCACAGACCGAGAAGGGATGCACTGTAGCAGGGAGGGGAGAGTGGAAAGAAATGTGTGTGGGCTCTGCCAGGCCCCTCCTTACTTTCTTGGATCCCCTCCTCCCACCTTTTCTCACCATTCATTTCACTGTCATTAGCGTTTTATTAGGATCCTTGACCCAAAACAGCTACTCATTTGCAGAAAAGCTCCCAGGGGAAAACTGTCCTCTCCAACCTGCAAATATTGTAGATTATATGCTCTTGGTTTTAGAATGGAAAATAGGTTAGGTTTGGCAACTCACTAGGTGTGTGACCTTGTGTGGGCAAGTCTTTTCCTTTTCCTAGTTTTTAGTTTCCGGACCTGTGAAGTAAGGTGGTTGAATTGACTAATCTCTAACTTCCCTTCTAGTTCAGATGGTCTGAGATTTTGAGAGCTTTCCCCCAGATCTCTAGTATTTTAAATCTGATTTCAAATAGAAGCAGCTTTGTTATGAGGGGGTTTTTTTTCCCATTTCCAGTGAGGGGTGGGAGATATGGAGGGAGGGAAAAAAATCTACTTTTCATTTAAAATATTTTAATTAAAATAAAGGCAGTGGATGGAGTCTTGGAGGCAGGAAAATTTGAGTTCGAATCCTTCCTCAGACAATATTTGCCCTCTGTTTACTCATAAGTAAAATGGAGATAATAATAGCATCTATTCATAGGTTTGTTTTGAGGTTAAGATGAGAGAAAATATATAAAATGCTTAGCAAACTTTTAAATGCTAAATAAATCCTAGTCTAAAAAAAAAATCAAGCCGAGTTTGTTTCTAAACTATTGTATTTAAAGAAATTGGAGGGGGCTGTCCCACCCCAGATTTTGCACCTCCCACCCCGCCCCATTCTTCAGGAAAGCATACCCTCGCCCTCTTGCTTCTGCCCTGGCTAGATCCCCTTACCACCTCCCCTTGATTACAGATCTCCCTTGGATGGTTGGCGGACTGACTAGCTTCCTGCTTCCTTCTCCCACCGCTCCCCCTCCCTTTCCATTTTCCATGCCTGGGTGGGCTCCGCTACGGGAGGGATTTGAGCACCCTGGAGCCCTCCGTCTGGCTCGGCCATCCATGCAGCCCCATGCCCTGATCCTTGCTCTGCATCCCGGTTCCCATCCTTTGGGTATCCATGTAGATGCGCTTACGCTGGGCCAGACGCCTAGGCAAAGTAAACAGGCGTGCTTTGCAGGGCGGACTCTTAATTTTGCAGGAGGTTCGGGTTGGGGAAATGTCTGCAGCGGAGGCCATGTTTCACCTCCTCTGAAATCAGGAGCTATTGATTTCTCCCTCCTGAGTCTCTCCTCTCACTTGCCTGCATCTCTTGGGGTGGGGGTTGGAGGCAAAGAGAGGAGGAAGGATGGGAATAGGGGAGGAGGGAAGGGGGAGCAGCTGCCGCCCAAGGAACTGTGGGAATGCTCTCCCATCTGAGTCCATTAGTCACCAGATGTCACCTTCTGCTGCCAGTGCTTCCAACAGCCCGGCAGACAATGTCCCTTGCATGCAGAACATCTGAATGCAGGCGCCTTCAATAATACGGACAGCTCAATGGCTGCCAGTGGCAGCTCTGGGAGCCCCTGACCTCAAACCCATGTTTATACTGACACCTACAGCTCCACTAGGAAACTCGGGGAGACCAGACAGGTTTTTGCAAAGAGCCATGTACAGAGCTGTCTTTGCAGGGGGTGAAAAAAGCAACTCAACTAAAGAAAATCAAAACCAGATTAATCCCCTGCCTAGCTCCATCACCTTAAAGATTAAAAATAGATACATATTTACTGGAAGAAATGGAGACTGAGATCCTTCCAATGATTTTATTTTATTTGGGAGAAGAAGAGTGGAAGTCTGAAGCATGTTCTCCCAAACACATATTGCTAGAGCTCAAAGACATCTTAATAATTTTATAATCCAACCCTCCTCATTTGAAAGGTAAGGAAACTGGAAAGAGAAGGTGATTTACCAATGTAACAGAAAGCGGAATCTAACCCATTCTGCTGTAAGGGGAACATTCTCTCTCTCTCTCTCTCTCTCTCTCTCTCTCTCTCTCTCTCTCTCTCTCTCTCTCTCTCTCTCTCCCTCTGTGTGTGTATCTGTCTCTGTGTCTCTCTCACACATATATCTATACATTTGCATATGTATACAAACATACACATATATCAGGGAGGAGAGAAGTATGAGATATAATTTGATAGATTTCTGAAAAGTCAATTTACCAGATAGTACCGTCTTTGCCAAGGGAAATCTACCAAAGAAGCCCAAAAAAGTATGACAAAATATATCAACAAACTCTCTTTTTCATGCAGGAGTCAAATATTAACAATTTGTTTTTCTCTTTAGTAAATTCTGTAATCTGGCTCTGTGCATTCTGTTTTATATCATATCAGCCTTGGATCCCATTATTTCTAATGCAGTTGAGGCCATTACCATGAAATAATGTGGGAGATCTGATTAATCAGGACACAAGTCCTGATTAGTGCAAATTTAACTCCAAGTTTAAATGTTTCAGAGCTTTGGACTGAGGGATCAAGTGAAGAGACCTGAGTTCTAGATCTAGCTTGTATACTAGGCAGTACTCCAAGAGGGAGAGTTCCCCTGGCTTAAGCTCATGAAGCTGTTTCTTTTAAATGGATGCTTAGTTTGCATGGAGATTCAGGAGTCATATTTCAGAGTTATATCATGAGATAGAACTGTTCAAAGTCAGCCACTGGGACAGAGTTAATCTGAATAACCCTCATGTTTTAACCTTGCTCCAATTTTGGGTGTGGTGCTCCAATTTTGGATGTAGTGCACAGCAAGCCTGCAGAAGAGGGGAAATCTCCTTAAGACTTATCCTATCTCCTGAAGGCTAACCTCATCTCCCAAAGATGCTATAAATGGATAGGGACTGAGGTGACAATCCTCACTGAAAGGTTTACCAATCAGGATTATTTTACTGTAATTTTTAAATTGTTTTACTCCTGGGTATAAAAGCTGTCAGCCATTTGAGTTTGCACTCCAAGTACTTGATTCTTTAGTGTGTTAATAAATTCTTTTTTGTCTTATTTCTTGAGTTTGCTTTTAATTGACCAGGGTGAAGCCTGAACCAGGATTTCCTTTTAACAGAACTGTCTCTTGTTCTCTGTCTTTTCGGTGGGAATGCAGTCTCTAGTAATGTGTGTTGCTCAGGACTTGAAAATGGACTTTTAAAAAACATATCACCTAAAAACCAATCTGTCACTACTGCTTGAGTAACTGACATGATTGCCTGCTTCCTTTTTTCCTCCAGAGCTGGTAATTTTTTTTCCTCCTCCTTTCCTTCCATCTAGCTTTCTTTCAAGGAAATCTAGGCTGACTCTGGAATCATCTCTATCAGCTTGAATTACAGAATAGTGTCCATGCAGGAGCCTACTCTTTTTTTCCTCCCTGCCATGCTGGGAAGCATGGGTGCTGATAATTTTTTTCTAAATCATTCTGTTCTTCAAATAATTACCCCTTCTGAGTTTTCAGTTCTTTTGTTCCAAGTTAGGAACTAGAGGCTCAATACAAGTGATCTTAGGAGCAGAGATTTTGCTTTCAAAGGGAGCTTAGAAGTCATCAGGTCCAAACCTTTCATTTTACAATTGAAGACATTGAAATACAGAGAGAGGATGAATGAGTTACAGAGTTAATAATTATATGAGTTTCATCTGGACCTTGGTCTTGCCTATTCTATGCCCAGTGCTCTCTCTCCCCTATTCCATATTGCCTCCAGAATTTCATTCAGATGGGGAAAGGAAAGGTCATAGAACCTTGACTGGATACTGACGTGTAAAATTTAGAATCTAAGAATGCAGAGTATGAGAGGTGGCAGGGATCTTTGTGTCCTATTCTCTTGATATATGAGGAAATCATGCTCCAGAGAAAAGAAATCATTTACCCAAAGTCACACAGTGAGTTAATGGCAGTGGAAAGAACCCTACATTTAGCATCTAAAGATATGAACCTGAATCCCAGTTCTTCTACTTATTATCTTTATGGAGGGAGGTAGAGGTGGCAATTAGAATAGATAAATGGTGTGGAAATCCAAGTTTATCTAAATATTTTATCATCTACTCGCTTTGAAAAATAGACTTCATTCCGCAAACATAACTCAAGTTCCCTTTTAGCACCCAAATAAAGGAATCCCAAGCTTCCCTACTCTCCCCACCTGTTGCTCAGTCATTCTTTCTAAATCCCCCTCACTTTTATTCTCATGAGGTGGCTATTACCATTGGTATAGACTCTGACCTTCTCTCTCTGCAAAAGTTAGTTTCATACAAGTATTGTATATTCTTGTGTTCGTAGATAGAATATTTTGTCCTTTCTGTCTTGTCACTAACAATAATTCCTCCTCATCCTTTTTTCCCTCCTTCTGATTCTAGGCTGACCCATCTAACAAGTCACCAATCTTGAGCATTTTAACCATGTCTTCCCCAAATAAAGATTATGAAGGAAATAGAACCCTCTTAACTTTCTTTATATTATGTAAATGTTATTAGACTTTTTGCCCAGTGATTTATCTCATCCAAAAATACTAGCAAAATGCCTAATGCATGCAAGGCTTCCTGCTAGGATTCCAGGTTACAAATGAAACAGCCCTTGCCCTAAAGGAGTTTATGTTATATGTACAGAGATGTGCAAATTAAAGCTCATTTAAGCAGTGAGAACACTAACTGATAGAAGCAGGAGAGGTTTTAAATAGGAAGTAGTATATGGACTAAGCCTCATGGAAGCAAGAGATGAAGATGAGGAGGGAGATGTTCCTGAAAATAGGAACCACATATACAAGGGTTGCCTTTGAAAGGTCAAGAGTCATCTTATCTTTCAATTTAGAGGACAGTAGTAACCTTGAAGAGGATAGCTTTCATCCAGTGGTGGAAGCAGCAGCCAAATTGCAAGGGGCTACAAAGTGAGTCAGGATCAAGGCTTTTTAAGCATGGTAGGAGGCACAGGGAGGTTTATAAGCAGCAAAGAAGGAGCTAATATATAAAGAAAATTGAAGATGAAAGAGAATTATTAGTCTGGTGAACTCTAGTCCAAGAGAATATGGAAGGGGATGGGGTCAAGGGCACCTGTTAAAAAGTTGGTCTTGACAAAGAAAAGAACTGCCTCTTCAGAAACTGGAGAAAAGCAATAGAATGAGGTATGATATAGAGAAGTTTTGATGTGTGAAGTTGAAGAGAAAGGGAGCTCATATAAGATTTTCTCATTAAAGTAAAAGGCAAAGTCCTCTTCTTAGTAGGAAGTAAAAGGAAAGGAAGGGATCTCTCTGTAAATAGAATGGTGTAGAAAACTTGAAGAGAGAAGAAAAGGTTTGGAGCAGTTATCATGAGGAGTCTGTTAGGGGGTCAAGGAATAGATGAATTCCAATACAGTAGTGAAGGCTCAACTGAAATTAGATAATAAATTTTTGTAGATTCAGTTAACACTTTTATGAATACCCACAGCAGGATTCAGTAGCACTTGAGTAGATGTAGAGAGACAATCAACAGCATAATCCCAGGTTAGAGTTAGAATTTGGCAACTTGTGACGAAAGACAGAACAAGAAAGAAAGAAAGGGCAAAGGACAGAGTATAGATGAACTGGTCAACAGGGAGGAAAGTGAGACCTCAGTCATTGTCTAGGTAAATCAAAAGGGAATGAGGTACCCTCCATATATGGATATCTCTTTTCAGTACAAGCTTATTGA
Organism: Myrmecobius fasciatus; assembly: GCA_023553655.1. Classification (NCBI taxonomy): domain Eukaryota; kingdom Metazoa; phylum Chordata; class Mammalia; order Dasyuromorphia; family Myrmecobiidae; genus Myrmecobius; species Myrmecobius fasciatus. Next base: position 2,520 of record JAJPUD010003074.1, on the reverse strand, counting down.
AAATGATGGGTGTGGGAATATGGAAGGGCGTGATCACAGAAGGAGGGAAGGAGGCAAGGAGGAAGGGTCAGGTGATGAGGAGAGGCAAGACCTGGAGGAGGGATTACTCGAGGGGCAGGGCTAGGCTGGGAGAAGAAAGATATAAGAAAGGTGGATAGAAGGGGCAAAAGAGGGTGGCTATAGAAGAATGGGCGCTGAATAAAGAACCACCATGATCTACAAAAAAAAAAAAAAAAAAAAAAAGGAATGAGGGATTAGAAGTTACGGTCAAGACAAAGAATAGATGTAAAAGAAATGAGACAGAGAATGAAGTGAAAGTATTAAAAATTATGAGAGAGAAAACGATTACAGAGTTCACTTCTTGGCCAGTCCTCCCAAACACTTCTGCCCTTGGTCCATAGCATACCTAAGCAGCAAAATCTGTGGAGCATACAATGACTGCTATGATCACGTGGCCAACAAAATCAGAAATATCTGCGGGCCTTGGTGGTCAGAGAAGGCTTCTGGGAGAAAGTGAGACCTAAATCAAGCATTAAAGTATGGGCAGGGTTCTAATAGGCAAACTTATAAAGTAAGCATATGCAATATCCATGACTAACCATATAAGGCCACATGGGCCTGGGCAAATGTGTATATGATAGGAAAAGTGGCCTGGAGAGAGATGCTAAGGCTAGCAAATTAAGATTTTTCTTCTTTCCTAACCTTCTTTCTAGTCCTTAGGTTGCTGAGCTTTGAAATTGCTGTTTTTCCCATTAGAATGTAAATTCCTTACAAGCCATTTTACAATTGACAAATGGTCAAAGGATATGAAAAGACAATTTTCAGATGAAGGAATTTAAACTATTTCTAGTAATATGAAAAAAAATGTTCTAAATAGAGATATCTCAGAATATATATCTCTAAAAACCTGCTGTGGGAAGAAACAAGTAATGGGTTATACTTATTGGGTTGGATTTTAATCCTGTCTTGACTTAAAAATAGCAATAGAGGCAGGAAAGTTGACTGAGTTTGATGCAACCTTACCTTGAACTGGATTAGAAGATGATGATACATAAATTATGCAAGCACTATACTGAATATAATCCAGAGCCTCATACAGTGTCTTAAACAATTTGGGGAGGGGGGGACAGAGTGTTTTTTGAATTCAAGAGGAATATGTTGGGAAGTAAATAAACTACTTTGGGGTATTTAGAAAAGGAAAGATCAAAAAAAGTGTTTGGCCAGCTATGAAACTAACAAATAAACCATCATTTCCAAAGCTTTGCAGTGATCTTTATAAAGCTTCTATTACCAAATCTTCACTTGTCTTCTGGGTAAAATGTAATTGGGAAATAATTGGCCATATTTCACAAACATGGCAGAAGCTACAGCCCTGGACCTGGGTAAACCAATTAGAGATGAAAAAACTGATTTAGAAAAAGGGGAATGATATCAGTCCTCATTAGCCAGGATAAATAACATTTCAAGGCCATGTTTTTGCCATGAGAACATCTTCAGTATAGAGAAAGACGAATGATCTTAGAATAGTTCCAAAAGTTTCCTTCATAAAGTTCATAACTTTCTGGCTAACTCCATTCTCCAACAACTGTTCTTTCTGGCTTCATGATTCTACATGGAGCATCTCCTGCTCCACCCACCCCTTTCAGTTTCATTTTGCATCTTGTCTTCTCCCATTAGAATGTAAATTTACAAGCCATTCTACAATTGACAAATGGTCAAAGGATATGAACAGACAATTTTCAGGTGAAGAAATTAAAACCATTTTTAGTTATATGAAAAAAAATGCTCTAAATTACTATTAATCAGAGAAATGCAAATTAAAACAACTCTTAGGTACCATTACACACCTCTCAAATTGGGTAAGATGACAGAAAGGATAATGATGAATGTTAGAGGGGATGTGGGAAAACTGGGACACTGATACATTGTTGGTGGAGTTGTGAACTGATTCAACCATTCTGAAGAGCAATATAAAACTATGCCCAAAGGCCTATCAAAGTGTGCACATTCTCTGATCCAGCAGTGTCTATACTGGGTCTATATCTCAGAGATATCATAAAAAAAGGAGGAAAGGGCCCACATATACAAAAATGTTTGTGGCAATCCTTTTTATAGTGGTAAGGAACTAGAAACTGAGTGGATGCCCATCAATTGGAGAATGGCTGAATAAGTTATAGCATATGAATCTTATGGAATATTTTTGTTCTATAAGAAATGATCGGGAGGATGATTTCAGAAAGGCCTAGAGAGACTTACATGAACTGCTGCTAAGTTAAAATGAGTAGAAGCAAGAGAACATTGTACACAGCAACAAGCAGATTATTTGATGACCAATTCTGATGGATTTGGCTTTTTTCAATAGCAAGGTCATTCAGACCAATTTCAATAGACTTGTGATGAAGAAAGCCATCTGAACCCAGAGGACTGTGGGGACTGAGTGTGGATCATAACATGGTATTTTCACCTTGTTGTTGTTGTTGTTTGCTTGCATTTTGTTTTCTTTCTCATGTTTTTTTTTTC
>JAJPUD010003073.1:235750-273089 GCA_023553655.1 Myrmecobius fasciatus | reverse complement strand
CCCCCGCCGGGTCACGGCGTGACAGGGGCGGAAGCAGCGGCGCCGCGGCGGCCGGCGGCTGAGCGCTGGCTGCGCCTCGCTCCCTGCGCGGATTGTCTGGTCCGGTGCGTGCAGTGCACGGCTCCCGGGAGGTTTCTGGGGGCTAGGAGCCGCGCCCGTCCTCTTGCTGGCACTCAGAGGTTGGAGGCGAGCGGCTTCACTAGAGCGGGGGCGGTGGGTGACTTCGGGTGACAGCGCTCGCACAAAGCGGCTGGGCTGGGGTGCAGGCCCCCCTGGTTTCTCCTTTGCAATCTCTCCCACCCAGGAGAATCGGGGTGGGAAGTGGGAAGGTCCTGGAGGGGATCCCAGTGAGGTCCAAGGACTCTAAAGGGGCTTGTGGGTGGCGTAGGGTGTGGTGGGGTACGGTGCGGGGGTGCGCTCTTCGGCATGAGCTCCAAACCGCGGTTGTGGGGTGAGGACGAATTTGGGAAAAGGGAATCCTCCGGCTGGTCATAGTATTGCTGTTGCCCCATCCCTTAAAGCCCTTCCTTTTTCTTGCAGCCGCTGCTTCTCTCTGCGACTTGCCGCACCAGTTCGGTGCAAAGGTGAGAGGCAAAGCGATTCTGTCCCTGCTATCTCTGCCACGGAGAGAAAGGGAGGGAGAGAGAGAAATAGGGAGAGGAAGAAAAACCAGTTTCCTAAGAGGCACCGCTGCTGCTTTTGCTTGTTAGCACGGAGGATGACGAGCTCTTCATGTTTTTATTGCTGCTGTCAGAGCTCTGTCACTCTGGAGGTGGTCTGTTGCGAGGGGAAGGGCTTTCCTAGAGCCTTGGGAGATGCAAAATAAAGTAGAAAACGGTTTTTCTGGCGCTGCCCAAGTTAAGATGATCTCCTAGAAACCACTGATCCTGCAGAAAGGATAGCTCCCGCGCTGGACACCTTCTTAGGACATACTTAGGAAGGTTGCTGGGGTAACTCGTCTTAGATAGAGAAATAGAAGGTGGGGGCGAGCAGAGCATGGTGGCTGTTACTCAGCTGTCAAGCATAAGAGGAAGGAAGAAGGCCCAGCTGTAGAAAGTTGGTGTTGAGCCATCTGTACTAACAGGTTACACTCCACAGATCTACTGCTTAGTTCAGCTGTTTTGCAAAAAGAGTAACTTAATCACTAGAGAAGAAAAACGCATGGCTTCCTTGAAGCCCATTACCAATATTAGGAAATGAAACTCTGCTTTGGCAACTGCTGGAAGGTAGTGATATATTTTGTTTGTGAAAGTGTATTGCAAGTTATTGTGGACAGAGGACAAAAAATGGGAGAAATCTTGGGAACTATTTGGAAGAATTACTAGGTATTTCATGTAAGGCAAAGTTGGTAACTACTGAAAATCCTTATTAGTAGCAGGAACTGAGAATCACAGGAGCTACATTTGTCTTTCTTGAAATTTCCTTATTATGGGACAAGGAAATTCAGCACCACACTGCCATATTTTCCATAAGGCCTCTGGGCATTGGTCTTTTTGCAGTATCACATATGAGTAGTCAGGCCTACAGTTAATTATTTCTGAGATTAAACAACTTTTTCCCCTAGTTAATTTCCCCTAAAACAAGTAGTTTCTGTAGTCTGTGTAGTATATAACTTGTAAGCACAGATGGCTCCCTTTTGGTTGATATTTTTATAGGTTCTATCCCCTAAGGTCTGCAGCTTTGGAAAGAAAAATCTATTCTCTGGAGGGAGGAGGAAGAGAACTTTTCTTTCTTTTTCCTTTTTTTTTTTAAACATTTGGCAAAATTAAGTTTAATCATAAAATACAAAAATTCATACCAAATATAAAGTAATAAAATGTTTTTAATGTGTAGGCTCAATATCTAAAACTTTCAACTAAATTATTTTAAGGACCCCATAAATCTCGAATTATGATAGAAAACAAACTGTAGTTTCCTTTCAGCTTTGCATAAAATGTTTTCCCCCTCTCCATCATTTAAAAATCTAAAAATTCAACATTGATAGGAAAATTAAAATAAGTACAAAAATTAGAAAAGGGGGTAGGGAAAATTAATATATGCTTATGTATGTACACATAAATATGCACTCATGTGGAGGTAAATTGAGATTGGAAACTGCAAAACTAGTGTGACATTTTTGAAGACAAACCTGATTTGACCAATGATTTTCATGACTTTTTTCAGAGTCTGCTTAAACACGAAAAACAGGAATAGGAACTGGTTATTGCTTATGGAATTAAAAGCATACTCCTAGACAGATGAACAAAAATGGCAGTTGAAGGCTCAACTGAAAATTCTTGATGTTTGTGCTTTATTGTGTCAATGGTTGAATCTTCCCAGGTGGATTGATAGTAAAGGTTGGCTGAATTGATGCAGGTTTCAGTTTCTGTTCCTAAGCCCTTTTTCTTGCACAGTTTGTTTTTCTTACACTTAAATTGTTAATGTATTTGCTGTTACATTACACAGTAAGTTCATAATTGTTTTCTACTGAGCTTTTTGGAATTTTACATTTACATAAAATACTAATCCTCTTTACTATCTTTGAATCAAGTGGTGTTTTAAAAGTGGTATTTGTAGGTGGAATTTGGAAACTTCCTTCAGGTCAATAATTATTAACCAATTACAATGCTGTAACAAAAAGCACTAATTGTGTAATAGATACTTTGAAAAATGTAGGAGGAAATGTTCAATTTTAGAGGACTTTAGGCATATTATAAAATATCTACCAAGTATGTAGGTGAAATCTAAACCCTTGAGAGAAGCTGATGATACACAATGAAAAATATTCCCAGTACTATTTGCTAAAAAAAAAAAAAAAAAAAAAAAAACACTATTTGCTTCATGATTTGAGATAACTTTTAAAATTAAACAAGTGCAGTTTAAAAAGTTATCATTTGTCAGGGAAAGCTAATGAAAAAACAAGGTTATGAGGCCTTCATATTATAACTAGCTTAGTTATAATAACTTAGTTATTTCATTTTAAATAAACTTGAATGAATGGAGAATAAATAGATTACTGGGAAAACCAATCTCAGTAGCCAAAAAATAATTGACTAAGAAGTCTTTTATTAGCTTTGTGAATGGCAAAGTCTATGGGGGAATAGAGGAAAAGGAGAAAAGGGGAAGAAGGATAGTATGTGTCAATATAGGCTATTTCAGCCATCTCTGATAGAAAATAATCCTTTTTTTAAAGGGTCATTAGAAACAAATAAATGTAAATACATTGTAGCTTCTTCAAAACAATCCACCAAGTTGGTACAGATTACATTAGTTGTTTACTATATCTCCCCCCCCCCATTGAATATCTTTCCTCTCCTCCCACTTTATAATTCCAGATCTTTTTTATTTTGGTTTCTTCTGTGTATTTTTCATACATAGACACCCAAAAAAGGCCAAGAAACATCTGATAATATTGACTAGTTAGCTTTTCAATCATTTGTAGTCTATTTCAGTTTTTCTTGGATTTATTGGATTGAATTTTTGTTTAATCTACCACATCATCGAACCTCTTTAAGAGCCTGAGTAAAGTATCCTGTGAGACCGCATAGTGTCATGGATAAAACATGGTTTTTGTAATCAGAGGACCTGGGTTCAAATCCTGCTTCTGCTACTTAAATTGCATGTGTACCTTGGATGAGTCCCTTAAACTCTTAGAGCTTTAGTCGCCTCTTGAGAATGTTGGATCAGAACACCTCCAAGATTTGTTCTAGCTCTAAAAATTATGTCCTACAGAATAACTGGTCTATCTGCCTTTAGCAGTAACTGAGTCAAAGATTTTTATAATTATAGCATTTGTTTAGCATTTAAAGTTTGAAAAAGCACTGTACATCTTTTCTTATTTGATAATTCCTCACCACAACCTTGTAAGATAGGTACCAGTATTTTTCCATTTTGCAGATAAGTAGAGAGGCTGAGAGAGATTGGATGATTTGTTCAGAGTCACCTAGCTGGTGTTTTTAGCAGAATTTGGATTCAGGTTTTCCTGACTCCATGTTTGATGTTTTTACTGGACCATCTAGCTCATACCATTTCCAAGGCCCACCTAATAGATGTCAGTAAATTCATCTCTATTTTAACATGCTAAAAGATTGACATACAGCAACTGCTGGAGGATTAGGAAGTAAAAGAATAGAAAGTATTTCTTGAAAAACCAAACCAAATTCTACATTTATAATTTCTTTTGTTTGTTGGATTTAACCAACAGATAATTGGTTTGATTATTCCTCATGAGTTGAATATATTGTTTATTTGCATATATTATAAATGTCCGTGCTATTTTTTTCTCTGAAGAGCTAACAGGGTATCTAGTCATTAATATTTTAACACTTAACTGTTTGGCAGACTCTGTGATAAGATGTCAACCCTCAGGGTTCGAGCAAAGAAAAAGGCAGCTTCATTTGACCAGTCTTCAGATAGTCTTCCTTTGAGGAGTTCCGGGAGGCAGGTATTGCACAATTATTTCTAGTCTTGTACTCTTTGGGGCTTTAATAAATAACTGTGAGTGAGCACTCTTAAATTCTGCCTCCTTTAGAATTATAGAATTTGTTCTGCAGTCCTCAAAAGGTGGAGCTACTCTGAGTGAAGGAAACTTTAAGCTGATCCTTAGGGAAAATGTACATGAATTGGGTTTTCTACTCCAAAATTATGACAGTAAAACAGTGAGCCCACCTCCTAGGAAGTCTATAAATGAACCAAACACCAACTACTTGATGACTATTCAAAGCAGTGATTTAAAGTATATTATAAAGCCCCAGCCTACAGGTTCTATTTTTTTATTTACATCACCATTAACTTCAAAAGTGTTTTTCAGAAACATTTCTTTCAAAATAGGTCAAACAAGACTCTGTATGAAAGCCCTTCACAAACCATTAAGTTAGCAGTCAGAAGCTATTATTTCCTAATAATACTTGATGATTCTTTTGTACCTTTATTTTACTGATTTCTCTGCAGGTGAAGAAAAAAGTGGCTGAAGTAGCAGGAGATGATGATGATGATGCCTCATCTGAGAAGAAATATAGAAAATGTGAAAAGGCTGGGTGTACAGCAACTTGTCCAGTTTGCTTCTCAAGTGCTGCTGAAAGGTTTGCTAAGATAATGTCTTGACAAGTTAGTTCAGTGAGGGGATTGCTTGGGGCAGTTGTGTCTTGAAAGACAAGTTTTTCAAGAGAACTTGTATTTACATATGCATGTATGTGGACTCTGACACTTATATACATCTAGGTTTTTATTCATAGAACATTCCACTTATGATCCTGCCATACTTAGCAACTATAACCTTTGTAGAGATTAGAATTGGAGCTGATGGAGTGGAAAGAAAACTATCTGAGATGTCTCAGTTTTTCAGTTATGTTTGATTAGTATGCTAGTACAGCTAGTTGACATAGTAGATAGTGTGTTGAGCCTAGAGTGATTAACTAACTGTGTGACCCATCTCTTGGCATGGTATTTGGTACAAAATAAGCACCTAGTAAATGTTCGTTTAATGACTGACCAATCCTGGCCTGGTCACTTAACTATGGTCTGCTTCAGTTTGTTCATCTGTAAAATGAGGATAATAATAAAAGTATCTAACTCCCAGAGTTGTGAGAATCAAATGAGATATTTGCATCTTTGCAAACATTAAGTGCTCCCTACTATTATTATTATGCACATAGAGACATAATATTGTTTATGCACATTAAAATATGTTTTGGTCTATTGGAATATATATATATTTCAAGCTATTTTCTCTCTTAGATGGCAGATGAGATCTACTAAAGTTAAAAGAAAAATCTTAATTCAAGGTGTAAGAAAATCATATTAAAAGTAAAATAAAAGCAATTAATGTCCAAATTGAGTTTAAAAGACTTTTTTTCCCTTAAGTTGGGAAAAAAATGTCTTTGGGTAACCATTTTTTTAGTTCTCTTAAAATATTATCATTTAAGCAATTTGCATCTGCCAGATTTCCAATATTGAGATCAAATTGCATTTGCCAGTTTTTCACTTGGGCCTTACCTCAATTAGTCTACCTAAATACAACATATAGTATAAATCTAGAGCCATGATTTCCAACCTTTTATTATATTTTTTCATTGTGCTCCCAAAGTGCTATATTTCTTTTGAAAATAAAGTAAATTAAAGTAATTTGTTGTTGAGAACTTCATAATATAACTTGAGGTAATTGAAGAAATATTCCTTTATTAGAAATAATAGTTGAGGATTATTGACAAGATATTTAATGGAAATAGTCATTTTGTATGTGAAATGAAGTAGCATGGGATAAGACTACAGAAACATCATTACTATGGTGACAGTATGTCAGTCTTTCAGTTTCATGTTCCCATCAGTCTTAGTTTATCGTTTGCTTAATCAAAGAATGGGTGGTGGGTGGATGCATTGGAGAATTTTTTTTCATTTCATTTTATGACTATATGAATATTCTTGTCTTCTTTAGATGTGCAAAAAATGGTTATACATCTCGATGGTATCACCTATCCTGTGGGGAACATTTTTGCAATGAATGTTTTGACCATTACTACCGGAGGTATGTTTGTTGAGTGCCCAGATTCTGAAGCTCCTGAGCCTTAGAAAGATTTATTGGGTTCTTCTAAATACTTTTCTAAAATCCTAAAACTTAAATTATTAATTGTAGCACTTGAGAATTCAACTAGTGCAAATCATACTTGAAAAGGATTTCTGTCTTTCTGATTCTGCTTTTGCATGTGTTTGTATGTATGTAGGAACTGAAAATAGTTGCTAGGTTACAGAAATTCTTGTCCACTGAATTGATAGTGACATGCTCTTTCTCTGGTCTTAGTGATACAAGAGAATATCAGCCACCAGAGAGTGCTATATGGCCAGCATCTTTTAAATAATTTTTAGGTTTGCACTTAGGTTTGCAGGTATTTTAATAAAGTACTCTTCTATCATCTCATTATTTGTCTTGTATATAGAAGTAATTTAAAGAAAATTTAAAAATCCAAAGTTTAAAGATGAAATGTTATTTTTAATCACTTGTTTAAAATTTTTGTTTTTTAGTCACAAAGATGGATATGAAAAATTTGCTGCTTGGAAAAGGATATGGACTAGTAATGGGAAATGTGAGCCTAGTCCCAAAGCTTTTATGGCTGATCAACAGCTTCCATATTGGGTAAGGCACATGTTGCTTTATTTGTACCTTTTAATGCAATTGAAGTTTTAGAAATGGTGAATGGATCCAAATTCTTTTTTTCTTATGTTGCTAGAAGACATTTTTTGACCACCTCATTTCAGATCACATTGTTGGGGCTTAATTTGATGTTGAATCAGACATGAATCGGTTGAGTATAGTGGATTTTCAAGGGTTGCAGTGCAGGGCAGAAGAGAGACAACCCTCGGGAGTGCTGGAAGGTTAGTTATAACGTGTAAAAGATGACAACTTGAGCAATTGAGAATAAAGATTTTCAGGAGTAGGGAGTATAAGCAAGTAGGGAAATATTTGCTTATTCACTATTGTTTTTTTTTTTTTTTAAACTTCTCATGTGCTCTTTAGGTTCAGTGCACAAAACCTGACTGTGGGAAATGGAGACAGCTTACAAAGGAAATTCAGCTCACGTCACAAATGGCACAGACATATCGCTGTGGTACCAAACCAAACACCTCAGTTAAGGTGTGTCCTGCCGTGGTTTTCCTTTTGACTCTGTTGATAATCTAGCTTTCTGGGAAAAGCTAGTCTTTTGTTTACTGCATTTAACATATTGTTTTTTCTTTCTGTCAGGGTTTTAATATTTTTTTTCTAAAACCAGAAGATAGGTAAATGATATACTCAGTATTTTATAAACAGTCTAAACCAGCCATTTAAAAAAAATTCATATTTTTTTTAAGCTAAAGGATAGTTATACACATGAAATACTTATGATTCTTTAATTTGAACAAATTCTTCAAAATTAAATTGACTTCATCTATAAAATAAGATCACTGAGAAGCAAAACTTTTCTTCATGTTTCACATGTAAAATATTATTGGAATAGGATCTAACATTGATATTAAAGCCCAAGTTTTTAAATTACCATACTAAATTAGTTATCATATTGGTAGCTACACAGTCATTTTAATTTTTTGGTCAAGCCCCTGGCTTCTCAGAAAAATCGCACTTGGCTTCACTCTCATGGGGGATAACTTTTAAGTTTCTAAACTCAGATTAAAGGATTGATATGTAAACAATGATATGAAAAACGAACCTCACAGCTAAATGAGTTTAAATTGTGTTTGGATTAAGGGCTTTTACACAGGCAGTGATGTACTGGTGTTCTTTTGTAGATGGAGGGCTCAGACCAGTGTTCCCAACCAGAAGATCTAGTAAGTAAACTACCATCTACACATTGTTTTTTTTTATTTGTCTTCATGGTGTCATTGTTGTTGAACTCTGCTTATGAATGACAGTGACGTTCTTCTGAGTTTTCATTTGGCTGCTGATCAGAGTAGCATCTTCCTTTCTTATGAAGTTTGCTATGTTATTTCTTTTAAAATCTACTGCCAGTGTCTTGCCAGATGCCCCAGTTGCGTAAGGATGAACTTTTGTGCTAAACTCCACCCTTTTTCTTCATGAGAAAAAAAAATAGAAGTTCATGTTGCCTCCCCCTTTTTTTAAAAACTCCTTTGCATAAAACTTAGACTACCAAAGTTTCTGTGTATTCTGACTTGTAACATCTTCAGTCTTTGGTTCTTTCTCTTGCCAATTGTATCAAGGAATCTCATTATCTAGCAAATTGCAACTTTATTTTGGTGAAATCTAATATCTTTACTTGGCCATCTATAAGAAGCTCCAGAGTAGATGATATCATAATTCTTATATACCATACATTCTGCTTGTCTCAATAGAAAATTTTTACAATTTAATCTTAAATTTCAGTGATTTTTTAAAAAAATCAGTGGGAATACCCAAGTACTAATTCAGGTTAGCACTTGAACTAGTGATGATTGCAGGACTATGAAAAACAAATATTTAGCAGAAATATATTGAAATTCATTTGTTCAGAAGGTGGTTTTCATCTTTTATCTCTTGCTAAATCTTTTCCATAGCAAAATTACTGCCTAGTGAAACTAGTGATAGGTATGTGATTTTGATTTAGAAATTCCACAAAACTGTTTCCTGAAAGAGCTTTATAGAATCAGGAGATAGAATTCTCAAAGTTTTAATCTGAGCAGAAGATGAATACCTTTCCACATCTTCGGATCCATGTCTGTGATATAGCCCTAATGAGACATTTGGCTTTCTTCACTTCTATCCACAATCATTTCTGTCAAGGTGCAAAACCATAAAAATGGAACTTTGTTTTAGTTTCCTTCAATTCAGTTCTTTTATATTCTCAGGCCACTTTTTAATGAGCTAAACTTTATGACTAAGATTTTGATGGGCCGGGAGGGATCTGTGATATCATTTGTATGGATATTTCCCATCATTGAACTTTTTTTTTTTTAAATAGATGCTCTTCCTTAGTTGTTGTGCCTGAATAAAGATCATTACCAAGTGGCCAGTCCCCTGTTAATTAGCTTCTCCAAATTTAGCTGGGCTTGTTCTTGGGCACAGAGTCAAATCCTTTCAAAGCTTAAGAGGACCTGCAAGAGCTAATACTTGGCTGGCTTAGCTCTGGAGCTCTAACCCTTTACTTTATACTTAAGGGCTTCATTTTATATGCTGCTATCCCCTCAAGAGCCCTTGTTTTGCAATTTATCAAATTTCTCTGATTTCTTGATCTGCCTCTCCATCACCACCCCCTTTCAGATACACATATGTTCTCCCTCCACTATCCATTATTCTGATATTCTTTATTTGACCATAACCTCCTATCCTTTAGTCACTCTATAAGTATCATCCTTCTTCACCACCTTCTCCATTTTTACCACCATTTCTAGTTCCTTTGCACTTCCTGCTTTCTCAGACCATCACTTCTGCTCGGGACCCACTTTCTCTTTTAACAATTTTGACTTTATAGTTAAAACTGGTTCAATCTTAACACTGGTCTCTGCCACTGAGTCTTTTGTTTTCTTGCCAGTTATCCCTTTCTAAACCCTAACCCTATATATACATATTGGTTGTTACAACTCTGGTTGACTCTACTAAATGAGTGCTCTAATCTTCTTGTCTTTCTTTAAGCCATCCGTAGCATCCTTTCTCCTCCCTTTCAGCTAAGGATTTCACTTATTCTTTCAGGGGAAAAAATGGAGGCCATATATCCCAAGTACCTCTTTTTCCCAACTCTGTATTCTAAATTACTTCAACATCATCTCTCACTTTTCTCTCTTGTTTTTTTACAGGAATTTTTAAGCTGAAGACCTTGGATAGTTTTCAGAAAAATCTATCAATTTTTTTTATTTTTTATTATTATTTTTTATTAATACTTTTTATTTGAAAAACATATGTATGGGTAATTCTTCAACATTAACCCTTACAAAGCTTTCTGTTACAAATTTTCCCCCCTACTCCCCACCCCTCCCCTAGATGGCAGGATATCCACTACATGTTAATTATGTTAAAATACTTAAGAAATTGAATATATGTATACTTATTTCCACACATCATTTTTGTGCAGGAAAAATTATATCTACAAGAAAGAATAATCAGATAAAGGAAATACAATACAAGCAAACATCAATAGAGAGCATGAAAATGATATATTGTGGTCCACATTTCACATCCCTCTCTCTGGGTGTATATGGCTTTCTTCACTGAACAATTGGAACTGGTTTGAAGCATTTCATTGTTGAAGAGAGTCATGTCCATCAGAATTGATCATCATATAGTATTGTTGTTGCCGTGAAAGATGATCTCCTGGTTCTGCTCACTTCACTCAGCATCAGTTCATACAAGTCTCTCCAAGCCTCTCTGAAATCGTCCTGCTGGTCTTTTCTCACAGAACAATAATATTCCCTAACATTCGTATACCATAATTTATTCAGCTACTCTCCAGTTGATGAGCATCCATTCAGTTTCCAGTTTCTAGCCACTACAAAAAGAGCTGCCACAAACATTCTTGCACATGTGGGGCCCTTTCCTTCTTTTATGAAAGTCTATTAATTTGGATAGAAAATTTTGTCATTAATTATGAATATAGACAGCCGACATTTGGAGAATAAACTCATAAGATCCACCAGATTTCCAAAAGGTGTCCAAGTCCCAAAACAAAACAAACATATTCTGGTCTTTTCTTAGTCCTTATCCTTTCTTACCTCACTGTGGCATTTGATAGGCTTCCTGGACACCCTTTCTTCCCTAGGTTTTCATAACATCACTCTTTTCTAGTTCTTATACCTGTTTAGCCATCCCTTCTCAGACTCCTTTTCAATATCATCATCCATATTCCATTCCCTTTTGGTGAGTGTATCCCAGATCTGTGTGATGGTCCATCTTCTCTATTTTTTTGCTGAGGCAATTGGGGTTAAGTGACTTGCCCCGGATCACACACCTAGGAAGTGTTAAGTGTCTGAGGGTCAAATTAGAACTCAGGTCTTCCCGACTTCAGGGCTGGTGCTCTATCCACTTCACCACCTAGCTGCCCCTCTGTCTATTTTTTGATGATCTCATCAGCTTCCATGGGTTTAATTATCATTCTCTGTGCAGATGATTTCTAAGTCTTTAGATTCAGCATCAGTCTTTCTCTTGAATTCTAGTCTCGAGTTGCTTTGGGAATACATATTAGAAATCTATAATGGAATGTCTTGTAGATATCTCAAACTTAACACATCCAAAACAATTCAAAATCTTCCATTCCCCATTAATTCTTTTCTTTCCCTGATTTCTTTGTGTTGATTCTACCACCATTCTTCTAGTCACCCATGTCTGCAACCTTATAGTCAGCCTTATCTCTTCATTCTTATTTCCTCTTCATGTCCACTCAGTTCCTAGGTCCGTCCACATAACTTATTTCTCATCTTTGCCTTCCACTCACAACACCATAAACCTAGTTTTTGCCCTTATCTCCTCTTGCCTGGGCTTTTATAATAGCCTGCTTATTAGTTTCTCTACCTTAAGTTCTTTCCATTCCAACCCATCTTCCACATAATTACCAATGTGATATTCCTAAAGTACGTGGCTAAACATTTCATTTTCTTACTAAAGTAACTACAGTAATTCCTCATTGTCTATAGTATAAAATAAGAAATCTTCTGACTCTAGCCAATTTTTCAGACTTATTACACATTTCTGTTTTTCATATGGTCTGTGTCGTAGATTGGACACCTTGCTTTTCTTCATGTACCACATGCCTGTCCCATCCTCCATATATTTAAATAGGATTTGTCCCTGAGACCTGAAATTTGTTCCCTCCTCATTTCTGCTTTATATATCTTTCTTCATAGATCACTTCAGGTGCCATGTGCTACAGTGTATAATGATTTCTCTCTGTCTCTTCCCTTGGAAATTACTTTGTATAAATTTATCTTTTGTACTTCATATATATTGTTTCTCTTCTCAGTAGAATGTAGGCTTCTTGAAGGCATGGGCTGCCTATTTTTTGGCCTTGTGTTATGATCAGCAAGCACATAGTAAGAGCTTTTAATCAGTGGTTATTAAATTGAGAACCAAGGATCTCCATGTCATCATGTTATATGAGATAGGACTAAAGGAAAGGGAAATGAAGGATATTGAGTACTGATTTTTCCAGGTGGGTATAGGCTTATTGGGCAACTAGGTAGTAGTGTGTAGGTAAGAGTATCTGGCTTGGACTCAGGAAGACTCATCTTCCTGAGTTCAAATCTGACCTCAGACATTTACTGGCTATGGGACCCTAGGCAAGTCATTTCATCCTGTTTGCCTTAGTCTCCTCATCTATAAAATAAGCTATAGAAGGAAATAACAAACCATTCCAGTATCTCTGCCAGAAACAAACAAACAAACAAATGAGATCAAGCTGAACCTGACTAAAAACAACTGAAAAGCAACAAAATAGACATCAAAAGTTACTATGGAAGAGCATCTTATATATTTAATCTTGCCTTTCTAAAGCTTTGAGAAGCCTTGGTGGCAATCTGTTTTGGATTTCCAACTATGGTGATTAATTCCTCCATTTTATTCGATTTATCTTAGAACTTCAACTATTCCTTAGGTTTAATCTGACTTGAATGTATTTAAAGATCTATATCAAAGAAGATGTCTTTCTTTGATACAGATTTATTTTTGACATAGAGCTCTTTTTTTCCTTTTTTTTTTTTAAGTTGCTACTTTAACATCCCTAGCAAATGATATTTCAGATACAGCAGTTAGTTGTTGTGGATATATTTTGTATTCCATAGATGAAATTAATTGGGAACAATGTTATGTGTTCTGAGAACTGGATAATTTTTTTGGTCTGTATTTTTTAAATTTTACTCTGAAAACTATTGTAGTAGACATGGTTTTCATTAATCTTTGACCAGAAGCATTAAAGGTGGATTGGAATGTTATTTAGCATATTGTCATCTTAAAATCAAAGTGGTTTTTATGTTACAATGAAAGGTTAAAATGTGGACTTGATGGAAAGGAAAGCAAACCTTCCTAAATTACTTCAAGGATGGTGTTTCAGTTATACTTGGTGTTAGACTACATCAGAATGTGAGCTCCTTTAAGGCAGCGGCAGTTTTTTGTTTACATATCCAGCACTTAGCACAGTTCCTGGCATTTATGATATATACTTAATGAGTGTTTGCTGATTGATTTGAATTTGTCTATAGAAAAATGGAAATTTTCTAAAGTTTTTAATCAGGAAGTATAGTAGAAATCCCACTAACTCTGAAATCAGAGGACCAGGTTTCATATCTCACCTATATGCCTATTTACCTTTATGACCTTAGGAAGTCATTTAAGTCACTTTATTGGTTTACTCATCTATAAAATGATAGTCTCTGAGATCACTTTCAGCTCTGGAGCTATCATTTTGTGAATTGTATTAAAGAATTTTAGTTGGAAAACGGTCTTTTAAGTATGGGAAGCCATATTTGGCGCAAATCCTGTACTTTCATATTTCAGATCTCTATTGTGGAAGTCTAGGTGAGGAAAATGCAGAATGAGAGGAAAAGGAAAGATAATGTGAATTGAAATTATTTTAGCCTTATTAAATATATTTATTTGTTTTATCTTCTTTCTTCTATCTTCTTGTTGCTCTCAATTTTTCTTCTTCTTCCCAATGTGGTCTTCTCTCATTTCCACCTCAGAGGGTCGCTGAAGTGTCTAATCATTGGTGGTATTCCATGCTTATCCTTCCTCCCTTTCTGAAAGATAGCGTGGCTGCTCCTTTACTCTCTGCCTATTATCCTGACTGTGTGGGCATGAGTCCCTCCTGCACCAGCACCAGCCGAGACTCCAGTGAAGCCAGTCCTGAAAAAGTGGAGCACTGCAAGACTGTTTCAGGTGTGTTTGATAAGGCGTGTTCCCTTGGGCCAGCATGCCCTCCCCCATTCTTTTTTCTGGGAAACAAGAGAATCAAGAAAATTTAAAGACTTAAAGCTTGATATATTTGGATTTGATTATGCATGATTTGACAGTCATGTCTCTTAGGGACTTAATAAAGCTTACCTTTGATGGCCCATTCAAGTTGTTGAGGAAAAAAGCCCTGAAACATCTGAGTAGTTTGGAGACCATATTCCTAGATGTTGATATTAGGACAAGTCATTTTAGGGCAATTATTTTCAATTGAAATGAATTATAAAGAAAAAAAAACTTCTGATTTTCTTCTTCCTTTGTAACTGCTAGCTTCCTTGCTAGTGAAACAGATAAATTTTATGTGAACTGTAAGGTAGTGATGTCAAATAGTCCCCTGTAATATTTCTGTGTGAAGCTTAAACTAAATTAAAATATAATTAGAAAATATTTAACAAAATAAATACAAATATAATAAAACATAGATGCCACAAATTTGTGGTTTTCTAACTTAATATGTGACTTCAGGAATCTGTTTCTGCTGGAATCTGATACCACTGGTGTAAGGCACTCTAAGTCTAACCTTCTCCTAGATTATTGACACTGCCCAAATTATAGAAGCCCTTGTTAAAATGTAGGCATGAGAAAAACTGATAACATATCCTTTCCTTTCCCTAGTAGAGATGTAGAATATACTGTTAGATTCAGTCAGTTGGCTATTTAGGTTTTTTTTTTTTAATTTAATATCTGTAATTTACTAATGCTTAAAGCTGTACCAAGACTTTTGGGATGGCTTGTAAATTCTGTTTTGCTTATTTGTTACTTATGTTTTTTTTATTTGCATAACTTATGTATGGGTAGTTCCTCAGCATTAATCGGCCATTTAGTTTTGATTAAATATTAGTTTTTGTTAGGTAGATTTGATAATTCCTTGGATATAGGGCTTAAGAAAAAATAACTATAGCTTAAAAACAAAACAAAAATCCCCAACACCCTTAAAATAAAATAAAACTTAGAAATAAGCCTCCTTTCTTTATGTGTTTAGTACATGAGAGAGTGTTTCAAGGCCGATTTGGAGCACTCGGGTTATCAGAATTATATTCCTAACCAGACCCCGTCATTCTTAGCATTTTTAGTCCAGTCAGTGTACTGTTTGTCATCCACAGCTTTCTGTTTTCTGTCACCATCCCCCATTCCTGCAGTATACTGCTTCTCTCCTACTTTAGAATTCCAATTTTCCTTCTGAACTCAACTTAACCTTGGTTTCTTTGATTGTAAAATGAGAGGACTGGAATGGTCTGAATTACGTTCTAGATATATGGTCCTTAGATGAGGCATGAAGAAATTAATTGACCAGTAGAAAGTGAGCATCTTGAAGTCCATGACTCTATAGAAGCATTTAAAATTTGTTGAATTAAATTGAGAGGGAGACTCAATTTGAGTGACACCGTCTATATAATTTTTTATTTTTTTCTTTCCTGATTCTCCCAGCTGCTATATTGCCTTTTCTCATCTGACAGCCTTGTATCTATTTTATACACACATGTTATTTCCTAAGATAGAATGTAAGTTTCTTTAGATTTAGGACTGTTTTTGCTTTTATTTTTGCATCAGCAGTAACTACTATAGTATCTGGCACATAGTAGTTGCTTAATAAATGCTCTTTGATTGAAACCACCTATTGTTAATGAGATGTGAGATTTACTTTTAGTTTCTCTGTTTCTAGTTCCTGGGATGAACCAATACTTCCAGCCTTTCTACCAGCCCAATGAATGTGGAAAAGCTCTCTGTGTGAGACCAGATGTGATGGAACTGGATGAGCTCTATGAGTTCCCAGAATACTCACGAGATCCCACCATGTATTTGGCTTTGAGAAACCTTATTCTTGCTCTGTGGTA
Organism: Myrmecobius fasciatus; assembly: GCA_023553655.1. NCBI lineage: Eukaryota > Metazoa > Chordata > Mammalia > Dasyuromorphia > Myrmecobiidae > Myrmecobius > Myrmecobius fasciatus. The sequence continues at coordinate 256,862 of JAJPUD010003073.1, read as the reverse complement.
TACTAATTGCAAAGTAAGCAAGATTGGCATTGTTGTACAGTTCAGTTAGTATACACACACATGTGAATATATATATATATATATATATATATATATATATGTATATATATATATACATATACACACATACACACATTCATGGATGAATGTATGCACATGCATATATAAGCATACATAATGCATATATATGGTTAGACGTGTTTATGTATACATATATGCATGCTTGTGTGTGTGTGTCTAAGGAAAGTTGATGCTATTTCTATCTGGATCTTTGGATTCTGTAGGAAGAAAGCTTGACTGGTCATTAAGTAAGGGAGACATGTACAAGGTGTAGCATTCTACTTTGTAAATTACAGTGGAAATAGGAAACATGGTCCCTTTTCTTCAAGTAGCCCTGAGTCAGCATTATGCAGTGACAAGGGCATAAGAAAGGGAGATGGGAAACCAAAAATTTAACCATATTTCTGTGTAATGAACTGATATTGGACAAGTAATATGATCTTTTGGACATCAGCTTATTGATCTATAAAACTGAGAAAATCTCATAAGGAGGCTGTGAAACTAAATTGGGAGGAATATAAACATAAAATTCCTGACTTTGTCAGACTTTTCTTCTCCTAAATGAATGTTTGAGTAAATAAGGACTCCAGTGGAACTGTTAGAATGTCTTTTGACCATTCTTCAGAAATGAGCAGAATAATACAGTTAAATTATGGTTGTAATACTGAATGTTACACTAACTTAGACTCTTTAAAGGACATAGAATTATTTATTGTTCTTAATCTAGTATGTGAGTGCTCAGAATTAACTATGAATTTATCTAATTTATAGGAGAACTAATGATCATTAAAGTTTATCATACATTGTTAATGTTCTTTCATGTTTATATATATATGTGTGTGTATATATATATGTGTGTGTGTGTATATATATATATCTGTTTATGAAATGGAGATATGCATGCTCAATTATATTCTTTTTTCCATTCTTTTTTTTTTTTTTTTTTTTTTTTTTGTTTTTTGCTGAGGCAATTGAGATTAAGTGACTTGCCCAGGGTCACACAGCTAAGAAGTATCTGAGACCAGATTTGAACTCAGGTCCTCCTGACTTCAGGGCTGGTGCTCTATCCACTGAGCCACCTAGCTGCCACCTCTTTTTTCCATTCTTAAATGAATACCTTTAAGCATGATTTGATCTTCTATTAAAATACTTCCTTAGTTTCTTTTCCCTTTGCTTTTGGGCATTTAGATTCAATACACTCATTCATTGATATTTTCCTCTCATTTTATTAAGAAAGAAAAATCTCTTGAAAGTGTTCTGAGCTTTTCAGACTGGCTATATGTTTTGAATAAGGAGATTCTATAGCACCTGCTTAATAGCACATAATAGAATTTTTCTGTGATATTAATGAGGATCTAAACATACTGAAGACTTTACAATATTTTTAAAAATTTGCTCAACACACACATGCCAAGTGACTGTACTTTCAAACTTTCTTCCATCACCAGTCAAGCCCAAAGCCACACCTTTCCAAATAGTTAATACTCTTCTAGTTTTTCTCTTGTACTTGCTCATAGTCTGCTATCAGAGGGATTTGGGAGGAGGAATATTGGTAAAGAAAAAAGAGAGAGAGAAAACAGAATGTTGGAGGGAATTGTCTGGAGGCACTGAGATGTTGTGACTAGCTCAGGGTCATATAGTTAATAGATGCTACAGCTAGAAATTGGACCTGTACAAGTCTTTTTTCTCAGGTCACTTCCCCTAATCCACTATGCCATCCTACTTCTCATTTATCTCTAGAATTTTGAGGGACCATGTTATCTACCAAAATGATGAAGTAGAAGAAAGGATGACAGTGGCCAATTATATGACTTGTTTAGCTTTTAAAAATGCTTTTGGATTTTTATTGGTAGTTAGTTCTGACTAGTCCATCACTAAGAACATATCCCATACCCCACAGATGTCTTGTTTTTTTAGTCACATGGGCATAAGTTTAAATGTTTCTTTTATAGATAGACAGCCAATATGTGGTGACTTTTAAAAAGACTAGATTAGGTAATCAGAGACATATGTGCTTTTAGACCCTATCCTACTTACAGTGACCTTTTTTTTGGAGGAAAAGAATTATGAGGGTTCAGAAATTTTTTAGTGATAAAACATAAACCCATGTTAAAATACAAACTCCTATGTTTCTCCGCTATATAAGTAATCTTGTTTATTCTTGCTGGCTGATAACTAATGGGTATAAATGAAATATTTAACTGCTTTAACAGTTTTATTTTGTTCCAAAACACAGGAAGCACTTACTCCTCAGAAATGCACTCATCACATTATTGTCCGAGGCCTTGTGCGCATTAGATGTGTTCAGGAAGCCGAGAGAATACTTTATTTTATGACAAGAAAAGGTCTGATCAATACTGGGGTTTTGTCTGTCAATCCTGACCATCATCTTCTCCCAAAAGACTATCACAATGTAGGTGATTATAGTTTATAACAATGATACTGCCACCGCTAACAGTCACTTAAACTGCTCTAAAGCTGTTTCTTCATCTGTAAAATGGGGATAATAATGACTGCAACAACTGCCTTACAGAGTTGTTTGGAGGATCCAATGAGAGAATCTTTGTAAAGCTCTTTGAAAACCTTAAAATACTCTTTAAGTTTGTTATTGTAATATGCAGATAATGATAAATATTACTAATATGCTACTACCAGTAAGATTGATGAGTTACATGAATCCTGGAGAAAAATTAAATATGTTCTTTATAAAGAGCAGCATAGAATGAGTCATCCCTTTGGAGAAGGAAATGGCAAACATCATTTCCCCAAATCATAAGTGGGAGAGTAGGAGAGGGAGTGGTTAATAGAAAAGTTTAAGATAGAATTTGCAAAAGAAAAATAGATTTGTGATTACAGAAGATGGAGTGAATGAACTCTGTAAAAGTGAGTATTTTCATTCGGTAATTATGCAGCTTTTTAGATTTTTTTTCTTTTTCTTTTTCTTTTTTTTTTTTTTAAAGAAATCAGTTATCATTGTTGGGGCTGGTCCATCAGGATTAGCAGCTGCTAGGCAATTGCACAACTTTGGAATTAAGGTAAGGAACTCTTGCAATAACAGTACTAGAAATATCTGGAGGATAAAGTGACCTTATGACTACTTTTTTATGAGGGCATTAGAAAATTGTTCTTTTTTGTATGGAGAATGTAAATATTCACTATACTGACAGCTGCTTAGTGCCAATAAAGATGCAATATATAAGGTGAATGTAATTTTCAAAGTAAGGTTTGTGGGAAATAAAAATTCTCATAATTTTAGAGAAAGACTTTTAGACTTTTCTATAGAAGCATTATTTCATATTGGTTAGCACACTGGGCTTAGAATTGGGAATGATTTGGTTCCAGTTGACTCCTCTGCCTTTTTCTTTTGCTCTTGCCTATGCTTGCAATTTCCTCCTTTCCTTTCACCTTTTTAATTCCTCCTAATGCTTAAAAAACAAAATCAAATACCATCTTCTTAAAACTGTCTTCTTCTCAACCTTTACATTATGCCTAAGAATCAAATTGAAAGAGATGTCACAGGAGAAAAACTGAAAAAAATGAATAGTTGGATGACTTGTTTTATCTTTTTGTTTTGTTCAGGGCTAGAAACAAGATTTTTTTTCCAAGTCCTTTCTTTACCAAACATCACAAAATGCTGAATGATGAGCATCATTACTGAACTTTCATGAACTTTGATTTTTTTCCTTTTCAGTTCTGATCAAAGACGAAGGCTTGAATAGGGATGGGTAGGCTGGGGAATTCAGGGAGAGGGATAGGCTGCAGCAATAGTGATACATTTTCATTTTTGCCACTGGAATTGTGTGTCTGTGCAGGTGATCGTCCTAGAAGCCAAAGACAGGATTGGTGGTCGAGTCTGGGATGATAAATCCTTTAAAGGAGTCACAGTTGGAAGAGGAGCTCAGATTGTCAATGGCTGTATAAACAACCCTATAGCCCTAATGTGTGAGCAAGTGGGTTTCTCTAAAAGAGCTGTACTATAACTAAGGGAAAGAATAGTAGTTTCATGAATCTTGTGTGTATGGCTTTTTTTCCCTGTTGCATAGAAGAAGACTTTGACTACTGAAATAATTTATTTTTCCCCACCTGGTATTTAAAAAAGGAGTATTTGCAATGCTGCTTGAATAGATGAACCTTAAAGAACTTTTTGTTTTTCAAGTTCTTTAATATCTGTGAAGGCTATCCATTAAAAAAAAAGGTATAAAGAATATCTCCTTAAATTTTTATTAGTTTGTTTAGTTTGAACTTTAGTGTGTGTTTATGTATATATGAGAGGGAGGAGTGAGAGAAGGTGAGAAAACGAGGTCAGAGGGAAAATAGGAAGGAGAGGAATGTAAAGGTAGTGAAAGAAAATTGACTTAGCATTAATAAATATTGATTAAGCCTCTTGGTATAGTAACCAGAGTATTGTACTTGGAACCAGGAAGATCTTTATTTGTACCCCACCTCAGACATTTCCTCAGCAAGTCATTCTCTCAACTTCTTTATCTGTGAACTGAAAGCAGTAATCATAGCATAAACATGTACTTGTTTTAAGTATCAAATGGTATTATGTACTTAAAACAGCTTGTAAATCCTAAAGCATGACATGTGAGTTTAAAGACTCATAGGAAGAGTGATGCTGTACTGTTACTTAAAAAATATATTTTTAATAGAATCGTAAACTGCTTGAACTTAATGATACTATCTGGTTCAACTTCTTCATTTTATAGAAAAAGAAACTGAGAGCTATAGGACTCAAATGACTTGCCCATGGTTAACCAGTTAGTGGTAGAACCAAAACTAGGACCAGTTCTTAGGATTCCCAGTCTATATTCTTTCCATTACACAACTATATTTTATTTCTTTAAATATTTTCCTCAGCTTGACAATTTTTGGCTATTTATTTTCATGTTGAGATAATATCAGAATGAAAGGTATTCATCTTAAAATCATACAAAAGTTCAAAAGCACCTGGCTGTTCTATATGCTTTCAACAGTGAAAAAGTTTTCCCACTTCTTTTCCGATTGGTGTGTCATGCCTTTATGTTTGAAAGTAATCCTAACTAAAGGCTATACCATTTGTGACTATAGGTGAAGGATAAGAGAGACATGTACTTGTGGCACTCAAATTCATCTCATCAGAGACCTTTGGTTAATTATCTGAGATCTTTGAATATGACTTTAAAATATTTTTGACCCTTTTTTGTGCCCTCTCAGTAAATAATGTTTTAGCTCTTATTTGTTTTGAGAATATAATACTTATGGGTTTTAGTTTTATAAAAGAATAAATTAAAACAAGTCTTAACCAGAGACTCATCAACTCTAAGTAGAAACTCTACAACTATGGATTCTTCTCTTTTGTTACATGAAGTGTTGGGATGTTAGGGTTTTTTGTTTGTTTTGTGATGATTTAAGAAGATTTTTTTTTCCCAAGAAAAATGTGTTTTTCATTCTCCTTGTTTTGAAGCTTGGTATCCAAATGCACAAACTTGGAGAAAGATGTGACTTGATCCAGGAAAATGGAAGAATCACTGACCCCACTATTGATAAGCGCATGGACTTTCACTTTAATGCCATTTTGGATGTTGTTTCTGAGTGGAGGAAAGACAAGACTCAGCTCCAAGATGTTCCTTTAGGAGGTATGAGGGAGACAGGTCTTCTCAATACTTACTTTTTGAGACTTAAGTCTTTTTCTTAGATGATGTAATGCAGGGTAAGTGCTTATAAGGTGGTCAGGAAAAGTGATATAAAGACACTGGCAAGGTCTCTCTTAATTTTATTATTATCATTATTATTATTTTGCTGAGACAATTGGGGTTAAGTGACTTGCCCAGGGTCACACAGCTATGAAGTGTTAAGTGTCTGAGGTCAGATTTGAACTCAGGTCCTCCTGACTTCAGGGTTGGTGCTCTATCCACTGTACCACCTAGCTGACCCCTCTCTTAACTTTAGAATCAATTGTATGACATGGGTGACACTGGCACAGGATTACCTAACATGGCATACTCTCATCAGAGAATGTGCTGTGCTCTTATGAGCAAAGCAGAATTGAATTAGCCCAAAGGAAACATGAAATATACAAAATTAGAGAAAGTACCCCAAATGTTCATATGGATTATTTTTGTTCTACCTGTGTCAGAGCATTCTGAGCTCATATTGGTTTGATCAGCCACAGTTGGTCATACTACAATTCAATTATAATATGATGTCATTTTATTCCTCTTTGAAAAGGAAGGACAACAAACAAGTATTGTATATTAACATTTTATTTAAGATTTTGAAACTTTTATGCATGGTAACCAGCTAGTCTTTATAAATGACTGTATAGTTCATATTTACTTGTTTGTACATATGTTTTTCTGAATGGAATGTAAACTTGAGGTCACAGACTATTTCAGTTTTTGTCTTTGAATACCCAGTACAGCATGTTATGTGTTCTGAGATTTTTTCCACTCAATTGTATTTTATTCCCCATTACATGTAAAGATAGTTTTCAGCATTCATTTCTGTAAGCTTTTGAGTTCCAATTTATCCCCCTCCTGTTACCTCCCTCCTTCTCCAAGACAGCAGCCAATCTCATATAGGTTATATGTGTATGTCATTTGAAACATTTCCATGTGAGTCATGCTAGAAAAGAAAAACAGAACAAAACCAAAAAACAACCATGAGAAAAAAAATAACAATAACAAAAGTGAAAATAGTTTGCTTCCATTCATGTTCAGTCTCCATAGTTCTTTCTCTGGATGCAGATGGTGTTTTCCATTCCAAATCTATTGGAATTGTCTTGGATTACTGTATTACCTGTAGAGCTAAGTGTATGATAATTGATCATCACACAATCTCACTGTTAACTATGTATGATGTTCTGGTTCTGCTTACTTCACACAGCAGCAGTTCATGTAAGTCTTTCCAGGCTTTTCTGAAATCAGTTGCTCATCATTTCTTACAGAAAAATAATATTTCCACCCATTGATCCAGCAGTGTCTCTCTTGGATCTGTATCCAGAGAGATCATAAAAAGGGGAAAGTACTTACATGTGCAGAAATGTTTGTGGAAGCCCTTTTTGTAGTAGCAAAAAAATGGAAACTGAATGGATGCCCATCAGTTGGGGAATGGTATATGAATGTAATGAAATATTATTGTTCTATAAGAACTGATCAGCAGGATGATTTCAGAAGAGCCTGGAGAGATTTACATGAACTGATGCTAAGTGAAGTGAGTAGAACCAAGAGAACTTTGCACATAGCAATAACAATATTATGTGATGATCAGCTCTGATGAACATAGCTCTTTTCAATAGTAAAGTGATTCAGGCCAATTTCAATAGACTTATGGTGGAAAGAGCCATCTGCATCCAGAAGGAGGACTATTGGGACTGAATATGGATCATAACATAGTTTTCTTCACCTTTTGTTGTTGTTTGCTTGCTTTTTCTTTCTTTCTTATTTTTTCCCTTTTTGATCTGATTTTTCTTGTGCAAGCATGATAAATATAGAAATATATATAGAAGAATTGCACATGTTTAATATATATTGGATTACTATGTGGGGAAGGGAGGAAGAAAATTTTAGAATACAATGTTTTGCGAAGATGAATGTTGAAAATTATCTTTGCATGTATTTTGAAAATAAAAAGCTATAATTAAAAAAAGAAAAATAAAAATAGTATTCCATTACATTCATATATCACAGCTTATTCAACCATTCCCCAATTTATGGACATCCACTCAATTTCCAGTTCCTTGCCACCAGTAAAAAAGCTTCTACAAACATTTTTGAACATATGGATCTTTTCCTCTCTTTTATGATCTCATTGGTATACAGACCCAATAGTGACTGTATAGCACACTGTTTGACATAGAATTGTTTTTTGAAGTGAATTACCTATTCCTGAACTTTAAGAATACCTAAAAGTTGGCTGATATGATAGAAAAGGAAGATAAGTGCTGGAGAGAATGAAGAAAAATAGGTACATTCGTGTACTATTGATGAAGTTGGGAATTGCTTCAACCTTTCTGGAGAACATTTTGGAAATAGGTCCAAAGTGCTATGAAACTGTGCATGCCCTTTAACCCATTAAAATCAATACAGTTCTGTATCCGAAAGAGATCAAAGAAAAAAAGAAACATGTACAAATATATTAGTAGCACTCTCTATTGATGTTTGCTTGTATTGTTTCCCTTCTTAGATTTTTTTTCTTGTAGATCTGACTTGCACAGCAAGATAACTGTAAAAATATGTATACACATATTTGATTTGTCAAATATTTTAACATAATTAACATGTAGTAGACTTACTGCCATCTAGGAGAGGGGTGGGGACTAAGGGGGAAAAATTTGTAATGGAAAGCTTTGCAATGGTCAATGGTGAAAAATTACCCATACATATGTTTTGCAAATAAAAAACTTTAATAAAAAAATAAAGAAAAAGAAAAAAAAGAAAAAAAAACAAATATATTAGTAGCAGTTCTTTTTGTGGTGGCAAAGAATTGGAAATTGAGGGGATGTCTATCAATTGGAGTATGGCTGAACAAATTGTGATATATAATTGTAATGGAATACTATTGGGCTATAACAAATGAGGAGAGGGACAGTATCAGAAAAACTTGAGAAGATATATAAATTGATGCAAAGAGAAATGAGCAGAACCAGGACAACATTATACAGCAATATTGTAAAGATGATCTGCCATGAAAGACTTAGCCACTCTAATCAGTACAGTGATCCACAAGTTAAAAAAGACCCATGATGAAAAATGTAGAGAGAGAATTGATGAACTCAAAATACAGATTGAAGGATACATTTTTTTTCTTCTTTCTTTGTTTTTTCAGTTTTGTTTGTATTTTCTTTTCCTCCAAGACTAATATGGAAATATGTTTGGTATAATCTCATGTTTAATTAAATTTTCCTTCTCAAGGAAAGGAGAAGGGAGAGAATTTGGAGCTCAAAATTTTAAAAAAGTTGGTTAAAAAATTTACATGTAATTGGAAAATATTTAATGAAATAATAAAAATAATTTTTAAAAGATTATCTTTATCTTCTCAGGAAATGAAAACTTGTTTCTAAAGAACACCCTGTTTTTCCCTTTTGTAAAGTTAAATGTTCCTCAGTTCAGTCAGGACAGGAACCTGAGGTATTGGATAATAAAATTTAAAAATTCTTTTGCTTTGGTATCTCTTTTTTTTCAGAAAAGATCCAGGAAATCTACAAGGCCTTTATTCAGGAATCTGGCATCCAGTTTAATGAACTAGAGGAACAAGTGCTTCAGTTCCATCTTAGCAACTTGGAATATGCGTGTGGCAGCAACCTAAATCAGGTGAACTTGGGTTTGCAAAAAAGTGGGAGTTAGTCATAATCAGAAGCGGCATGGAATGGTGAATAGAAAGCCTCTGTGTCAGGAATATATGGGTTCAAGTCTTTCCTCTAACAATAACTTAACTTACTGGTGACACAGGCAACTTTTTTTTAAATTGAACTAAATATAAAATAAGAAAAAAAAACAATAGAAAAAGGAAAGGCAGAAAAGAAAAACAAAATAAAACAAAAACATCATGTGCCCAGCAAGACATGGAAAGGATTCAAAATATATAACAATAAATTTCCATTTCAAGAAACATATAATAATAGAAGAAATTATATTCATGAGTGCCCATCTTTTCTTTGCTTCCCAGTAGCTTCTTTTGTTCTCTGCTGAGCACTGTTTACTTTATTCTTTATTCCTCTTTCTTCTCCCTTACCTCCCTCAAACACAGGCAACTTTTTAAAACTACTAGTTGCAGGATGGCTGCTAAACTGCTTTAGTAGAGGTAGTTTACTCATTTGAGGCTTTCCACATCAATAAAATAATAGGCCTTAAGATTACCCTTATTATTCCCTTACTCCCCACAATTAGTTTTTCCTTTTCATAAAATTGGATCAACATGAACTTAAGATTAAATTTTTGTTGTTGTTCAATTATTTTTAGTCATCTTTGTGACCCTGTCGGATTTTTTTTTTTTGGGGGGGGAGGGTTTTTTTTTTATTATTATTAGAGTGGTTTGCCATTTTCTTCTCCAGTTCATTTTACATATGAGGAAATGTGGCAAAAAGGTTAAGAGACTTCTCTAGACAAGTCACATAGCCAGTAAAGTTTGAGGTCAGATGAAACTTTTTCTGGACCTGGCACTCTCCACGGTGCCATCTATTTGTTCCAAGATCAAATAGAAAATAACTACTAGCAAATATCTTCATGGAGATCTGTTTATGGCTCTGTTGTGAGGGAGAATAATTTGTTAGCTTGGGATTGAGACTTTGTAAAGAAATTGAAATATAAGATAAAATATAAGATAAACCAGTTTTTATGTATCTGTTATCTATGTACGTATTTTAATTCAAGCCATAGGATGAGATGGTGTGGATAAGTTGTCATTTGTACCTACATAACAAAATAAAGCCATTTTTAAAAAATCTCTTACTAAGGTAATAGTAAAGAGCATGAATTTAAAGAGCAAATGGTTCTAATTTTTAGTGCAAGTATAAATATAACAAGTATAATTACAAATATTAATTTCTTATAGTTTACTTATTTTAAGATATTAGTCAAAGTTCCTGCATATGTGTGTGTATGTATTATCTCTATATAACCATATATGTTTAATATGCCTGTATCTTTTAACTATGGTCTGTTATTTCATTTGTATGAAAGACACTAAGTGTTCAAAATCTCCTTACCAATACTCATTGACAACTTCTTGCTAATCTAGTTATAGAGTTTTCTTTCTTTGAAAGGGTAAGTGATTTACCCATGGTCACTTGGGGAAATGTGTGTCAAAGGTTGGACTTGAGTCTAGGTCTTCATGAATCTAAAGTTGGCCATTTGTGCATTACATATGCATATATGGATGTGTGTATAAACACAAAGATTGTGTGTGTGTGTATATATATATATACACATATATACACATGCATGTATATATATAGAGAGAATTATGTTATTGAGTATACTCACTTATATAACATGTTATAAAGATAACTAACATTTCAGTAGCACTTTAAGGTTTATAGTTCCTTCAGCCTCATAATCCTTTGATTGTAGATAGTACGGGTTTATTATGATCCCCATTTTATTGATAGAAAAATAAGTAACTTATTGTCTATCACATAACTATTCAGTTTCAGAGCTGGAATTAGAATACAGATATCCACACTCCAAGGCCAGCAGTGCTCTTTCTATTATATGCAGTCTTATATTAATCTCTTCTCTAACACAGTTTGCAAATTTACCTTTGCTGTCCAGCTTTGCATATGGTTAATTCATAGAGTATTGACACTTTCCAGAAGAACGAAAACATTTGAATGTTGTTGTGCTATTCTGTTTTTTAATTTTCTTTTTAAAAGAAATCATTCATCATTGTTGGGCTGATCCTTATATGTAAAATATAGTCTAAAATTCTTTGGCAAAGTGTTTTATAGATACTCTATTTTAGTTGCACTTGTTACTATGATCAGTACTGAAATTATCAATTTGAATAGAACATTATTGCTCAAAATCTGTATCTTGAATATCATTCCATTAATGATTCATGTTACTTTTATAAAATCAAAATCCTTAGAACAGACCTCAGATGTTATGTATCCTAACTCTTACCCTAATCATGAGTTCCATCTACTTTATTAGTCTCCTCTTCTGTCCACTTTAATATTGTGATTGAGATAATCCCACCCTGTAATTTCATACTTGTTTTGACTTTTTCAAAGATGGATGTGAACTTGAACCAAAGACTAGATACATTTTGTATTTGAGTCTCACTAGATTTGGATTAGCTTTTAAGATTCTAATTTACCTGGGAACAAGTTTTATAAAGCTAAGATCAAACCAGAGCAAATATAAATTGATTTTTTTTAAGTGCACAGGTAAAGTAAATGTGTCTCATGACGACTATATTTTTCATTATGAATGTTAGCTTATGCTTCTGTGACCCATGACCTTACAAATAAAATAAAAAACAAAAACAACACAGAGTTCTCAGAATATTATCAAGAATAATCTTTCTGGACTTGTGACCTATCCTGTACCCTTTTTTTTGTTAATCTATATAGTATCTTTAGAGCTCTCTGTTGCATTGCATGTTTTTCCCCCAATCATGAATTCCTTTCAGCCAGTTATGGCTACATTGGCTCATATAGTCATGTGTTGATTGCCTTACCTATATTTTACAGGTATCTGCTCGTTCATGGGATCACAATGAGTTCTTTGCTCAGTTTGCTGGTGATCACACACTTTTGACTCCAGGGTATTCTGCAATAATTGAGAAGCTGGCCGAAGGACTGGACATTCGACTTAAATTTCCAGTGAGCATTAGCAAAAGTAGTCTTTGGATTGAATTTGATTTGTCTTCAGGGCAGGTGGAATTTAAGTGATTGGGAAGTGATATGAGAACTTAATTGTCTTCACTGTGCCTGCATAAGGTTTGAGCCCTCTTTGGTGTTTTTCCATGGAAGTATTTTGTATATATTCTGTTAGGCTGTGGCTAGCTTTTTATCCTTTCTAATTAGATAGCTGCAGCTACTCTAAAGTAATTGGGATTCATTTTTTAAAAAACCTTGCATATCTCAGGGCCCAGTGATCCATTTTTGCATAATTGTTTCTTTTGAATAGGTTCGGACCATTGACTATTCTGGGGAAGACGTCCAAGTCACTACCATAGATGGTACAGTCTGGGCAGCACAAAAGGTAATGGATCATTTCATTTTCTTTTTCTTGACCACTAAAGGGTTTTTTCAGGGGTACAGTTTTTTTGGATGCTTTTTTTGGTGACAGTATATATAAACCCCAACAAGCTTATAATTGATTCCTAAAAACATGTTAAAATAACATGAGAATGATTGATGAATAGTCTCTGCATTTTTACACATGAATAATTTGTTATTTGGTAAAAGAAAGGAAGGGCTGTGAGTTATAATTTTAATAAGCTAATACTAATATTTCCATCTGAGAAAATTATGAAAATATTCATATTGATGTAACCAGAGGTCTCGACCTTAGATTTAAAGTTGTGTTCATTCATGTGGTTGTGGTCATTATGTTATTGTTTTCCTCTTTTCTCAATTGTGCATTACTTTGTATGAGTCTTCATGTATTTCTTTAAGCTCTTCATATTCATCCTTCATTATGGCACAGTACTACTCATTCCATTTCATTCATATGCTGCAGTTTGTTCATCTCTTTTCCACTTGTTGGGGCTTCCAGTTCATTTCTAACTTTTTGCTGTGGTATGAGGTGCTGCTATGAATGTTTTTGTATGTCTTTTTCTTTCAGAATTACAGATTGCTTTCCAAAGATCCAAAGGACTGATCTATGCTCAATCCTTAAAGCTATTTGTTTACATGGGAGTTATTTTTAATGGCTTTTGTTTTACATTCCAGATAACTGGAGTCTTCAGGAATTTTGGGGGGGCTACATTGCACATTTTGATGAAAGCATCAAAAAGACCACAAGCTGCTATCAGGGAATTTAGTCTAGAAAATCATTTCTGGAATCTGTCTTAGGTTCAGTGCAATGCAAATTTATTCTAGTTCCTTGCACAGTTTCCAGTACTTGGTATCATAGTTAAGTTCATATTAAGAATAACCAGCCATGGGGCAGCTAGATGATGCGGTGGATAGAGCACCAGCCCTTAAATCTGGTCTCAGACACTTAACAGTCCCTAGCTGTGTGACCCTGGACAAGTCACTTAACCTCAATTGCCTCAGCAAAAAGCAAAAAAAAAAAAGAAAAAAGAAAAAAAAAAGAATGACCAGCCATGGGGCAGCCAGATGATGCGGTGGATAGAGCACAGGCCCTGGAGTCAGAATGACCAGAGTTTAAATATGGTCTTGGATACTTAACACTTAACTAGCTGTGTAACCCTGGACAAGTCACAAAATCTCAGTTCACTCACAAAAAACCAACAAAGAAAAGAATGATCACCCAGAAGCTTGGTAAAGTCCTTACTTATTCAAGAGAAATTCAACTTGGTTAAAACAGCAAACAGCACATCATGGAATTGCCTATCTGTGCCTTTCTTTCTACTCCTAGAATGTACTTCCTCCTCAACTCAGCCTCTTAGAAACCTCATTTCCCTCTGGGGTTAGATCCAATGCTAACCCTCTGATCTCCCTGGTTGTTATTTTTCTCACCTTCCTTCTAGAATTATCATGTGTATACACTTCAGTTTACAAGTATTTGATCTAAGTTACTGTCCTCATCTTTCCTTCCCCTTATGCCTGGAGGACAGGAATTTTATTTTTTTTTTTAACTTTTTGTCCCTCATTCCCAGAACAATGTCTTACACAATAAATGTTTGCCCTTTTAAATTGGATCATGTCTCAGAGGCCAGAGAGTCCCATTCCATACCTAATATCCGACATTTACCCACCCTTAAGATGTCTCTCCATTGAGAGGGTAGTATTTTCTCATAAAGCAGCTCATTTCACTTTTGTAGAGCTCTGGTTATTACAAACTTTTCCTTTACATTGAATCCTAAATTTGCTTCTCTGTAATTTCCAGGTCTTATATCCTCCAATCCCCCCAAATCAAACAGAATAAATCATGTGATAGCCTTCCCAATATATGAAGATGGTAATCATTTCACCCATCTCTTTGCTTTTACCTTGCTACCTCTAAATTGTTTTTTCAGGCTAAATATCTCTACTTCATTCAGTTCTCTTATGGCTTGAAATTGGGGCTCTTCATCATTGTCTGGTGCTTGGAATGGGCCATACTACACGTGTGGTCTAACCAGGAGAAAGTAAAGTGGGATACCATGACGTCCCTGTCTGTACTTTTAAAAATTCAGTACTTTTAAAAAATGAAAGCCTTACATCAGATCTGTTTGAGTTTTTTAAAGCTGAACTCACAGCTAAAATCTCTGGGTATTTTTCAGACAGACTTCTACCTAGCTCAATCTTCTCCTCTTGTCTTTGTGCCGTTAATTTTTGGAACCCAAGTGTAAGACTTTGCACTTATGCCTATTAATTTTAATCTTAATTGACTTGGCTCAGCATTCCAGCCCTCCAAGATCTTTTTGGATCCTTACTGTTACCTGTCAGCAGCCCTTCTTAATTTTGTGATATCTACCTGTTTGATAAAAATAGCAGCTGTTACATAACATAAGCTCCTTAATGCCAGGGACTAATTTAGTTTTGCATTTTATCCCCAACACCTAGCACAGAGACTGGTGCATAGTAGTAGTTTAATCAGCAATTATTGAATTGAATCTAGACCTTTGTATATATTACTGATAAAAATGTTATAAAGCATAAGGCTGAGCACCTTTAGATAGCTGGGGCACTCCTCTTGAGACTTCCTTCTAAGTAAACATTGAACCATTAACAATAATTCTTAAGGAGCCCTGAATCTAGCTTACAACATTGTTGGTTAGTTCATATATTTCTATCCTTTCCATAAGAACAGCATGAGAGATTTTTTGCTTAAATCTGGGTAAACTCTATGAGAGAAATGAATATTTCTTATATTGATAGCCAATTATTATAGTTAGGGAGATCTCAGCTTTTTTTTGCCCATCCTGTTTCGTTGCCTAATCTTTTAAGGACAGGGCTTATGGAAGATAGGAGTAAAATTCTTCTCATTCTAGGTATTGATATTCCACCAAACTAGCTCAGACTTGGCTGGGAGATATAAATTTTTTTTAATAGATTGATTAAGGCTGGGGATAACTGAAAAATAAATGACATAATCAGCATTTATTAGTACTAGTCCAGCCCCTCATTGTAATATTCATTCTTTCATTGTTAAGCAATCAGAGTTGATGGCTACCTTCAGGTTTAGTTCAAGGACATATAAGCCAGGAGCCTGTTGCTATACTGGCATTCAAGAATCCCAATGACCTCTTTCTATTAAAATGCTGGCATTATTAACAAAATTAGTAATTTCTCAGAAATTCTCTCTCACACTTTTAAAATATCTCATCTATCTCTGCTGTGGCCCTGATCTTTCTGTCAAATATTCTTGTCAAAAAGGGAATAAAGTTAATTTGGCAAGACTTTTTTCTTCAAGCTCCTATATTGACTCTTTGTGATCACTGCTTGCTAGTTCTCAGGTTTTGCTAAGAATCTGTCAGTCTTACTGACCTTTAGTTTAAAGATTCCTTTTCTTTCCTTCTTTTAAAAACTGGAGTAAACATTTACCCTTTTTCAAACTTAATTTGCCTTTTTCTTTCTCAAAAGCCTTTTGGGGGTCAGCAACTGGCTGATGAGCAATATTGCCCAGTTCTTATAGTACTTTGGTATGCTAGGCTTGAGGATATAAATTGCCCATATAATTTCTTTCATAGAGAGGGTTCCCAGTGAAATACTTAGTCTGTAAGCTTCTCAGCTCAAAAATCTGTAGTTTTCTAAGATTCAGCTCAGGGACCATCTTCTACATGAGATTTTCTCTTTTCTCCCCTTTCCTCAGCAATTCCCCCCCCCCAAATTTTATATTTTTTTGTAAATACCTATATATGTAATTGTTTTTCTTCCCTTTTAGAATGTAAGCTCCTTGAGAGCAGGGACTATTTCATTTTTGTTTTTATATCTCTAGTGCCTTGCACAAAGACTGGAATGTAGTGAGCACTTAATAAATAAATATTTTTTGATTGGTTGACTATTTTAGATTTTTACTTTCTCAAAGTTTGTAGTGTTAAAGAAGTCTTCTGGTGGTAGCAAGAGTTTAAGTGATTTGTGCAGGGTCAGTAATCAGCATGGATCAAGTCAGGGCTTGAACCCAGATCTTCTGGTTCAAAAGCCAGCTCTCTATCCCCATTAGGCAACGCTATTTCTCCTTACTTATCATGAATTTTTACTAAATTCCTACCTGTCAACAACATATTAGCCATTTTTGTTCTGGTTGTTTTTCCTCTGCCCTAGAGGGTACTCACCTATGCAAGTCACTTAGCCTTTGCTTGCCTTAGTTTCCTCATCTAGGAGGTAGTACCTACCTCCCAGAGTTCTCATGAGAATAAAATGAGATAACATTTGTAAAGTGCTTTGTAAACCTAAAAGTGATACACAAATGCTAGTTATTTTTAATACAGAAGTAAAGACAGAGTTGTTAATGAGCCCCTTTTCCATTATCCTGCAAGTACTTGTCCCGTCTTGTCTTTTAACTTCTCCTGCATCATAGTTTTAAAGGTTTTTTTTTGTTATTTTTGCTTTCCAGTTCATTCTGATTTTCAGAAGTACTAACATTTTTGTAGCCTCGTGCTACATTTTTTTTTCTTTTTTGTTTCACATTGACTATGATTGTTGCTGTCTTTTCCATGGGTCTCATTAAAACCTACTTTGGTTGATGCATTATTTGTCAGTTGAGTGTAAGATCCTTGAGATGGTTTTTATTTTGTTTTTGTATTCTTTATGTCCAGCACAGTGCCTGGAACATAGAAACTGAATATTGATTTGAATTGTGCCCCCATTAATTTCATGGTTTTTTTCTGTATATATTCCTTTTACTTTATTTGTACTCCTACCTCGGTGCAGATTTTTATTCCCTTGTGCCTGCACTATTGCAATAGCTGCTGGTTGGTCTATCTGTTTCAAGTCCCCTTATCTATTCTCTTCTCATTAGCCAAAGTTATTTTTCTCAAGTACAGACTTGATTCTCTCTCCTTTTCTTTCCTTTTCCCTTTCTCCCTCCCCTGTCCCCACCCCCAAATCAAATATTTGGCATTTTGATTCCTTACACTCTGGCTCCTTCCTGTGTTTCCTTTGCATACTTTACTTCCTTGTACTCTTGTGATTCTGCTAGACAACCTATTTGCTATTTTTCAAATATGGTACTGTTTCCTTTGATTGCCCTCTCTAGCTGGAATGGAATGCACTCCTTCCTCACATTTGTCTTTTGACGTCTTCAAGCTCCTCCCCTCCCCAGACCACATACCCTTCTCCATTGCCTCCCCCTTTTTCTTCCCCCCTCCCCACTCCAGTGCCTTCCTTCAAATACTGTCCCTAATTTTCATGTTTCCCTTATTAGAATGTGAGCTCTTTATGGGCAGGGACCTGTTTTAAACTTTCTTTGTATCCCAGCTCTATAGCATAGTGCTTTGGCATATGGTAACATGTTTAATAAATACTTGTTGATTGATACTGAATTCCTCTTTTCTTCTTCATTGTAACTGTTTCTTTTTCTGTCTTATTTTCAAGAGCTTGCTTGCCTTACTTGCCGACACGTTCTTATATCCTCACTCAACCCTTTGAAATCTACTCTTCAGAATCTAGGATGCACATCAGATTCAGATAATTCAGTCACTTCTCATCATTTAAATGTCCTTAAGAGAATAGACTCAGATTTAATGGTTGTCTAATCTAATGGTGTCCATACTTTTTTTAAAATCACAAATCCATCAGTTTAAAAAAATATATGTACATTTGTTAATTATAAACATGTTCTACTCTTGGGTGTGTATAAGCATACACAGAATAGAAACTAAAAGATGACATGCAGAAAACATTTTAAAATACATTTTTATTTGTTAATGATATAAAATCTTCTTTGCTCTCATTAAAATTAGTAGTGGGAGAGCAGAGTGACTGAATATAATGAAACAATTTTGAAAAAAATCCTGATTTAAAGCATGGATTAAATGTCTGGTTCTAAAGTCCTTTTTTTGGGGGGGGGGGTACTTGGTCTCACAAAGAGATAAAGATTGAATTGAAACAAGTGTATCATTGATTGTACTTGCCAAATCATAGTGATCACTTTTTAGCCTCATTTACAAATTATGTAAAGTTTTTGTTAAAGTACAGTTAGTGGATTTCTATCTTCTCTGGTGTCAGTTATTTAAATTGATCAAAAGATATAACATTTACACCCACACACACTTTTTTTTTTTGGTGGGTTTTCCCTGCTTCTTGTACAGCAACTCGCAGGCCTTAAAGGCTGATTGCACAGAAGCTTCCTGCTTCATTTCTAACTTTTGCCAGTTCACCCTTTCCTAGGTAGTCTAGGAGTCCTCTATACCCATTTGGAGTTCACTAGTTTGGTGTTGGAATTAATGCAGTTTCAAAATTAGTTTTTACCCTGCTGAAGCTCAGAACTTTCAAATATTCAAGTATTCTTTCTGCTAAGGCTTTTCTCAGTAGCAGAGATTTATAGGCATGTATCACCATACCCAATGCATTCTTATATTTTTGATGTTTGGGCTCAAAACCCACTGAAACTATATAGGAAATTTTTAAATAGGTGAAAAGTTATTTCCAACTTTTTAAAATATGCAATGAAAACTTTTTATAGGTGTTACATTTATATCATTTTCAATAACAAAAGCTTATTTTTGAATGCCTTATTAATTTTGATAGCTTTATACTATCACTAGCTAATATCCAGAAACTTAATACATGTTTAGGATGAAGTTTACAGTTGACCATGGTAAACATAAACCATATTTCAAGTAATCTTAAGAATCTTTTATTTTTCCTCTGCTTTCTATTACTTGTGAGCTCCTTGGGGACAGTGATTATCATTTACCCCTTTTTGTATCTCCAATACTTACTTATTACAGTGCTTGGCATTAAGCAGGAGCTTAATAAATATGTATTGATCTACTTCTTATATCTGATTAGAGTATTATTGTTTTTAATCTTATAATATGACTGGCAAGGAATTTTTAATAGGAGCTTTGACATTTTCTTATTGTTTCCTTGTCTTGTGTTTAAGCCATGTGCCAGGTAATATAGTGAATCTGAAGTTTTTTCTCAGGATTATTTTTAAGTTACTTATTCATTTTAGTAGTGTTTGGTTAAAACCAAGCAACATAATCCATAAACATACCTAATTGGGTAAATAAAAACAGCAGTGTATCACAGAGAATTTGAAATTGAGTGAATTTATGAGGGTGCCCCTGTCAACTTGAGTTGTGGAATTATTAACCTTCCTTCAACATATGTGGCAAACCATATATGACATGTTATACCTGACATGGAATGTGAGGGCACCAATATCAATTGAATTATTAAATATTACTATGGATTATTTTTTAGAAAAAAAATTAAATAGAAATTGTAATGTTTTCTTTTTGTCTCCCGCCCTAATCTTGTGCATCCCACTTTTAGAACCACTTAGTTCATGCATCTTAATTTTATAATAATGAACCCCAAAGAAGTAAAGTAATTTGCTTAATTTTGTTGTCAGATTTCAAACCCAGGTCCCCTGAGTCCAAAAGCATTTTTTTCTGCATTTACCTTCAATTGTTAAGGCAAGCTGAGAAATTATTAGCTCCTATGCTTATGGCAGAACTCCAGTAGATTGATTAATTAAATTTAATTAGTTTAAATTTATTTAATTTTGTTAAATATCTGGCATTTATATAGCACTTTAAGGTTTATGAAACACTTTACAAATATTTCCTTTACCACAACACAGGGAGGTGTCTGGTCTGTTATTATTCCTATGTGACAGTTGAGAAAACCAAGGTAAATAGAATTAAGTGACTTGCTCAGTATCACATAGCTAGTAAGTGTCTGAGGCTGGATTTGAACTTGGGGCTTCTTGATGCCCAGCTTGACACTCCACCCACTATGCCACCTCGTTCCCCACTACACGTCTCCATGCCAGACTTGAGATCTGTTTCTATAACTCCTCATCCATTTCCTTTTTCCAGGAAGTCTGTATTGTATGTCAGCAACAATGTCCTTTTGATTTTGGCCCTGCTAATCTTTACCTAAATGTACTCATCATGATTTTCCTTTTAGATATGTTTCTTTTTCTCTTGAATACATCTTTTTAATATCTATTGCTTTTCTTCCCATACCATATATACTGTGTGAGTCAAATTAATATTTAATTTATAAATTTTTTGTGGTGACATAACATCCACATTTTATAGTATACATAATGAAATAGGATAGACTGTTGAGAACCATTACCATGAGAATTTCATTTCATGAAGAAATGATTTTCTTCATTTTTCATAAGAAATCATAATCTTAAGATTTTTCTTGCACACCAATGATAAGTTTGGAAATATGTATACATATATTCGATTTGCCAATATTTTAACATAATTAACATGTAGTGGATATCCTGCCATCTAGGGGAGGGGTGGGGAGTTGGGGGGAAAA